>JAKSZT010054281.1:5488968-5530795 GCA_026826555.1 Tolypeutes matacus
TCTACAAGACCTTGTCCTTATTACTAGCATTGATTATCATATTGAATATTCTAGTTATGACCTAGTTATGATTCAAAGATAGTGTAGTGTTTTCTAGCTGTGGGACTCTGGTGATGACCTATAGTAAACACTGGCATGTAGAAAACAATAAATATGGGATGAAGTAATGTCAAGTGGCCCCGCTGTGCTGGTTTTTAAATTAGGTGCCAGAAGAGGAAGAAACAGAGAAGAAAAGAGGCATTAAACAAAAGGCCCCTGCTTTCACGGAGCTGACCAGCTACTTAAAGATGTACAATTAATAAATGCTGTTAAGATGAAAAAAACATCTATACAGCAACATCAAATAATTAATAATCACTGTTCAGAGAAGTCTAATTGCCAAAGACCTATACTAAGCGCTATTTTGCAATGACCGATTTTGGATTTTGTTCCGTTCCAATTTCTAGAGATGTTGAAGTAAAATTATCTGAGGAAGGAAATGCCCTCTCACAACAAAATCATTTTCAGTAAACTAACTGCCTCTTCATTTTTCAAATGGCATTTTCTCTGCATGTGCTCTCAGGAAGCATTTAATTTTAGTAAACTATGGATTTCTTCTAAAGAAGCTTTTAGAGTCCTGTTATACACACTCACACACTCTCACCCTTTGCTACTGAATCCTTATACAAATGAATTTGCTGTCTCTGAACAAAGTGTGAACTTAATATTAACTGTACCCTTGACCAGTAAAAGGCAAACCTCAATTTAGAAAATAGAATTAAAGAGTGTGTGTGTGGTAAATTTTCTTGGTTTTTGAACATTTCTCTCAAAGAGGTGAAATATTTCCATTCCCACACAAAATGTTATTTTCAGGAGAAATTTCGGGTTTTCACACAGAGACACTGACTCATCTTCAGGTGAGAGTTGATGTTAAGCAAGACACTCCCAAGTGGTAGCCGGGATACATTTGCCTGTTCTCACTAGTACCATCACCAAGAAAACGTTAACATTCATTAGTGATTAAACTGAGTGGCCCAATAAATACTGCGTTTCAAAAGCTACGTCGTTAAAATACTTTAGAGTAGTTTTAGCATTAACCACTGTAGAAGATAATGCCTGTCTGTGGGCGTCTAAATAAGCTTTCTTTTTTCCCTGCTCTTGCCTGTCCTAGAAATGTCCAAAGGGCCTGTGCATCTTAACAAGCTTTCGGAAGTATTGCCATATAAGATTAAAACGCATGAAAGATGCTCTATGCCCATCAATTTCTATTTATGAAATTTACAGAACTGGGACCACAGGCCCGCACCTGGCTCCTATAAGCAATTCGGTAAATAGGCATTTTCCTCTAGAGCAGTTTTCTCAATGTCAACACTTTGGACGCTTTAGGCTGGATACTTTTTTGTTATGGGGCTGTCCTGTGCAACGCAGGTCATTTAGCAGCTTGCCATGCCTCTATTCACTAGATGTGATAAAACCCCTTTACCATTGCACAAACCAAAATGTCTTAAGACATCACCAAAGAGCCTCCAGGGGAGGTGGATAAAGCTTCACAGAAGGGCATGAGGCTTGAGGAGCAGAGAGTGGGCTTGATTTCAGCCTCTTCTCACCCTCCTACTGGACATCCTGTGAAAGGAACAACCTCTGAATCATTCTGTGGCCATGCTTTGAGCAGAAGATGGGCATGTAATAACAACGAATGAGATTTAGGTTACTTCTCAGATAGCAAGTCCCCTTCTTTAAAAGTTTCTCACTGTATAAATAATTGAAATAAATACATTTTCAGGAGGAAACATAGTACTGTGATCATGCACAGGACTTTTATATGATTTTAGACTAAAAAGTAATATCAACCATTTTTGGCATAACTTTACCATTTCATGGTAGTTTCATAGCCATTTTCTTATTCTATCATTGCTGCAGATTGTACATCCTTTTTTTTTTTGCCCCTTGGGGCAATTTTGGTAAACATGAGAATGAAGAGCAATGCTGTGTCTTTATATAACTAGGTTGTATTATCTATACTCTTGAATCAGTCCTAATTCTCCTAATCAAAGAATATAAAAACATAAAGCCATGTACTACAAAGCAGTCTTACCTGATGAACCAGATTCAAGTCTTCTGAATAAAATTTATATGTCTAACAATAAATTCTCCTATACTTTCCAAAATGAGGAAACCACTGCCTCTAAATGTGTTTTTCTCCCCTTTAATTAGAAATTGACCAATAACTGATCATTTCCCAATTCCCACAGTATACCGATAAAAAACTCCACCCCATTCCACAATTTGGAGACTCTTGCTAAAGGCCTGATAATAGTTATAGTTAAGCTTTTAGGGAATCTACTCACAAATTTGTGGAGAAGTGAATTATGATACATTCATTACCTGTGAACTACTGAAAACTATGTTTACAAGTTAATGACCTGATAAGATGGAAAAAAGAAGACCACAATATTATATCGTTACCTCTCTATGTAACTATAAATCATGTGTATCTATGTCTATATTGTTCTTATGTTATGACAAACCTAAGGAGTAAATGAAAAATACTACACACTCTTGAGATTCAATAGCTCTCTGCACATCACCTCCATTCTGTGATCAAACATCTGCCAGACCTCCAACTCACCTTATTCTACGTGGTTGAGATGATGCCGGTGATCAAGTTTATGTTCTCATTGACCTTGTTCTTCCTCGTCTCCAAGTCCCTTCCCCTGGAGGGCCACCTCAGACCTGCAAAGCATCACATAGAAAAAATATTTTTAAGAATAACAAAGGACAAGGGAGTAAATGTGGCCCAAGCCATTGAGTACCTGCTTCCCACATGGGAGGTCCCAGGTTTGGTTCCCAGTGCCTCCTAAAGACAATGGAAACATACAACAGGCAAAACAAATGTAAAAGTAACCAACTCAGGGGAGCCGATGTGGCTCAGTGACTGAATGCCAGGTTCCCACATACATGATCCTGGGTTCAATCCCCGGCCCCCAGTACTTAAAAAAAAAAAAAAAAATCACAAAGGACATTTTTTTTTACAATATTTGCATTTTCCCATGATCCCTCTCAGTTTACATCATCAGCTACAATTTTATAGACATATTTCATACATATAGTATAAATGGAAATAATCCATAGTGCATAATAAAGTATTTAGAGACGAGATAACAGGGAAGCCTTGCATTGCAATAGAATCTAAAACTGTTCAGACATACACAAAGAAAGCCTGAGAAAATTCTTTTTCATTAATTATGACTAAATAGTCAGTGAAGCCCATTTATATTTCCCAGTGTAATTCTTTTTTAAAAAGCTTTTTTATTGTATTTATCATTCAAACATGAACATCCATAAACAATAAGTGTATAGTATAAGCTGTAGAACTTACAAAACAAATATGCATATCATCATACAGGGCTCCCATATATTACCCAACCCAGTGTAATTCTTTAAGTGATTGTGCAATGTTTATATGGTTTTCCCTGTTCAGTTGTTTTCCTGCAGCATTTTCATTTCTCCTTTTGTTGGCAAAAATGTTATAGAGAAGAAGGGTTTATTGTATTTTCAATTTATGTTCACTGTTGAGTAATGCCAAAAGGATATTTGATAAATGCCTTTTCATAAATCAAAAAATAAATAAGTGAACAAAGATATCTCAATAGCATACCAGACAAATGTGACAATCATTGCTACATGTCTTTAGTCTGCAAAGCTGGCATGCAAGAATCCTTTCTGACATTGCAATTTGCAGAGTGGGGGCAGGAAAAAACTATCAGTCCATTTATTCCAGTTTTTCTATTATTCTTGTACTTGTTCTTTCTACTAGATTCTTATTCTTAAATATTCATGTCATGCTTATTATATATTATCTGTTTCTTTAAACATTCAGTCATGTCAGAAGAATTTTACTACAAATATTTTAAAGTTGAGGCCCCCAAAAGAAGGTGTTGGTTTGGATGGATTTATAGCTGGTTAAAAGCATGCAGGTGTCTGTAAGATACCAGGTAGAATAATTTCCTTTCATCTTCTTAGTTTTTAATCATTGATATAGAAGTCAGCCAATATTTATGTGAAATAACTTAAGAAATAGCTATATGACAAATGACAAATACAATATCCATAATGGTGTTAGATTGCAAAGTTGTTTTAGAATCAGAAAGCTCTTCATCCAAATCCCAGCTTAGAACTTAATATCTCTGTGACTTTGGTCATATTATTTAATCTTTCTGTTCCACAGTATATTCATATAGCCAATGACAATATTAGTTCTACCTTGCAAGGCTCTTATGTGAGGAAAACAAAGTGTAACATTTACTAAGTGGAGGAGGGAGCATTCTTGACAAGCCTGATAGCATTTCTATCCCATAGAAATGAACATTTCATTTCTGGAAAATCTTTATGGTGCATAGTGGAAAGGAAAAAAGTTAAACTGTCTTCATTCACAGATGCTATGTTTGGGTAAGTAGAAAATCCAAAGGAATTTACATGTGCAAAAAGAGAGCTAATAAGGGAAATTAGCATGGTAACAGGATATGAGGTCAATATACAAAAGTCAGTTGTAATCTTACATACAAGCAAAGAACAATTGGAAAATAAAATTTTAAAGCAATATGATTTACAATAGTATCAAATATATAAAATTATTAAGAATAAACCCATAAAAATATGTTCAAGACCTTCTGAACGAAATGTACAAAATGAGCAAAATGAACAAATCCCAAATAAAATGAGAGATATATGATTTGTATGGTCCAGAAAACTCCACATGGTAAAGGACTTACATTAATTGATTTCTAGGCTTATTATAAAATAACAGGTATCAAGACAGGGTGGGATTTAAAGATAGACAAAAACATTTTGAAACAGAATAAAGAGTCCAGAATTAGACTAACAATTAAATGGAAAATCGATTTTCAATAAAAACATCCAGCAATTTAATGGGGATAGAAAAGTGAAATGGGGTTGGAACAAGTGGATGCCCAAATTGGGGAAGAAAAAGCACCTCAACTTCTAATTCACACTATATGCAAAAATTACCTTTAGATTCATCATTGAGTTAAATGTAAAAGATAAACATATAAATATAAAAGCTGATTATATTTAGCTTTGTTGAATATGAATTCACCACTCCTTCCCTCTGATCATTTAAAGAATGTATTCACACACACTGAAGATATTTTTTTCTTTATGTATGGTGGACTGTTCAAACTTAAAAAGAAGAACTTTACATTTTGAAAATACACTAACAACTATTCGACAATAAAAAGGAACAAAGTATTGATGCATGCTATCACAGAGATGAGTCTAAATGTAAGTGAAAGAAGCTACAAACGAAAGACCACATGTTTATATTCCTGTTCTACTGCTGGGCGGCAAATTACACAAATTTAACAGCTTAACCCTATATTATGTATTTATCACACTCTTTCTGTATTAGGGATTCCGTGCATGGCTTTGGTTGGTCTTCTGCTCAAGGTTTCACAGAGCTGAAATTAAGGCGTCGGCTGGGTTGGACTCTTACCTGGAGGCTTTGAAGAAGAGTCTGCTTTCAAGTTGGCTCAAATGATTGCAACAGAGTCCAATCTTTGGCAACTGTAAGACCGGATTCCTCATTTCCGTGACGGCTGTCCACTAGGGGGCGCTCTGAGCACCTGGGGCTGCTCTCCGGTCCTTGCACGCGGTCTCCTCCATCTCCAAAGCCTTTGACAGTTCATCAAATCCTCCCCATGATCCCAAGCTCTCTCTGTCCCTCTGCTCCTAACTAGAAAAAAATAATTGCGTTTAAAGGGCTAATGTCATTAGATTATGCCTACCTGAATAATCTCCCTTTCATCATATAAGGTACCAAATCATGGGAGCCCTGTTGAGGGTGAAGGTTCTGGGGCCATCTTAAATAAATCTATTTAGATTTAGATAAGGGCATGATTCTACTAATATGAATAGACAAAAAGAGGTAGATCTATAGATACAGAAAGTAGGTTAGTGGTTACATGGAGCTGGGTTTGGGAACAGAAATTGATTACAGACATGAAGGATCTTTCGGGGGTGTTGGAAATTTTCTAAAAGTGGATTGTGGTGATGGTTGTTTAACTATAAATTTACTAGAAGTAACATGCCAAGTGGATAAATTTTATGGCAAATAAATTATACCTCAAAGGAGCTCTTAATATTATTGAGTGTATTGATTGAGAAGAGACCAAATATAATCTGTAAACAAATACATGCATATTGTAATAGTTACAGTGACCTTAGGGTAGCTAAGGATATTTTAGGAAAGACAGAGAAATAAATAGCCCTAAGAGAAAATAAAACACACTTGAAAACATTAAAAAATAAAAACCTCTGCTCAATAAAAGACATTGGTAAGATAATTAATAACAAAGTCATATGCTGGGAAAAAATATTCTCATTACAATGTCTTATAAGTTCCCTGTGTCCAGAATATATAGGGAAAAAATCTTTTATAATTCAACAGTAAAAAAGACAAACAACTCAGTTTGAAATCTAAGCACCTCTTAAAATATATATATATATATATATATATAACATTTTTGTAAGCAAATGCACATATATGCATATATATTTATATATCATTTTACAAATTAAAAAAATGTTCATAGCTAAAAAAAAAAAAAAAAGAAAGTGGGCAAAAGACTTGAACAAGTACTTCACAAAAGAAGAAAGATGAGCAGCCAAATAAGCATATGATAGTCTTCAAAGAATGTAGACGATATCCACTATTAGATATCATGTCACACCCACTAGAAAAGCTAAAAAGAAACACCTGACAATACCCAACGTTGATAAGGATGTGTAGAGGCAGAAACTCTCATACATTACTGGTAGGAATGTAAAATGTCAAAAATTTAGAGAAGTGCTTTGTTTTTTATATAAAGTTAAACATATCTATCCCATGACTGGCAATTCCATTTGTAGGTATTTACACATGAGAAATTATAAATTTTCTACCTTCAAAAAATCTGTGCAAGATCATTCATAGCAACTTTACTCATAATAGCTAAAATCTAGAAACCACCTAAATGTCCATCAGTTGAAGAATGGGTACTGTGGTATGATATATTTCTACAATGGAATACAGCAATGAAAATGAATGAATTACTATTAACCATCAAAACCTGAATAAATCTCATAAGCCTCCTCTTGAGTGAAAGAAGCCAGACATAGAATGAATCCATTTCTATGAGGTTTAAAAATAGGCAGAACCTTTTTCTGGTGATAGAGGCAGAAAAAGGTTACCTAGTGAGTAAAGTTTGGAGCGGGCATAGTGAGAACTTCTGAGGTGTGATTCCATAGCTGCATTCACTATGTGATAATTTATTAAGCTGTATGCTTACGGTTTCTGCACCTTTCTTTATGTGTGTTAACCTGCAAAAAAAAAAGTTCTAAAAGAAATGGGAAGTAAAGACAAAAGAATGAACTTAATAAGACTGTCAATGACCAAAAAATGTGGCCACTTGAGACTCTTCAAAATCACTGTAAATAAATGGAAACACAATGGATTTGGTAAAAGCCCAAAAGGTGAGTGTTATTACTTGAAAGAGAGTAAGAAAAAGAGCAAGGAAAAAAAAAAAAAAAAGAGGGGGGGTGGGAAATGCCAAAAGGCACTGCTGAGCACTGAGGGTAACTAGGGCACTTCAAAAGGAATTTTGGGTTTCCCACAAAAAAGACACTGGGACAAGGATGTGTGTGCTAGCAGTTTATCTGGGAAATGATCTCAGGGAACCACCAGCCAAGGAGAAGGGAGATGAGTTAGAGGAAGGAAACGTCTGAGGGGAGCTTATAGTGTGTGTGTTATTAAGCTAGTTTTCTCAGTGGTCAACTCTAGCTTAGTTCCACTGGAAAACTCTGGGTTACAGGTAGACACACACCTCAGAGTTATCCCACCTGGGCGTGAAGGCTCTTGGGTCTTTATTCACCCATTCGTTTCACATATTGGTTAAGGGGAATGAGAAGGGCGAGGAGGCGATGACATCAATTCCCCCACTCTCTGGTTACTAGGGTGCAGGCAGTGAAGTGTGGTGGTCAGAGAAAGCTGTCAGCAAAGAGCTGCAGTTTTTGATAGTTGTAAGTAAGAGAAGTTTATACTGAAATGGTGAAACCTGAGAGAATATGGGCAGGATGTGACCAGGGTCTGCCATTGGCACCAACTCCTCATTCTGAAAGTTGACCAAAAGAGGGAAAGAATTAAGCGTATTTCTGTCAAGACTGTATGAAATGTACTTCAGTGTAATCAGAAAGCACGAGTGTATGAGAATGATTATTTTTACAGAAAAAGTATGGCTAAAAAATTATGGAAGAAATGAGAGAATAAGGAAATAACCATTTGCAACAGTTAATGAAAGAATTGATTCAAGGAAAGATCATCAATTGATGAACTCAGTGCTCAAATTTAGCATCACTAAGAGCCAGAAACCAGACATTAGGTACTTCCTGCTGTGTTGCTATTGGAAGTGCACAACATTCCCTCGATGTGATGTGCTCAGTAATCTAAAGCATTAACCTTTAATTTAATCAAGCCTTTAGAACTTGCTTTAGGTTTACAGGCAATCCAGAAGACAGAGGATCAAGTTAAATGGCTCCATGAAGCAATCAATAAATCCAGAAACCATTATATTCTACTAGATAATTGACCCAGTTACTTGAAGTCGATGGCATGGAAAAAAAAAAAACTTAGGAGATTGTATTATATTAGAAGGGATTTAAAAGATTGAACATGGGAAGTGGCTGTGGCTCAATCAGTGGGGCTCCCGTTTGCCATATGGGAGGCCCCGGGTTCGGTTCCCAGGGCCTCCTGGTGAGGGCAGGCCCGCCCGCACGGCGTGGTTGGCTGACCCGGCGAGCACAAGCAGCAAGGGGGGGATAAATGAATAAATAAATAAAATCTTTAAAAAATAAAATAAAAAAATAAAATAAAATAAAAGATTGAACAAACAAGTACAATGGTTAGCCTTTCTACATTCTGCTTCAAATAAACCAAATATTAGTTCACATTTCTGAGATAATAAGAGAAACTTGAGTATGAAATGAATACTAGATGATACCAAGGAATTATTGTTATTTTTGGCAAGTGTGATAAAGGCATTGTAGCTAAGTAAAAAATATATATATTTTTGAAGTATATACTAAGCATACAGCAGTAAACTCATATGGAATCTGGAAGATGTTTTAAAATTTTTCAGCAGTGCATGTGTGTGTGTGTGCGCGCATGGGAGAGAGAGAAAGAAGTGAGAGAGAAAGCAAATGGGAGAGAAAATAAATGGATTCGTAAAGCCAGTGTGGTTAAATCTGGATACCAGTTGAATTTGGGATCTGTGGGCCTTCTTTTAAAATTTTCATTAAAATTTAATTTTAAAAAATTAAAAGGACAGAGGAGTGGATGTAGCTCAGTGGTTGAGTGCCTGCTTCCCATGTACGAGGTCCTGGGTTCAATCCCTAGTACCTCCTAAAAAAATAAATAAATAAAAGGACAAATTTTGTTTGTGGTCATGATGCTGGTTAGGATGAATATTTACCCTCCCACCTAGAAAACTGGAAGTAATATATTAATAAATGTTTACAGACATTAGATAAGAGTCACTGTATGTCTACGATCCCTTTGAGAAAGAAAACAAATCAGGTGATCCTTTTGATCAAAGTGCATTTCCACCTAGAAGCACATTTCAGAACACGATGCAGGAGGAGAATCCCAAGCAAGATATGGCAGTATTCTTGAGTAGAGAATCCCAAGCAAGATATGGCAGTATTCTTGACAGAGACTGGACCTCAGGAAGTCTGAGGAGCCAGAAGTTGGGCTGAGTTCCAGAAAGGAGGATGCTACCCAAAGTAAAAGCTTCAAAAGTCTGCAAAAACATCTCCTTGAGTCTTTGCTTAAAGCTAAGATGTGCATGTATGGAGGTATCTACAAGTTCATAAAATGAATGACTGGAAAGCTGTGAACCAAACAATTCCTGGAGCTCACAAAGGGCTGATAAATTGCTCAAGTTCTCACCAACCAGTGGCGAGAGACTTCTATGATTGTTTGAAGTATTCAGTAAAGAAAGACCCTAAATGGGCTTTGACTATTAAGTTGTGCTCACTCTCTATAGAATACAGGCTACTCTAGACATTTTCTGATAAAGGTTCTAAGCAAGACTGTATGGAAGCAAACTGGACCATAAGTCATTTATCTGCTTGCCAGAACCAAGCTCAGAACTCTTCAAAGCATGACTACAAATTCAGACACCGAACAATATTAAATTCAAAATATCTAGCAGCCAACAAAAATTTACTAGACCTAACAAGAAACAAACAAAAAAACTGTGACTCACATCCAGAACAAATTACACTTCCCATTTATTTCTTTTACTAGACCAAGGGGACCATAAATTCACTCAGTGTACTTTCCATTGCCAAGATCCCAGACCATCTTCTTTGCACTACCTGCACTTCATATGGAAGATCATAATTAATACATGTTTAAGTAACCAATATAGGCCATTAGGACATTTTCTTAGTATATCTCTCTTTACAAAAGGCAAATTTGGTATCTTCTAGGATTTCTATACCTGTGCCAATTTAACCAAAGTCCCCTTCAAAACCTTTAGAGCCTCTTCACCATATCAGTCTGTTTGCCAAACACGTTTTATCATTAAGAGTTTATTACTTGACTGTACACCAAAGTTCATAGCAGCATTATTCCAAAGAGTCAAAAGATAGAATCAACCCAAGTGTCTACCAACAGATGAATGGGTAAACAAACTGAGGTATATACAAACAATGGAATATTATTCAGCCATAATAAGAAATGAAGTTCTGGTTTATGCTACAACATGGATTAAATTTGAAGACATTGTGTCAAGTGAAATAAGACAGACGCAATAAGACTTATGTGATCTTGCTTATATGATCTAGACTAATCCAATTCACAGAGACAGATAATAGATTACAGAGTACCAGGGGCAGGGGATGAAGGGAAGAGGGAGTTATTACTTAACGTATGTGAAGTTTCTATTTGAGGTAAAGAAGATGTAGAGATAATGGATGTTGACGATGGTAACACATTATTGTGAATGAAATGCCTAACACTGAACTGCATACTTGAAAGCTGTTAAAATGGGGAGAAATGAACTGTGTATATGTTATTACAATAAAAAGTTTTTAAAAAGTGGTTATTACTTGAGTACAGTCTGAGTACATATTTTTGGATCCAAACGTTGAGTTTTCCATAATAATGTACATAGATGTATCCACCGCCAAATATACTTTAGTTTGATTGTACCAAAGATCTTCCCAAAGATGCCCTTGGTGAACATCATTGCGAACAACTCTAAGTATGTGAGCTCACCATATCACTCCTTGGTTTCAGCCTGCCAGGTATCCTTTATCTTGTTTATTACTTTCCATACATGATATTATTGGATATAGGTATCAGGAAACCTGACTCTATTTTACATCCATTGGATCCTGACACCTTACTCAACAGATCATCCTTAGTTATTGGTCCTTTGTTGAACTCTAAGTCTCTGATATGCATTCAGGAGGTAACATTTCCTATAAAAGGGATCCCCTCTAAGAGATAAGAGTTTTAAAATGAGTACCAAAAGACAAAGCAACCTTAGAATCATGCATCTGCAAGGTGTTATTGTCACCATCAATGCACATCATAAAGATGAATCCAGATTAAATAGTTCTTAAACCTGCTGGGACCAATCCAGGACTTTGATGTTCAAACCAAGGAGGTGGTTTCTGCAGAAAAATACCTTCTCTCATGGTAATCTATGATACAGCTAATTACATTCCACCTCTCACATGGTACTTGTTGGTATTAGATTTTCTTTTGTACATTATCTATTTGTTTATTGACTCTTTTTTCAATGTGTAGTCACTTCTCCTTCTTTCCATTTGTCATTAATTTTTATCCAAACTTGCTCCATCAACTGATGCAAAAGCATCAGATTCAGCAATTACACTAACACATAGATCTAGGAGCAAAATGAATCTGACTAATGCTTCCCTTGTTTTTCCATTCCCAATCTAATGGAGTCGGGTTAGCTATGTACAATTTTTATGACTACCTTGCACCATCAGTAGGAAAAAGGAAGAAACGGTCAATCTCCTGCATTTGAAAGGAAAGATTTTTGATTGACTATCACTTTGTTTCAGTTATCTCTTGATTTCAATTCCCTGAATTATATATTCATTAGGTGATCTATATACAAGAGAAATTCAGACAGAGACATCACATTCTGATCCAAGAAATATCTTTCCAACTCTCTTGTAGGGTCAAGTTCCTCATTACTCAATAGAACTGGCTGTCTTGGGCTCTTTCTAGGTTACTTTCTCAGTTACTTTGTCAAAGTAATAAACAGTAGACAAGATACTGAATTCTTGGTTAGCTTTCCCTCTGTCTGAATTTCTTTTATAATCTATTTAGCTATTTCCCCTGACACTGGATCTACCACACTATAGTTCCACTGATAAATAATACTATGCAATATGTGTGTCAATTAATTTTAAAAGCATTATGCTACAGATAATTTTCTTTTGAAAATTATAAAATATATTATGAATTTTAAAAACTCAAAATGTCAATAATCATGTAATAAATTTATAACATTATAAAATAAATATTTTTAAGTGTGAAGAGTTGGATCAACAATTACTCAAAGAGTTTTAAGAAAGTCGTATTTCTTTTATATGAAATTTGATCCAAAGTGTCAGAAAAGATTGAAAGGTTCAAAAATTACTCTGCTGCATAAAGAAAACCTGTTAGCAGATCTGATTAAAAATAAATAAACAACAGTGATTTCAGTGGTGGATGATTATGGTTAATAGTACAAACACAAGAATGATCCTCTGTTACAAGGTTTTAAGAATATGGAGATACATGGAAAACACAACTAATGTAACATACAGACTATAGTTAACAGTAATATTGAAATATTTTTACAGATTGTACTCTGTTAATGCTAAGCATCAATAATGGTTTATAAAGGGGTATGGGACTTTTCTTTTTGAAGTAATAAAAACGTTCTGAAATGGATTGAGCTGATGACAGCCCAACTCTGTGATGAAACTGAGAGTCACTGAGTGTCCACTTTGGATGTTTGGATGAAGTATACAAGGCAAGGGACCGTATAACACAGTGAACCCCGTGGTGAATGATGGGCTGTGGTTAACAGTACAAATATGAGAACATTCTCTTGTGAACTATTACATATAATACTCCTACACGGTGTTGATAATAGGATGGTTTGTGGGGAAAATATATTAAATATAAACTATGGACTACAGACAACAGTAAAACAATTAATTAATAATATATTAATGTTTCAGCAAATTTTAAAGTAAAATACGATAAAAGTAAAGTCTACATTTTTTTCAATATAAGATTATCAAATCTTGAGTAGAGGAATTCAAAGTTGTAAAGAGAGATCACAATTTGATAATCAATTCCCATCTTAAATAACGATGAACATACTAATAGATGATTGCGTGCAAAAAAAATCCAATAACCATACCTGAGGAAAACAATTCTTTGTACAATAGAAATAGGATATGTTCTCATAATAGCCCAAACAAATATATCAACATAATACTAAAAATTCTTCTTACAATATGACAGTACAATCCTTCTCATGGAATAAACACACATATACATTCAAAACAAATGTACCTCAGTTCATCATTGTCATTTTTAATAATTCTATTGGCGGTGAATCTTTCCACATTTAAGGTAGAATTAACACCAATCTTACACAAGCTTTTTCCAGAAAATACAAAAAGAAGAATACTTTCCAATTTATTATATGAAAGCATAATAACTTTGATACTGAAAACTTATGTGAACTTACAAGAAATGAAGATTATAGGCTAATGTCTCCCACAAATATAAACACAGATATCCTAAACAATATACTAGCAATTCAAATCCAGCAATATATAAAAAGGATACTAGATCATGACCTACAGGGATTATTCCAAGGATACGATTTCAGCAGTGCAAAAGAATGCACTACTGAGTCATACAACAGGATGAATCTCACCGTCAAAACGTTGGGTAAAATAGATTGAACAGGATACATTATTCATGATTTCATTTATATGTAGTTCGAATACTGTCAAAAACGAATCTTTGATGTTAGAAATCCAAACAGTGGTTACCTCTGCCAGGGAATTTTCTTGGGTACTGAAAATGGCCTGTATCCCTTTTGTGTGATATATACAGGAGAAACAGTCCTTTGAGCTTTGCAGTCAAGATTTTTGCCCTTTACTGTATGCAAATTATACTCTTTTTTTAAAAAAGGATATTCTTTTTCTCCTTTTTCTCCTCTCCTTCTTCCTCTCTCTTCCTTCCCCCTCTTTCTCTTTCTCTATTTTTCTCTTTTTCTCTCACAAACATGCAGCAGACAAGCATATATGATTGATTAATCCTTCTTCATTCTTTCATTTATTCACCAGTACCCCTTTTAACCAGAATAATTATTTAGAAATACGACTGGAAAACTCATTACTCAAAATTGCCACCAAAAAAGTAAAGAGAATGAAACTTAACTAGGCTTTTGTAGGACTTATATAAACAAAACTATAAAACTTTACTGAGAGATAAAACTTGAATAAATGAGGATAGTGCCTATATATCCACGTTCTTGATCAGATATATTTTTTTATTTTAAATGCTTTGATTGTAAACAAAATGAATTGAAGTTTCAATGTAATTCCAATTATAACTCCAATGGAATTTGAATATATATTTATCAAAATATTTTATAATATTTAAAACTT
The DNA here is from genome assembly GCA_026826555.1 of Tolypeutes matacus. Classification (NCBI taxonomy): domain Eukaryota; kingdom Metazoa; phylum Chordata; class Mammalia; order Cingulata; family Chlamyphoridae; genus Tolypeutes; species Tolypeutes matacus. The sequence continues at coordinate 5,503,723 of JAKSZT010054281.1, forward strand.
GAATAAAACCTAAATTTCCAAAGAAATAGATTAATTACATATATTAATAATCTGGTGAATTTTTCTCTTTTTGCAATTATTTGAAGCTACTTCTAAAAATTGGCATGGATTTTAGATTTTGCAGAATTTAAGCTATATTGAGTTCACCATCCTTGGCACAGCTCAGCTCTCAGCTGGAGCATTCTGCTCAAACTTCAGTACCAAATTTTAAAGAGCACCGCCTAAACTGAAATGTGTCCGGAGGAGGTTAAACAGGATGGAGAAAAATCCAGAAACTCTAGCATTCATGAAAATGGGCCCCTCTTCACATCAGTAGATGCTAAATTTAAGAATGTACTTGGAGAGGCACACTTCTCAGGGTATGAGGACATGGCTTGGCAAGTTCACTGCAGACGCCAGCTTCTAGAACAATGAAGCACATCTTACACACACAAATCATTCTTGCATAAATGAATGCATAAGTAATAATTTCTCTATCAAAGCTAACTTTTTATGACTCTGGAAACATTTTGTTTCATTTGATTTTGTAATCACTTTAAGGATCGTTCAGGAATCAGATCTAATACACATTGGCTGGTTACATTAATTCTATGTTTTCTCTTGTCTCTCTGCACAAAGCCTTGTTGAATCCTATTCCTCTTTCTAACTCAACTACCAGCCCTCCTCTTCCCAGTCTCCCTCCTCTTCCTTCTCCCTCAGCCTGCTCTCGTCTTTCTCCTTCTCCCCCAGCTCCTTCTCTACTTTCTTTTTTAGTCGGATTCATTACGGTTATGAAATTCTGAAAAAAATCTAATAAAGTGAAAAGCCCATTTCAATTGAGATATGAAGTTATCAACAATTTAATTTTCCTGTGATTTTGTGCAGGTTTTCATTTTTACTTTGATTATGGGGTTATGTGTGTCCCCAAAATCAGCAACGAACATTCACTTGTAAGTACTTAGAAACATAAGTAACTTATACACCATGTAAAGAGTTGATTCAAAGACATCTAAAATTTGAACTATCAACAAGAGATCAGATTTTTTATCTTTTTATATTAGAAATATATTTATTATCGAGATTATTTATACCCTTTAGACATCTGGCATTATTTTTCTTTTTTTTTTTTTCATCTGTATTGACTCATAATAATTATTACAATTAATAGGCACATAATATTTTGGTTAGATTTTTAAGGTGCTGAGCCTGCTAAAAGCAAGCAGAAAAAAAAAAAAACTGACTGAAGTTTTGTCTAAAATTTCAGTTCAATCAAAATAGTTGCTCAAGTAACCATGTAAATCAAGCTTAATTGTTAGATGTTTAGTGAAAATATATTCAAAAATTGGCATCAAAATTTATTGTGAAAAGCCTGAGAAAGATGACAATTTGTTATTATAAAAAGAGAAATTCAATATCTTGAAAATTCAAGATATTATTACCAAGTCAAATAAACTTGAAGGAAAATTTACGTTGAAATTTGAAAGCTTGAACCTCTATGAAAGACAATAGAAAGTCAACCTCATCAGATAGTCTTTAATTTTTTTTTTAACCTTTTGTGGAGTCGTTTTAGATCATGGCTGTGGTTGCTGGGCAAAATACAAGATGTCCAGCTAAATTTGAATTTCAAATAAATAATGAACAATCTTTTAGTGTAAGTATATGTTTAGTATCAATATTTTTAGTGTCAGTATGTCCCAAATGATGCATGGGACATACTGACACTAAAAATTATTTGCTGTTTTTATGACATTCAAATTTAACAAGGTGTCCTTTATTTTTTGCTAAATATGACAAACCTAATGATGGCAGCACTCAACAATTCTTTGTCATTTCTCACTGATTTGTACAGAACTCCATGCAGAGGCAAATTATAACTGTGCACTTTAAATATCACAGTGTTTCCAAATGATTAACTTCAAAATATTTCTCACCTTTACTGCCAAGTACATCAACAAAATGGGACAAAGGGGAAGGAAAATATGAAATCAAGGGATGAACTGTTCTCACACTGGGAAAAAAAATTAAATGTCATAAGTAATTAGCAGGTGTTATCCAATAACTGGCCATAAAGTCTGCCTTCTGACATAGAAGGCAAAAACATTAAAACTAATGTTAAATTAGTTTTAAATTAGAAGAATAAGAGGAAGAAACTGTTAATATAAACTAATCAACTACAAGCAAAGTGAAAAGATGCTGCTAAATAATAAAGGGGATGAGGAAGTTCCAAACAACAATCAAATCTTCCTCAATATAAGCTATGTACAAGAGCTACATAATAATGTTCTATGGCAGAATCACCCCCGCAACGAGAAAATTGCCAAAATTGTCTGCGAGCTAGATGTGTCAGTCATTTTGCTCTGTACCCCGAGTAACAATTTTCTGAGTAACTAATATTAAGACTCCCAAAGACGCTGTGACTTGATGTCCAGTGCTCCTTCAGAATTCTGTAAGCAAAATAATAGGACTCAAAGAGGAATGAGAGTAAACCATAACTAAACGAGGTCTAAGGCTGCTTATAGAGGTAGGGTGTGTCTTGTACAAAATTACATGCAATGCTACATGACTTCTTCCCCGTTTTCTGTTTAATTATATATTCCATTCCACCCATAAGAAAGTCAGCAGGTAAAATCACGCAGCTGAGTAGAATTGCATTTCTCTAAAAACTTTCAAGCAATCCAACATCAAGTGTCTAGGTGATTTCAGAGAAGGAACTTGACTCTTGGACTTCACTTTGCATTCTTCTGTGGCAGAATTATGCTCAGGCTGAATTGGAAACTGTAAAATGAACAGGGCGATGACATGAAGTCAGAAAAGAACCATTTTTTTTTCCCCTGCAACTGCCTGAGGCTACTCACTTATATCTGTAAAATATGCATCAGCTGTTAATGAAATGGCGATTCCTGGTAAAGGAAAAATCAGAATTCATGTGTGTGAGTAGCTGTCAGCTCCATGGCCCAAGAGCCCTATCACATTAACCTCTATGCAAGTTTAAATTGTACCAGTGGTATTGAGATTACCCATAAATGTCCCATAGCATAAGCATGAGAGAGAGGCTGAGGGTTTCTTTGCATTGGTAACACTTCTCAAACAGGTTAATATATAAGGACCTGAAAATTATAGCCTTGCAAAAATATTAGGCGCCATAAAATATTTAAAGTATTCCAAATATAGGAATATGTACCATATGTGACCAGATTACCAAATAAAATCTACCATAAAAAAGTTGAGAAATTAAGTTGGTTGGAAATAAGGGAAGCATAAATGCTATATTTATGCATTATCTGACTGCCATATTGTATTGGGAAAATACTATGTGCTTACTAAAAAAAATAACTTAAGGTTATTTTTAGGTAAAAGACATTTTATGAAGTATTTCTATTTGCAGAATTCTGATTAAATTGTCTATGATGGAAGGGAAAGGAGAAACTTTCTCACTAAAAATAGACTGAAAATTATGATCTCTATTCAATGAAAAAAAAGTTCCCTCTGTCCATTTAAGATTTGCAAACATGAATTTTTATTGATGAAGCCCCTCCCATTCTTAAATTAAACTTTAAATTTTATGAACTTCTAATGAAGTTATATTCAAATATTCAAGTAGAAAGTTATGCATACATACGATTTGCATAAGTAAGTATATGGCTTTAAAATCAAAATCAATATTGATTTTAGAATAAATCATAATATCATTGGACTATTACTTGCTCTGTTCTCTCTGTCTCTCTTTATGCATACACATTTGTTTGTGTCAGTCACTATGGTATAAATTATATGTATATATGAATCCCATAAGTTCAAAAAGTTATTATATTTAATATATACAAACTTAATCACTTGGTTTGGATGAAAAACGTTCTCAGTATCATAGCAAAATCAACTAAGATTTCCCCAACTTTAGTACTATCTTTCTTTCTTTATAAATTTTTATTACTCCTATTATATATGAACATTCTATGCAGCATTAAAACTACATCATATGGTCCCTGATCATTCAAGGAACAATTTAGGTGGATATATAGTGAAGAAAGTATTTATAGGGGGCGGATATAGCTCAAATGGTTGCCCATCTGTCTCCCATATGGAGGGACCTGGGTTCGATCTCCGGGACCTCCTGGTAAAATAAAGAAAAATATAGAAGGCGAGTCGCCAGGCCCCATGCACAGGTGCGCTGTCAGGCCCTGCTGAGTCACGCAGCAAGATGATGACGTAACAGGAGAGTGACACAAGGGAGCGCCAAGATGAGACGTCCTGAAAAACCAGGAACTAAGGTGGCACAGGCAGTAGGAAGCCTCTCTCACACATCGTAGGTTCCCAGGATCGAATCCCGGTGAAGACAGGGGGAGAAGGATGAGAAGAGAGGGCAGGAAACAGACACAGAGAATTGCCCAGCGGGTGGACACAAAAACAGCAAAAACGGGGTTGGGATAAAAAGTAAATAAATAAATAAATCTTAAAAAAGAAAAGAAAGTATTTAGAGTACAGTAAGTGCATGGTGCAAAGCTCTGTAAGTGGTTTTAGTAGTGATGCTGAGGATAACAAAGAGGAGGTTTGGAATGATAAACAAGTAGACCCTAATATATAAACCACTAAACTCTGGAGGAATGCGTGGTTATTTCAAGGGGTTCTACAAAAGTCAAAGGTGTTTAAAAAGAAAAAAAGATTGGAAATCACTGGTAGAAATTAGTTATAAGGGTTCTGATTTAAACAATGTATCCACTGAACACACATACTGGTTGCCCCAGCCCTTCAAAACATTGCAAGATTGTAGTAAAGGAATAAAAGAGGTATTCACCCAAAACAACAATAATAGCAGCAGAAATGAAGAGGAGATACCAGGGTTAGATTAGTTCCATAATTTTTTAAAAGTTGGTCAGTTGGCCAAGGGGTGGAAACTGGCTCATCATTTCAGAAAGTTATGACCTAAATGTCTGAGAAGAGAGCCTGGAAAGGAGAGCTCAGCTCCTGGAGACAGTGGGCTTTGAGGAAGGAGGGAATGAGTGGCGGTACTGCTGTCAGGAGGAGTTGAAGGTCTGTCTGCAGAGGTCCATCAACTCTGGGGTCCCTCCCCACACATACACCACCACCACCAACTTACAATCCACGAGCTTCGAGGGTTATTTTCTGCAGGAATACAACCTCAAGAGACAGGGATTTGATACAGCAGGGGCCTGGAGGTAGAGGAAAGATGACTGAACACAGAGAGGTTAAATTCTCTAATCTACGAAGACTTCAGAACATTTCCCTGACAAACTCTCAAATGCCAGAAGCTGATTTCCTATCAACCCCAGAGAGCATATCACTGGGTTCCTCTCTCGTGAAACCTGATGGAGTCTCCACATGATGCTGATTTCCATGCCCCACCCGCCCCAACTAAAAAGCAGCTTTGCTACCTGGTCACTCTAAATTTAAGCTTCCACATCCATCATTCTTACCTAAGCACACAGAGCTTTAAATATACATGTTTAATGATTTAAATAAGAGCAGAGAAAGAGAAATGGTAACAACCACACACAAAAAAAAAACAAGTAGAATTTTTTAAACGTCATGTACTATCACTTCCTACCTCCAGAAAGAGAATAGTAGATTAGTTACTAATGGACACAACAGGGCTACATAACAAATGTGTCTGTTTGGGTTCTCTGTGCATCAGAAACCAGGGCAGAATGAATTGTGCAAGAGTTTTATTGGGGGAAATGCCTGTGATGGATCAAAGGGAGAGGGTGCTGGAAGAGACAGTAGAGGAGGAAGGAAGATAGGGTAATAAGGGACAAGAACTGGGAAATTCTTGGGCATCCCGAAGGAGAAGCCCAGAACAAAAATTAGCATTAGGGGTGCCTCATATCAGGTAGGAATGTCCTTTTCCCAGTGCCATCACCAAGCCCAGTCATTGACTGGGAGCAGCCCAGGGAGTAAAGCTACAGCAGGTGCTAAGAAGTATAGCTGGAGACTACCAGCTCACTACACATCTCACAACAGGACATCTTAGCAGTGCACCTCCATGGCTGCCATACAAACAACCACAAAGCCTTAGTGACACACAGTAATAAACATTTATTTTCGTTCCTGAGTCTGTGTTCTGATTGCAGTCCTGAAAATATGCCTGGGGCTCAGCAGCCTCGCTCTTGCCATCTACAAGCAGCTGCATTTAGACTAGGTAGCTTGGCTAATCTTGGCTCCACTTTCTCACACTTGACTCATCTTCCAGCAGACTCACCTGTGTATGTTTTCAGGCTGAAAACAGAGGCGTGAGAGAGGAAGCAGAAATTTGCAAGTGTATTTCCAAGCCTTTGTATGTGTCAGGTTTGCCCTGTCCCACTTATTAAAGCAAGTACTGTGCCTGGTCCCAGAGTCAGAGTGGAAGGGATCCATGGAGTTAGAGGGCAAAAGGCATGGGCATGGTGAGGTCATTGGTCATGGACACTAAAGCAACCGATCTACCTGCCTGTCCTTTGGCCCCAATTATTCACATACTTCACACATGCAAAATATCTTCATCTCCCTCCGGGGCCAACAAAAAATTCGTCTCCTCACCAATCGCAGCTCAGAGCCCAGGATCTTGTGATTTATGGATTTATGTAGAGTCTGGATGTGGCTCTTCAGAGGTTTCTATACTTGATCCAGAGACTTATGATATTTAAAAAAAAGACAGGTTATCTGTGGCTCACACATCCAATATAAAGTGATGAGATACAGGAGAACCACAACAAACCATCCAATTACAAAGAAGAAACATGGAAAGCACATGGCTTTCACTGGACCATAGAATTCAAACATCTCACCAGGTAATAGTTGGCAAATCCCCCTAATCCAGAAGGAGGAGGTTATTTTTTATTGAAACACAATTCTTTAATCTGAGATCAGCTCCCCAATATATTGTTTTACACCTTTATACTGTCTCCAGTGCCCTTCCTTTTTGACCTTCCTTGACCACTACTGAGTAGATCATTGGAAGACATGCACTTTGAGTAACTTTCTCAGCTTGCTTCCTCTTAATAGAAGGTTGGGTGCTGATATAAAATACAATTATTTTCAGCCTAGAATTTTATGCCAAACTAAGAGGTCAATCGAACTTGAAAGTTGAATAGATATTGAAATGTGCAAGGGCATAAAATTAAACCAATGAACACTTCTTTTCATTGCTTCCATGGCATATGCTTCCCCAAGATCAAGTAAAGAAAGATAAATTACAGTTGATTCAGCAGCTAGATGATCCCCCACAGGACAAATGAAACCAGATCTTCAGAATGATTGCTGTCCAGTGAGCACAGAAACAACCAGCACAGATTAAAACAGGAGAATGGAGGGATATAACAGGAAAGTCTATAGAGATAAAGAAGGGACACTGCATTTAATGTCATTAAATTTATTTTTATTTTAAAAATTCTAAAAGAGATAACAATAGAAGTGGCCTCTTCCTCACTATTCCACAGTCCTCTAGCTGCCTTTCAAGGGAAGATACTTGAAATTTTCCACAGAAAAAGGTGGGAGAAATATACTTTAGGCAGCAGGAATTCTAAAAAGGAATAACATGAATCTATTAAATAAATTCTTTCCAGGTCAATGCAATGGGCTGTCAATTTGGATTATAGAACTCATGTTACAGCAAAAGAAATAAAATTTGATGGGAAGTTAGAACCACATTGTAGAGAATTTTAAGTTTTTTTTTTTCTGAAAGGAGAAAATGGGGAGGGTAACATCAGAGTAGAGCTTTCAAAGAATCATTGAAAAGATGGAAACTTTCGATTTTTAAAAAATAAGGCTTTGAAACTATTAATAACATGATGAAAATAGTTATGTAAATATTTTCATGAAAAATACTAGTCCATGAATAACATCCTAAACTACAGCAACTGAAAAGAGAATGAAAAATAAAAGAAAAAATATGAGAGATTCTAGAATGGAAATGAATATCAATTCATGGATTGACATGAGTGTGGAGATAGTCGTGGTAAAATATATGTGCTAAAGTTGAGTCTAGACTTAAATGATAAAATGTACTGTGCAAATGACTATCTTACCAAATATTCGGATATCTAACCAACCCAACAATATTTTTAAACTTGTTAAATTTAATTTAAATTAAATTTTAAATTAGAAGGGAAGGAAAAATCAGTGGGAAAGTCAAATTAAGTTTTTTAATTGAAATAATGTAGTTTTAAATTTATTTTTCCATTTAATTGGGAATCAGGATATTAGGGATATTCTGAATGAATGAATGAATTACATAGTTATGTAATTTCAATATTAGTTATATACAAATAATTATCTTAGTTGTTTAAAAAGTTTTCTAATAGGTACCTTAAATAATATTAAGCATCTGCCTGCATGGAAGATAAAATTAAGCTTGGAAACTGGAAGACAGAGAGGAGATTTTCCTAGAAAATAAGAAGGTACAAGATGAGATCAAAGAAAAATAGCAAAGTAGCAATAGCACAGAAAGAAGAAAGAAAAAAGGGCAATTTTCCACTTTCTCAGAGGAACTGATAACTCTGATTTTCTTTCCTTCTGTCTTCCAAGGTTAGTAACACCAGAGGTGATTTTACGACATCCCACTACAAATCATAAAATGTATATTAAGGTGTTAAAGCATTCCAAAGAAAGTGATTCTTTTAGTAAAATGCATAGGAGCCTGGGCAACTAAGAGTTGGAATGCTAGAAATAGATCCCTCAAGAAACTTTGGACTGAGGAGCCCAGTGGAGGAAGACTTGCTGGCCCATGTTGACAATATATCAAAAGTTGCTTAAATGTAAGTTGCATGGGCTTGGCTTACATCCAATGATATTTTGGATTAAGTGAGCTAAAAAGCTACACTTCCACTTCAATACCACTAGAAATAGACTTACAACCTGGACATGATGGGATAGGTTAGCTTCTTCATGTTCTCCTCTCTAAATACAATTGTAAACTCTGGAAATCACGTAAGAAGCAATGAAAGGAGAACTCAGGAAGGTAGAAAAGAAAAGCCTAACTGTTTAGAAACCCCAAAACTCGAGAAGCAACACTATAGCAGGATGTCTTTGGATCCTCCTTCCAGTAGAAGAAGGAATTTTCCAACCCCCACATAGCAATGAAAGGAGGCCTTGGGAAGCCCAAGGTTCCCCTGGTTCTGCCAAGAGTCTTGTCAACAGCACTAGCAAATTAAGCAGCACTGGCAATGGGGACTGATCACATGCCCTACTGACATCAACAACTGGGGCAAGCAGTCTCCTTCCCCGAGGATCTGAGTCTCCCATCCTCCATAGGACATATTAGGGTCTGAACAGAAGATGAGCCTTGGCAAAAAGGTGTCTGCCACAATAAGGATCCAACCTGGGAAATATTATCTGTCTACCAAAGGCAGGGGAGATCTCACCACAAAAGTGGCCCAAAGGGGATGTCCATTTCCTCAACAGAAACTGGAGACTCCCTTCCCCAATTTGGATTTTTCAGGCAGTCTGGCCTGGAGGCATTCCTAATGGTCCCCTCAGACAACAACCAGTAGGACCAAAGGGAATCTCAGCAGAACTAGATAAATCAAGCAGACCAAAACAGCATGCGGAGATCTAGAAGTTAAATTACAATGCAACCACAGCTCACAAAAGTAGACGAAGGCCTGTGTAATAAGTCTAAACCATGTGAATGCCTGCAGAACTAAATAGTTTAAGAAGAACCTAGTGCCTTTTAATGCAATAGCCAACATGTTCAGTATGCAATAAAAATTACTTGTCACACCAAGAACCAAAAACGTATGAAGAAAGTCTGAGGTCAACTCCAAGATAAATCAGATGTTGGAACCAACTGACAAGGATTTTTAAAGAAGCCACAAAAATGCTTCAAAAATCAATGTAATTCTGGTAGACTAGTATGGCCATTTAAGAGGTCCCAAGTTGCTGCCACCCCCCCAAAAGAATTTCAGAACAACTAGCAAAAGTGGCAGATCCCTCTTCTTCAAAGCTCTAGGAAACAACTAAAGGGCTTCAGTAACTGGAAGAATGCTGAATCAAGGAAACACAGCTTTAAAAATTATAATACCCTTGCTGGCTTCCCGCTCAACCCCTCTCTGACACAGTGTGGAGCTAGTCTGCACTCCCATTGTGGATCTCTGGCCCTGTTCCAAAAGGAGCAGAGTTACCTCTATGATAATCTATCTGTGGCAGCCTGAAAGACTGAACCAGGAAACTCATCTCTGGCTTTCCCTCCCAGAACTTGCTCACTAGGCAGAAGCAGCTTGTGGACAGCTAAAGCAGCATAAGAAACAATTAAGTCAAAGTGACCTGGGGAAAAGAATTACCCTGTTTTTGGCCGATCTTGAGGACAAATAGAGAGTTCTGAACACTGTAAGAGAAAAGTAAAGTGTTACGTGCAAAGGAGCCCCAATAAGATTATGTGCCAATTTCTCATCAGAAACTATGGAGGAAAGAAGAAAGTGGGACAAAATATTTAAATAACAGGGAAAAAATATGTTGACAAAGAATATTATATCCAATGAGACTATTTTTCAAAAATAAGGGAGAAATTAAGATACTCCCAGATAAACAAAAGCTGAGGAAGTTCATCACAAATATACCTGCCCTACAAGCAATGATTAATGGAATTCTTCAGAGTGAAAGGAAAAGACACTAAATGATGGTTCAAAGTAGCATAAAGAAATAAAGACCTACAGTAAAGGAAACCATATGGTTATAAATGCATTGTATTTTTTGGTATGCAACTCCATTTTTCACTTCTTATAGGTTCTAAAATGCATGAAAAGTAATGATAAATCTATAGTTTTGGATATGCAATGTATGAAGATATAATTAGTAACAAGTGCAAGAAAAAGATGTTTGGGATCTATTGAAGTTAAGTTGATATCAAGTCAAATGTGATTTTTACATATATAGAATGTTGAATTTAAGACCCATGGTAAGCATAAAGAAAATATATGAGAGAGAGAGAGAGAAGTCAGATAGATAGATAGATAGATAGATAGATAGATAGATAGATAGATAGATTGATTGAAAGAAAGAAAGAAGGAAATGGGAAGAGAGTCAAAATGACACACTATAAAAATTAAATAATATGAACATAGCCATTAATGGAATAATTCAGGAAGAAAAAAGGCATAAGTCTTACAAAAACCAAATAGAAAAATTACAGAAAATGTCCTGTATTATCAGTAGTTATGTTAAATATAAATGGAATAAACTCTCCTTTAAAAGGCAGAGATGGGCAGAATGGATAAAAAGCATGATCCAACCATATGCTATCTGCAAGGGATTCACCTTACATTTAAAGACACAAGTAGCTTGAAAGTGAAAGGATAAAGAAAAAAAAAAAGCATACCATAGAAATAGTAACCAAAAGAGAGATGAGGTAGCTATACTAAGAATAGATAAAATAGACTTTAAGTAAAAAACGGTTATATATATGCATCTAGCTGCAGAGCTCCAAAATATATGAAGCAATTATTGACAGATTTGAAGGGAGAAATAGTCCTACATTAATAATAGGAGACTTTAATATACCACTTTCAATGGTGGATAGAACATCTAGACATAAAATCAATAAGGAAACAAAAGAATTGAACAATGTTATAAACCAACAAGAACTAACAGACATAAATAGAACACTTCACCAAACAGGAGAAGAATAGAAATTCATATCTAGTGCTCTAAAAACTCCATACAGAAAAAAGCATATTATAATTGTACTGTCAAATGCCAAAGATAGAGAGAATTCCAAAAGCTGCTAGGAAGAAGCAATATGTCACATACATGGGAGCCTCAATAAGATTAAATACCAGTTTCTCATCAGAAACCATGGAAGCAAGAAAGCAGTGGGATGAGATATTTAAAATGCTGAAAGCAAAATATTTCCAACCAAGAATTCTATATATGGCAAAACTGTCTTTCAAAAATGAGAGAGAGATTATCACATTCTCAGGTAAATAAAAGCAGAGGGATTTCATCACCATTGGACCACCCTATCTTGGAAGGGCAGGATTATAAGGTATTTGGTTTTGTCTCTGTGCTCTTCCATGTTCTTCAAGTTTTGTGCCTAGAATCTATATTGCTTTTGTATTACCAAAAACAAACAAATAAAATGTTGTATTTTAAAGACAAGATAACATCTTGAAAGAATTGTTATAATGTAATATTGACTGAAAAAAGTAGAATATTCTGGTTGTGTTTAAGTGAAGGATGCAAGAGAGATCATTCTATTTTTTTCTTATCCAATTTTAGTTAATTAGCATGTACTTTTAATAATGCAAACATTTGAAACCCTTGTAATAACATGGATGTAATTAGGTTAAAAAGTAAGGCTCAGAACTAGGTGTAAAAAGTAAAGTTCAGAATTATACATGCATACAGAAATTTTTTAAAACATATATAGGAAAATAATATGAAAGGAAGTACCCATTGTTAAATTCAAAATATTAACAATGATTATATTAAGGTAGTGGGATTATTGCAAAGGATTTGTTCTTATTTAAAAATTTTTCTATAATGTGAATATTACTTATACAACAAACATTTTTTAAATAAACATTGTACTAGTCAAAAACATTGGATTCCTAAATATAGTAAGTTGGACTAAAGTCAAGAAAAGGGAAAAAAGAGAAAACAACAGATAGGGCTAATAGTGAAAAAATATTAAAAGGATCAGTTTAAACCCAACAACCCAATTAAAAAGAAAAATTCTTAGCCTGGATAAAAAAGCAAGATCCAACTCAACATTGTCTAAAAATTTTAATTTAAGACACTAATACATTAAAGGTAAAAGGATGGAATGAAATATATCTTTCAATTATTAATTATGAGAAAACTGAAGTGACTGTATTAATATTTGACAAAGTAGCCATCAGTACAAGGAGTATTACACACTAAGCCAATTCTCCCCCAAATGATCTATGCATTCAGTGCAATTCCCATCAAAATCACAGCAGAATTTCTTATAGAAAATATCAAGATCTTTCTTAAAATTTTATGGAAGGAGTGAATGTAGCTCAAGGGGTTGAGCTCCTGCCTCCCACATGGGAGGTCCTGGGTTCAATCCATGGTGCCTCCTAAAAACAAAAACAAAAGCAACAAGCAAACAAACAATAAAACCAACTCAGGGAAGCCGATGTGGCTCAGTGGTTGAGCACTGGCTTCCCATATAAGAGGTCCCGGGTTCAATCCTTAGCCTTGGTACCTCAAAAAGAAAAAAAAAAAAAAAAAATTATTTGGAAAACCAGAAGAATTAAAACAATTTTGAAAAACAAAAACAAAATTGGAGGACTCACACTACCTTATTTCCAGGCTTTCTATAAAGCTATAGTTGTCAAGACTGTGTGGACTGGAGAAAGAATAGATATGTAGATCAGGGATCAAGAAATTTTTTAAAGAACCAGATAGGAAATATTTTAGTCTTTGCAGTTCATATGGTGTCTGTCACAACTACTCAACTCTGGATGGCTGTGTTCCAATAAAACTTTATTTACAAAAACAGGCGGTAGATGGTTATGGCCCATTGGCAGTAATTTGCCAACTCTTGGTATAGATCTGTGAAACAGAACGGAGAGTCCAGAAAAAAGAAACACACATATGTGGTAAATTGGTTTCCAACAATGGTACAAAGACAATCCAAAAAGCATATCCTTTAAAAAAAAAAAAAAAAAGGTGCTGAAACAGTTAGATATCCATATACCAAAAATAAATTAAATAACCCTCAATCCACACTGTGAACCCCATACAAAAATTAACTTAATATGGAAGATAGATCTAAACATTGTAGGCTGAGTTGCTATATGATGTGTCATGGGAACACAGGCTCAGACAGAATAGAAACTTTCAACAAATGGCTGCTTTATTACTTACAAAGCACAAAGGGTTTCAAACAGCAGCAGGTAATATCCTGGCTGCTCTCCCAGGGAGGCCAAACTGCTTGGGTGGCAGCTCCACAAGCCCCAATTCACCTATGAGAAGAAAGACAAATCTATGCTCCCGAGGGCGGGGTACTCAGGGTATCAGGCGGCCACTGAGAGTTCTTGCCCTAATGAGCATCTGGAAATGTTTGTTTCCAATTTCCTGGTTCAAGATCTGGTCAGGCTGTTCCATTAGACCTAACTTCTCCCCCAGGCTGCTGAATGGGAACATTGAAACCTTGGCACACAATAGAAAAGGGAGGAGATTTGGGCCAGAGCTGGGAAAATGGTCACTAGGGGTACCCCTGACTTCCCCAGCATATACAAAACTGAAACTATAAAGATTAGAAGAAAAAATGGGAGAAAATCTTTGTGACCTTGGCTTAAGCAAAAATTTCCTTGATATAACATCAGAATCATGATATATAAAAGTAAATAACAGAAAAGGTTAAATTAGACATCAAATGTAAGCATTTCTGCTATGTGAAAGGCACAGTTATGAGAATGAAAAGACAAAGCACAGATTGCTCAAATTGGATGAAAAGATTTGCAAATCACATCTGATAAAGGACTTAAATCGACAATATCTAAAGAACTCACAAAAGCCAATAATAAGAACACAAACAACTGAAAAAATGGCAAAATCTGAACATAGATGTCACCAGAGAAGGTATTTGGACAAAAATACCTCGCTGTGGAGGAGATACAGAGGAAGTGAAACTTAATACATCGCTGGTGGAAATGCAAAATGATAGACCCACTTTGGGGGGCATATGTGTTAGCATTTTCCTACAAAATGTAAACATATACTTACCCACATATATGATCTGACCATTTGGGGCCTTTTTTTCTTAACTGTATGGACATGAAATGCCCATTTCCCCCTCCCACTAATTATTTGTGTAGATTGCTGGAAAGGGTGGGATGGGATTGTCCAGCAATCCATCCCTGGAAGGTTTCGCTACCTTGCAATTAGGACCGTAGGCGTAGTAATCATTAACCTGCATACGTGCTGCCCTTCACTGTTCTGGGACCCCTCATGATCCCCCCATATGTACGCACCCACTGTCAATCATTTACTAAGCTGTGTGCACCCTCGAATGCTCTATGCATTAGCTCGACCCCCTCGCTGTGCTGTCTAGCCCTATGTAATCTTCAAACACAGTTTGAAGCAGTAGCCACCCAGCCTAACCAGGACACTAGTTAAAAAGTAACAGGCCCACTGCAAACTTCAATCTTCTCAAGGCTGAGATTCTGATCTCATACCCTATGGAATGCCTTTGTCCTAAGACCCTTTATATCCCCCCTCTTTTTCCCATGTCTTTGCAGGGAGCTAACTTTTTATTTCGATCGGCCACCATGGAAGTCTCTCCTGTTCGTAAGTCCCAATAAAGCTCATGTCTAACCATTTGTCTAGTGCATTCTTCGCTGCCCCAACCTGTGCCTTTCAAAGTTGGGTTGAAACAAAAGGACTCCAGTAATCCAGATTAAAACACAACCTGATTTAATTGTACCACACCTTAACGGGAATAATATCTTGAAGAGATTTTTTTTTTTTTTAAGTGAAAGCAAATATTTTATTTAAATCATTTGTCAAATCACAGTTTATCCAAATGAACACAAATGCAACATTGTTCTTAAAAGAAGTGGGCACAATATGGCATGGAGAGATTTTATTTACCACTAGAATGAAGCTCAAGACCAAGAAGATGTCCACCCTGGGGTGCACAATTTAATCAACACCAATCTGCCCCTCTGGACCCCATAAAGAACATGTTCTTCTCACATGCAAAATACCCTCATTCCATCACAACATCCCCAAAGCCTAAATCATTTCAGTAACAATGGGAAGTGCAAAGTCTCATCAAAATCTGTTATGGATGTGGTCAGTCCTAGGGCAAAATTCCTCTGTGGTTCTGTGAAAATAAGAACCATAAGTAAGTTATCTGCTTCCAATATACAAGGGTAGGACAGGCATAGGATAAACATTCCCATTCCAGAAGGAATAAATTAGAAGGAAACAGGGGTCATAGTTCCCAAACAAGTCAGGAACCCGGCAGAGTAAATGTCATTAGATTTCAAGGTCTAAGAGTCATCTAGAGATTGAGGGTTTGTCCTCAGATCCTTTCTACAGATCCTTCCTGGATAACTGCATTTCTAATCCTGACTTCACTGCAGTGGCTGACAGGACCCATGTTCAACCACACCCTCTTTAGCACAGTGTTATTCACTTCAACCCTCACATGGAATTCTGTCCTCTGGGACCTTATTTCTGTAAAGCTCATGGAGGTCTCTGTTTGAGCCACTTCTGGCTCGAAACTCAGAACACATTAAATGGATAAGCTCAGACTTTTCCAAATAATCAGTTGCTGGTGTGTTTGTACTTACCAGTACAATCTTCTGTTTATCTCTTTTTCCTCTCACTTCACTATAATCTGCAAGGGGAAACCAGGCTGCCTCCCACACTTAGCTTGGAAATATCCTCAGCTAAACATCCAAGTTCATTGCTTTCAATTTTTACCTTCCATACAACATCACAACACAATTTTACCAAGTTCCCAGCCACTTTATAACAAGGGTCACTCTTCCTCCAGTTTCCAATGACACATTCATCATTTCCTTCTAAGGTCTCTTCAGAGGTATATTTAATGTCCATACTTTTACCAACAGGCTCTTCAAAGCAATCAAGTACCTCACAATTCTTCATGAAAAATTTTAAGAATGTATTTCCAGTAATGATCCTCCCACCCTTTTGCTGTCATATATTTTATTACTATATATGTTAAAACTTCATATTTCTTTGTAGTTGTTGCTAATTTAAACAATTTAGAGATTTAAAATAAATACACAAAAATCAAGGTTTTTAAAAAGTTTTCTTTATATTTTATTGGTCTATTTACTCTTTCTGAAGTTCTTCCTTCCTTTCTATACACTGACTTTTTTTCTGACATCATTTCCATTCAGCCTGTAAATTTTCTTTTAGCATTTCAGCAGATCTGTCAAAGCTTATTGTGTTCAGATTTGTGTGTGTGTGTGTCTGAAATATCTTTATTTTACTTTAAGTTTGGAAGGATTCTTTCACTGGATATAGAATTCTGACTTGACACTATTTATTCTTTCAGCACTTTAAATATGTTCCATTGTTTTCTGGTTTCTGTTTTTTTTCTTTTTTCTGATGACACTATTTATTCTTTCAGCACTTTAAATATGTTCCATTGTTTTTTGGTTTCAGCCTTTTCTTTTTTCGGAGGTACCGGGGATGGAGCTTCCTAATAAACTTCCTGCCTGCACTCATCAGTCCCTGCATCCCAGTGAGCGCCGTTTTTCTTCAACACATGCAAAGCAGGCACACAGCTCATCCCTCTTCCATTGTTCCTTTTTTTCTTTAAAGTGGAAGTAGAATAACCGTCCAGCAGCCTCACTAGAAAATGCTTATATATGGGCTCTGTGTCAAGCCAGTTTCCCCACTTTTTCCTTCAGCCTGAGGGGTGCTAGTAGTAGCTTTCTGCACTTACTGCTCCTTAGGTAGTAGTACTATCCCCAATGTTACAGGATTTGGCCCCGCAAAAAGTTTTGTTTCCAGAGAGAGATGATCCTGGCATTGCCTATGTGATCTGACATAATTTGAAAGTGCAATACCTCATTTCCAGGAATAAAAGGAGAAGCTGCTTGTCTAGGACATGCATCAACATAAATGCCACTTAAATTATCACCTCTGGGGAAGCGGCTGTGGCTCAATCAGTAGGGCTCCCGTTTAGCATATGGGAGGCGCCGGGTTCGGTTCCCGGGGCCTCCTGGTGAAGGCAAGCCCGCCCGCACGGCGTGGTTAGCTGACCCAGCGAGCACAAGCAGCAAGGGGGGGATAAATGAATAAATAAACAAAAATCTTTAAAAAAAAAAAAAATTATCACCTCTGCTCGTCTAGGATGAAAGCCCAATGAAGGCATGGCTTTGGGGAGAGTGAATAGTTGCTACTTTCACCACTACAGTGGACATAATGATTATGAAAGCATGGAGTGAGCTGGCTGTTTCTAAGTCTCCTGAAAGCTAACAGAAAGAAAATAACAATCTCAGAGTTTTGATCTTTCAAATCATGGCACAGTTAGAGAATCACAGAATATCTCTGAGAAGCCATAAAATAATATCTTATCTGCATGGAATGTACAGCTTGAAATAATGCCCAGACTTTAATTTTTAAAGTTGCTGAGTTATAATATTACTTGAATTTATGAGTTCTCAAGGTCTCTCCCATAAAATTAGAGTACTGGTTGAGATGGAGCTGATGTCTAACCATTGGAAAGGAGGCATTTGGGTTCATTTGTATGACTCTAAGAAGCTTGAAACTCCAACATTCTCCTGAGACTAACCTTCCTTCTGTTGAGGAGCTTCCTGGTCTTAAAGGGTTCAATGAGTTCCTGAAAAGGTAGAAGCCAAGTGGCAGCATTTAGCTGTCAAAAACAAGATGTGATCATTGATCATCGTGAGACTCAGGGCGGTTGGAACGATCAGAAGTCTCTGACCAAAGGATTCTTGACTGTGGAAAGTTGCTCACAATACTCCTAATGATGAAATAGGTGGTTACCTTAAAATATTTCTTGATCTATTTCGAGTACAACAATGGCAACTTAATGCCTCTTGCACATGTCCCAAGCCCAGTGTCCCTTGAACAAAGAGGATGCCAAGTTCCATTAAGGAAAATTGTTGCGGAGTAGATGTAGATCAAGCTTCCCACGTATCAGGTCCCGGTTTTGATCCCCAGTACTTCCTAAAAACAAAGGATAAAACCAATTCTCATTAGGGAACAAATATAGCTCAGTAGTTGAGCATCTCCTTCCCATGCACTAGGTCCTGGTTTCAATTCCCAGTACCTCCTAAAAAAAATATTGTTATACTACCATGAGTATATCCCACACATTCTCCTTCAAGACTTTCTTATTTATCAAGGTGAAAAAAAACTTGGAGAAAGGAAAGATTAATAATGAAGCATTCTGTCTATTACTAGATGCTGACTCTAAGATGATGTTAATCCCTGGAAATCCAAAATGTCATTGTAGGGGTTTAAGAAAGTCAAGAAAGAAATAGTGCTTTGACCCAAGTTCATTTCACAATGGGCTCCATGAGTATATGGACCCAGTGTGATGATATCACCAGTTCCTGAAGCACACCTGAAACAGATGCACTCAACAGGTAGGAGGATCCCCACCTTGGCTCCCTGACCTATGGAGGGAGGAGCAATATATTAGGAAAGTCAAGAAGAAGCCCCTGCAACTACCTCCACCTGACCAAAAGAGTGAAGTAAAGCAATACTACATTCTTGGTGGATTTGTAGATATATTAATATCACAATGACATATTTGACAGGTGCACAGACTGCTATTCTTATCCCGCAACCCCTTAATTAACCTTTGCATAAAATGACATTTTGAGAATTATTGTAGATTATTGTAAATTTAATTGGTGATGATGCCTCTCCAGATGTGTGGTTTTTTTTCTTTGAGCAAATCAGTACATCCTATGTAGTGTCTTAGCTTCCTTATGATTGCCGTAACAAAGGACCACAAATCTGGTGGTTTAAAACAACAGAAATGTATTGTCTAACAGATCTAAGGTTAGAAGTCTGAAATCTAGGTTTAGGCAGGGCCACACTCTTGAAACCTGTAGGGAAGCATGTGTTCCCTGCCTCTCTACTGGCTCCTGGCAGTTGTTGCCAACCCTTGGTATTCCTTGGTTTGTGAGAGAAAAACTCCCATCTCTGTCTCCACTTCCACAGGGCCTTCTCTTCTTTGCATCCATCTCTTTATATGGCCTTCTCCCTTGTGTCGGTCTGTGTGAACTTTTATTTATAAGGACCAGTCATATTGAATTAAGGGCCTACCCTGCTCCAGTATGAGCTATTTTATATTTTTATTTACTTTATTTCAAATTCAAAAAAAAAATCAAATAACAGCAAAAGGTAACTCAAGTTATGGAAACATTTTTCTAAGAAGTTCTTCCCAGCCACTTTCATCTTATCTAATTCCAGCTAATAACTCAGTTGTTCCTCTAGTGTTCAGAAAGATACACAGATGAACACAGATTAGTTAAATGACATAGTATGAGCTATGAGCTCATTTTAACCTGCCTTTTTCCATCTGTAATGACACTGTTTTCAAATAAGGCCATATTTTGAGGTATTAGGGATAAGAACATCAGCATATATTTTCTTGGGGTACACAATTCAACCCATGACATGCAACTATTGATCAAGTAAAGCTTTTCTTTTCTCTAAACCAACTAGGTAGGTCTAGAAGTAACAATTTGCTTTCAAGTGCCAAGGGCAGTGGTTTGCTTTCCTTGTTTTAACTCAGATGTGTGTCATCTCTCCCTCTGCTGCATCTTAATCTAATCTGCAGTAAATACGTTCATCTTAATATCTCACAGATTATCACACAACTTCACAGTATTAATGACATCATGGTGATTGAACCCAATGAGCAGGAATTAGCAATAGCAATATACTGGATGCCTTAAAAAGACAAATATGTGCCCATGAGTTGCCTGGAGAACATCTTAGAGACATAGATAAGATGTATGAGTAGGAGCTCAGCCTTCTATGGCACTTCCACCTTCTGCATTGCTACCCTTCACTCTGCCCACACCCACAGATTCATGGACACTCTCTGTAACAGTTGATTAAGGAGGAAATAACTTGAGGCTGTTTATAGTTGGTCACTTATGGGATTTTAAACTGCTATATCATTACATACATCCCCACCTATGTCTGGAACTTAAACACAGGAATTAGAGGTAATCCTCCAGCTAGGAATAACGTCAAATACTATATATGATTGTGTACATTGCCTGGACTGAAAGACGAGAGGTAAGAACTTATAACAATTAATAATGAAGAACACATTTATTATTGGCCAAATGGACATAAACTTGGAAAAACCCAAATGGAAAAATTGGTGATCAGAAATTTGAGACATGTAGGTGGACCTCACAAAATGGATGTAGAATGTGAAGATATGCATGCCTTGTGAATTAGCAACAAAGGGCATCCTTGCAGAGAAAACTCTCAATAATCAGGTGGACATAAGACATCATTCCTCTTTTCTCATCCACACTGGTGCTGGATCATGTATAAAATAGCCATGGCGGTAGGACTGGAAACCCTGCATAATCTCAACCACATGGACTTCCCCTCACCAAGGTTTATCTGCTTCATGACTCTACTGATTGCCCAACCTGCTAATAGCCTCAGCCAGGCTTCATTCCAGGGAAGAGCAGCCAGCTACCTGGCTTTTAGGAATAAACAGCTAATCTGGATATGAATGTGCCTTTCCTGTCCACAATACTTCTGCCAGCATTCTCTACTCACAGCCATAGTACTCCACAATCCACTGCAGTAGACCAAGAACACAGTGTTTCAGTAAAAGAAGGGCTGTGATGGGCTCACACCCATGGAATTCAATAAGAAGCAGCTTTCATTGCAGAAGTTTGAAGTGGCTTATGGAAGAATCAGTTAAAGTACCAGGTGGGAGACAACAGGTACAAGTTGGGCATGTTGGACTCAAAGACATGGTATACATTTTGAACCAACAACCAGTACATGGTGCTATATTTGTTTTCTATGTTTATATATCAAATTACTACAAACCTAGCAGCTCAAAACAACACCCATTTATTAGTTCACATTTTCTGTGGGTCCATGTAGAGCTCAGCCGGGTCCTCTCCTCCTGGTCTAATGCTGAACAGAGCTTGCGCTCAAGGCTCAAGGGTTGGCCCTGGGGTGTCATTTGAGCCTTGGGGCCCTTACTTGTCCAAGCTCAAGTGAATTTTGGAAGAACTCATTTCCTTGCATTTGTAGAACTCAAGTTGGCTTGCTTCTTCAAGTCCGGCAGGAGAAAGCATCTTTGACTTGGATATCCTCTTTAAAAAGTTTACTTGATGAAGCCACGCCCATCCAGTTTTGATTAACTCAAAGTTTCTTGATTAGAGACCTTAATTTTATATGAAAAAAAAATTCCTTCATCTTTGTCATATAATATAACCAAATCATGGGTGTGGCATCCATCATACTTACAGGGCCTGCCTGCATTCTCGAGGAGAGGGGATCATTTAGCAGGAGAGGAGATCTTAGAATTCTGCCCACAGCCAGAATACAAGGGTCCAGTTGGTTTAGAAGTCTGAGATTCCAAGGAAGTAGCAGTAGAAGTGTGAACAGATGGGTTTCTGTTCAATGGCAGAGGCAGTGATTCCTATAGCAACCCAGGGAGTCCCAGCACTGCATTAGCTGTGAAGTCATTCATATGTGGAAACCACATTGCCTTCTTACATTTGCCCTTACAGATTTTCTCTCTGATTTCCTCTATTAAATCCCACTCTGCTTGACATATCTATTGTGGCTTCTGGTTCTCTACCTAGACATTGACTAATAAAATCATGACTTGTCCATATTTTGGACTCAATGCATTTAGCCTCTTCCTGATCAAAAGATTTAGAGTTACTGTCTTTTGTCAGGCAAGAAGTTTGTTCATATTATATATACATATTTCCATGTGAACATGTAATAACCATTGGAGTAGAAGATTACTGAGGTCTACTTTAAATGAACACAGATTCTTCACAGTCACTATCAGAGTTACATCAAACACCTATCCCAGCATAGATTATTATGTAAGATTGAAATATTTTAACTAGCAACAAACTGTAAGAGAATAAAAACTTGGGCTTCGGAGCATAATGCAACTAGACTGTAACAAAAAACATTTGAACACTGGAAGGCAAAAATTACCTGGCAAGTTTCTTATTTTTCACACCAAAAAGATAGAATTAGTGCTAGCTATTGATGTATACATGTGTGTATATACATATATATAAATATTTTTTATCTATATATACACTTGTTAATTAAATGTTTTTGCATATCTTTGCACAATTTATCCACAAGGCATCTGTTTCAGTTTCCTAGGCTGCTCTAAGCAAATACCATTAAATGATTCAGCTTAGACAGTGGGAATTTATTCACTAGTGGTTAAAGTCTAGGAAAATATCCAAATCAAGGCATCATCAAGGTAAGGTTTTCCTCCCAAAGACTGGCTACTGGCAATCCTTTGTTCCTCTGCCACATGGCAAGGCACATGGCAGCATCGGCTGGTCTCTCCCTTCTCTTCTGAGTTTTGTTGATTTCAAGTTTCTTCCTTCCTTGGCATTTCCTTCTCTCTCTGTATTCATTCTGTTTATAAAGGACTCCAATAATAGAATTAAGACCCATCCTGGTTGAGGTAGGCCACATCTTAATGGAAATAACCTACTTACAATGGATTCACACCCACAGGAACAGGTTAAGTTTAAGAACATGTTTTTCTGGGGTACATACAACTGGAACCCACCACGGCACCTTTCCCCCAGGATATTGTATATCTTCAACTGTGTTGGATGGGACATTCTTACCTTAGTAAGATTCCTAAACAGCACCAAGTATAGGCCTTATGGCAGCACTAATTGACAAGAAGATTTTATAATCGTATATACTGTATTCTATTAAGAGCATTTTTAATCTATGAAGAAACATCTTGATAAATAAGCTTCTGCTCAACTTGAACCAATTGATCAGAAATCCAGAATCAGTGGATTTCATGCTACTTTTATGAGGTTACAAACGTGTATTAGTCAAGGTTCTCTCGGGAAACAGAATCAACAGGAGATAGCTGTCAATAATAGAGATTTTATAAGAGTCTCTCACGCGACCGTGGCGATGCACAAGTCCAGGTTCCGCAGGCAGGCTGCAAACCAGGGGCTCCGATGAAAGTCCGATGAAAGGTACTTGATGAGTTTCTGGGAGAAGTTGCCTGTCCAAGGACAAGCTGGGAAATTCTCTCTGAATGTTGAAATCACTTCTGCTTTTAAGTCATTCAACTGATTGGATAAAAGCGTCACCCATTGCTGATGCAATCTCCCTGATTGATGCAGATGTAATCAGCCATCCACACAGTAAACTCACTGGTGATCGAAGTCCATAAATGCTCTTGTGTTACAATTAGCCCAGTGCTTGCTGGACCAAACACCTGGACACAATTACCTGGCCGAATTGACACATTAACCAAACCATCACAAGTATATCCATTTTTATCTAAATAACAGACATTTTTCCTAAGAAAGCATTATGTTGGGAATTAATATATCATATCACTTTGGGTATAAATGATGGGAGAACTGGCTTTTGGTAATTGAGTAAAGTCAGTAGGTCACTTTTTCTCCATGGTTTTAAAAGGCTTTTGTTCTGCATAGCATTGTCATCTCTGATTGAAATTACTGCTCCCTCTGACTCTATTTCTAAGTATGTAATTGTGTAACTTTCCCACAAGCAAAGGTGTTTCCTTTCTTTGATTCTTTGCTGCCAGGAATGTCATGTCATCATCAAGAAAGTATCACATTTTCAGACAGTATCAAAAGCATTGAATCCAGCTTTGAAGAATGAGTTGGGGGGGGAAATTGGGCAAATCAAGCAATGTAGGTCTTGGGAAATCAGCTCAGGGGAAAAAAAAAAAAAATAGGAGATTTTCTACAAGAGCCGGAACTTACCAAGCTTTCATTTGGCTCCTTCCTTTCTTTGCCTTGAAAATTCGATTCACATCTATTCCCAATATCCTCATAAAGACACATCCAGGAGATAGCATTTCCTCTCACACATATGCAGTCAAATGATGTAGCCCCTTCCCAATACATACCCAAAGGCAACATTTGGAACATCATAAATAGGTTGTTTTATAAACTGTGAATGAAACCTGAGCCAAAAGCAGGGACTGGAACATCATCTTGAGGGGGTGATTATTTTTCTTCAGCCAATTCCCTCTTTATGAGGCAAATTCATTTTCACAACATCTTCTCAAAGGATATTTATTTCAAATGAAACAATCATGTTTTCCCTGTATTTATAGCCTAAAATTCAAAATTCTGTGAAAAAAGCCCAAACCCCTCTGTGATAGTTAAGTTCATGTGTCAACTTGGCCAGGTTTTGGTGTCCAGATTTGTTTTGTCAAGTAAGCCCTGGCTTGTTTGTTTTGTAAGGACATTTCATGGACTTAAATCATCAGTAAGGTGATCACATTGAGGGCTGATAACATCTACAATCAACTGAGGAAATTGCTTTCAACAATGAGAGAAGTGTCACTGAAGGCTTTTAAAAGCAGTGGCGATTTCAGCAATAAGAAGGGAGAATTTCCTTTCCTACCTCAGCCAGCCCACTTCTCCTGGGGATTTCTTCAAAAGCCTTCATTGGAATTCCCAGCTTGTGGAATGCCCTACAGAATTTGGACTTCCCAATCCCACAGTCACATGAGTCAATTCTATAAAAAAATCTCTTATGTTTTCAGATATCACCTGTTGGTTACATTTCCCTAGATAACCCTATCTAATGCACCCTGCCTAAACATTTAGAAGTTTTCTGAATTGTTGAAAATTACCAACGTCAGCATAACAGCTCTATGTGACTCCCTCCAAGCCCTCTGTCAATATATCTGTAGACCAAAAGAGACCCTGTGGGTGCACTTCCATTCTTAATTAGGTCTTAGATTGGTCTCTAAAGTCATTACCGACCTGCAGGCTTACATACCAAGCAATCTAATTGTGCAAGTCTGCCAGTTGGGCAAGGGCAGCTTGCTGGCATGTGGGTAGTGTTAAAATGGCTAAACCCTCTTCCAAGGCGAAGAGGAATTCAGACGTTCAGAGCTCCATAAATTAAAGACTGATAATTCTCATTCTATTTGGGCCTTCTCCAACATAGCATTCTGTTCTGCCCCATCTCCGGTTGGTATGACTTGGTACATATCCTATAAACAAGGACCAGGTGTCCAGCACTGCCAAGCTGAAAACCATTTTCCTTTTGGATGAAAATTAGCAATTCCAATTTAATTCTATCATAAATCTTTCAGAGTCATTTGTAAAGATTACCTGCTTTCAGCAAAGCTAGATGATTCTGACAATAGTACCCTGCTTGCTGTGGACATTCAATAAATGTTGATTGATTCAAAAAAAATCCCATCAATTCTTTCACCAATGATGGTTGGATGCTCAGTTTTAAACCTAAGTGGAGAATACACCAAATTTATTAGACTGAGAAAAATATTACCAACACGATTTCAATGAAAGTGTCAATTACCAAAAGGCACAATTTTCTCAAGACCCAAATTATAAAGTCACTCATTTCATAGAATTGATGTCAATAGGTCTCTGTATCATTGTTTGGTGATCACATGAACAG
Source organism: Tolypeutes matacus (assembly GCA_026826555.1). Taxonomy (NCBI): domain Eukaryota; kingdom Metazoa; phylum Chordata; class Mammalia; order Cingulata; family Chlamyphoridae; genus Tolypeutes; species Tolypeutes matacus. Next base: position 5,529,814 of record JAKSZT010054281.1, read on the forward strand.
GTTGATCTTCTAATATTATCTCTAAATTACATGAATGGAATGCTCAAGGTTTTGAAATTGCTTAGCCACTATAATCTTTATTTCAAGTGCAGAACCCCAGTCTCTTCTATCCCTAGGAATTTTTGAATTTAAATGAGTTAAAATCCCCAAGCAGTGTATTGACCACTCTTGTTCCAAGACCTCAAATCAATAAGCTCTCTAATAGTTTCAGTAATAGAACTGTTCAATCATTCACTCACAGAAATAAGGCTGCATGTAGTTAGAGTCTGGAGCAGCTTAAAAGATAATTAAATCAACACCATTCATCTTCCTGGAGGCTGCCTGAAAAAGATGAGAGAAATAAATAAAGGGGTGAAGACAAACTCCAACCTCATTTTGTGAAACTATCTGTCTTTTAGTAGGATTCTGATGTGCACAAAAAGAACACAATCCACAACCATTCTCCAGCACTCTTCCCATTTTATGATTCTGATAATAAAGAGTAAAAGGGATGACAGAGTTCATTGAAAACCTTTTAAATGCAAGCCCACATTTTAATTTTCACACACCACATTGTATAAATCTGAGAGGGATCATTCTCTCTGAAACCCGCTTAATAGATTATAGTAGATTAAAAAAAAATTTTTTTTTTTAATCACCCTAAAGCCAAATTTCAGTTAGTTCAGTTTTATAGCAGTCTAAGATTGGCTGGAATTCTCTGAATTTTTATTTAGAAAACAAATGAGTCCCCTACGAAAATTTTAATAAATTGAAACATTTTTTAATTACCTCAGGGTAAAACATCAATGGGTCTTTACTTATCTTTACCAGTACCTTGTGGTTAAGAAAATTTGACCAAAGAATTTAAAAGAGCATATGAGAGCAATGCCTGTAACTCTCAGCTTAGGGGAAAAATTATGTATATGTATATGTATATGTATATGTATATGTATATGTATATGTATATGTATATGTATATGTATATGTATATGTATATGTATAT
>JAKSZT010054281.1:5539141-5553797 GCA_026826555.1 Tolypeutes matacus
TGGTGCTATTTCTCTTCCTCCTCTTTTTTATTCTTTTTGGAACTGGAGATTGTGTTACAGTTACAGTGCCCCTGTTTCACGTTGCTGCTGTTGGGTGGGAGGCACAGATGACTTGTCTTTTAAGTCATCGATTTCTAAACCCTGAAAGCTACAGTTGTTTCATATGGACAGTGATGATCATCATCCAGAGATTCTGCACTTTGTGTTACGTGCACTGGATGGATGGCACTCTGGGTTGTCTCCCTTGGAGAAGGTAGTCTATTCTGCTTGAGAAGAAGAGTGAAAGCAGGTGTTTGATGCCAAAATTCATACACCTCTTTCTATGTAACAGAGTTGTCACTGGAAATCACAGGAAAGCAGCCAGGGATGACATTTCCCAGCCTTCGCCTTTGTATGTATGAAAGAACATGTGTACACGTCTTGAATGGAAGGATATTTGTCACTAACAAGTCAAGGCAGATAAAAATCAAGATGCATTCTTTACCCTCTCTTTCTCTTCTGTTGGCAAAAAGACTGGATGGTAGTGGAGCTGCAAGATTTGAGAAACTTCAGACTAAATCACTATGATCTGACAAGTATCATTGACCTTGGACCTTTATGTAAACAAGCAATAAACTACTACGTTAAACCACTGAAATTTGATGTTTATTTGTTATAGCAGCTCTTATTACTCTAACACATGTTCCTAAACTCTTTCCTATTGACAACTCTTGGATTCCTTTTGTAATTTGTTGTTACTTTCTCCTAGAGTTAGAGAGATAATGGTAGAGACTAACAGCTCCTAAGCACCTGCCAACACACACACTCTCTATCCCTAACCCCAGCACACACACATGCCCATACACACATACCCTAATCCTAACACACACTTGCACACACCAATGCACACATACATACACATGCACCCTAAACGTAACCCTCATACACACATACAGGCTCACTCTCTCACACACACACACACACACACACACACTCACCCACAAATACACATCCTAACCCTGGTAGGATTGCATATGCCTAAAAAGGACTCCCAAATGACTTTTAACAGAGCAAAGATCTGCTCCCAGGTAATTTTCTCTGCCTATATTGATATGCTTTGGTGATGGTGATGGTGGTGGTGATGATGCTGATGATAATTATATCATTAAATTATAATACAGAATTTTTTTTTTTACTAGATAGAGGTTTCCGTAAAGTGCTCTAGGAAGAGAAAAAGGAAAACATAGGGGTGATTGGTAAGAAATCTGGAATAGAAGCAGGGTTCAAATGGTGAAGACCCTAGCATACGTCAAAAAAGGGTTGAGATTTGATATTAATATGCATTTAAGTGTTTAAGATGCACTCTGCTTCCAAGTCACCTCCTCAGAGAATTATTTCCTGTGTACACTCCTAACTGGAAATTATCAAGCTTTTAAGCATGCTTTATTTTTCTTCATCACACTTAAAAAAACTTTTTTTTTTTTTTTTGGTATGTCATCTCCACTAAAATGTAAACTTCCTTAGTGGAAAGATTTTTGTCTTAGTCATCCATGACATATTCTCATGACCTGGTAGAATATCTGGCATTGTGGAGGCATTTAATAAATAATGGTTGAATGAATAAACAGTGGGATGTTTGTGTGTAGACCCCAAATGGGGAATAATCTCATCAGCCTGAAAGTTGAAGATGTTTACTGATATATTTTATAGGGTGGGTCCTATAATTGCCAAATATGCATTCAAGTTAATTTCTCTATAAATAGCAGCAATTGCATACAATGTGTATCCAGTAGTCTTGCCATAATAGCAGAAAATAACTAGCCTTTCCTCAGACCTGATGGGTATGGTAGATATCAGCACCGTGAGGATATCTTAATACCAACCCAGAGCTGGAAAGTTCATTATTGAACACACTAATTCATGATATGTTTTAATTCTACATCCATATTCTCACTAGGATCAGGTATCACCTCCAAAGGAGTTCCATCCTGCCAATACACACTGGCCTCTAAAATTCCTCTTTTGAAGTGATAGAAAGCACATCTGTTATATAATGCTTTTCATTATAATATTATGTACTTAATATGAACATATTAACAGAAAATTATGGATTGCTCTTCAAATCCCTTTTTAGAACCATTGCTCATGTTTGGTAAACAAGGAATTGCTTAAGAAATTCAAGGAGAATAAATTCCAGATATTGATATGAGAAATAAACAAAAACATGAAATAATAAGTCTTTTTCTCAAGAGTATTTGTTTAAATGTGTTAAACTTGAATTTCTTATGCAAGTCAGATTAATAATATCTGGCCCTTTCTTATCAATATAAAGTCGTTCAAGAAATATCTTGTAATATATAAGGTACAAGAGTATTTCCATTTAAAGAAACTGTAGACATCATTTGCTAATAGCCTTGCAAGTCCAAGGAGAGGACAACCCTGCCTGAACCTCACTGGCAGCAAATTCCACAGATGATTAAATTGATTTTCATTTTAGTACAGATTTCACTGCCTAGAAACTCCTGTTGGTTTGCTTCAATAAAGCAGTCTTTAAAGATTTTCTTTGAAAAGAAAAAGCTTTAGTATAACAAGATATAATTCTACTTTTTTACCCGCTTATTCAGAGGTGCTTAAGTTTGGGCAAAATGATTCATTATAACCAAACTCTGGGACATTGATATGATAAACCAGAATGCTGGTATATTGCTTTATAATGCTAGTTGTAGCTGAAGAAATAGTGAATTGTATGATCGATAGAACCTTCTCCTAGAAGTCAGGTTGCCTAAAAAATATTAGTTTCAAAATAACATTCTATATTTTATTTAGTTCATTTATTGTAATATGGTCTAATTTAGTTTTCTCAGAAATTAAAGGCATTAAAATTATCTGACATACTTACTGTGATATTTAAGAGCTACCATTAGAGAGGACAGAGACAGTGTTATCAAAACACAGAATTTACTACTCTTTTTAAATTTACTGATTTTTGTTTTTCCCCCACAAGCTGGATTAGCCTGCAACTTCAACAATTTATAGTTGATATAAGTTCACAAAAAAATGCTATGCTCAATAGAAATGTTTATTCTTTCTCATGAAAAATTATCCCTTTGTTTGATTCATGAAAATAATTTTTATAATAATGGTTTCTTTTTAAAATAAATTATGTGCATGTGTATGATTGATCACGTTGTCTTTCAAACTAAATACATGCAATTCTGCCAGCCATCTCCTGTGGATCAAGAAATCACTCAAGAAAGTAGTACAAGTTTATTGGAAAAACACAGTCATTAGCTTCAGATGCCATTATCAATTAAAAGTATTACATTGATAGACACAAATCTCTCAACCTTTGCACTAAATTGATCTGCCTCATGATAAGAAACCTGATTTTGCTTAACGCTGAGCATGAAAATATTGATTTGTTTCCCATGAATTATGTTTTCACTGTCAAGTCTAAAGTGAATTTTCAATGCAGAACAAATTAAGATGTTAGAAGCACCAAATAGATTTGATATGTCTGAAAGCATAAAAAGGGATGATTTTAAAAGTGGTCCAGTGAACATCACTAAATGATACATCTGAGTACTTTCTCTTTGCACACTGCAAAGAAACTGTATTGAAGTTCCTGGAGATTTTTCAAAAGACAAAATACTTTAGTTGTAACTTGCTCAGTTCACAAAGTCAGTAAGTGGCGGGGTTAGGATTTGCCTCTACTCCCTTGAATTTATATATCTTTTATTTTATTTTTAAGGAAGATTTAGATTATATAAATATTATATTGAAAAATATAAAGGAGGGGAGTGGATGTAGCTTAAGTGGTTGAGCACCTGCTTCCTATATACGAGGTCCTGGGATCAATCCTCGATACTTCCTAAAAAAAAAAAAAAAAAAGAAAGAAAATATAGGGAATTCCCGTATACCTCCCTTCTTCCCATTCCCGCACTTTTCCCTGTTAACAACATATATCATTAGTTTCGTACATTTGTTAAAATTGAACACATATTGAAGTATTGATACTAACCACAGTCTATTGAATACAGTATAGTTAACATTTTGCACCACATAATTTTATAGGTTTGACAAAATGTATAATAGCCTGTATCTGTCATTGCAATGTCATTCAGAGCAATGCCAATGTCCCAATAATGCCCCCATGTAGCTACCTTCCATTGTATATTAAATTAAGATACACTCCTCTTTTTATTCCCAACATCCTTTGGCCCCTACAAAAATTTACTGAAATGAATGAAATGGCCTAAATTGATGAGGATAATACATAAATTACTATGAGGGATACAAAGATATTTTCCATACTATTTTGGATAATACAAAATCTTGACAGGGAAGGTGAGACTATTGAATGAACAGGTTGATTTTTGTTGTTTCACATACTCCAGTTTCACGAAATGTCATTGCTTTCTAGTGGGGACACCCATAAACAATTAAACATGCTAACTCTTCTTCGCTTGAAATTGTTGGGACAACTTCTCATTATGTCCATATAGATCAATGAAACACCACAAAGATTCCAGAAATAGACCTACTCTTCTACGAACAACTGAATTTTGCCAGAACTTAATGTAACTTGAATTATAGACCTACAGGTTAAGGTTAACATTATAAATATATAGAAGAAAACATAGAAGAAAGTGTCTTAGGTATGACACCAATAACACAACCTATATAAGGAAATATTAATAAATTGGATGTAATTTGAATTTAAACCTTCTGCTCTTCAAAGCCAGCAACAGAGAGAATATCTTTACATTTATTGAAATGTATTTATTCATCCAGAATATATAGAGAATTCTTATAACTCTTTAAGAAGACAATAATACAATGAAAGGTGTCAAAAGATTTGAAAATACTTAAGGTAAGAATGCATAAAACTGGCTAATAAGCACTATTCTTGACAGCTTTATTCACCAAAGATATGCAAATGAAGACCTTAATGGGATAATACTACATACACACCAGAATGGTTAAAATTTAAAGAGATAATACCAAGTGTTGGTGAAAATATAGACCAACTGGGATGCTCATGCATTGCTTGTGAGAGTATAAATTGGCATAAACATCTCAGAAAAAAATTTGGCAGTTTCTTATAAGGTTAAGTATATGCTTACTTTATGACACAGTAGTTATATTATTGGATATTCCAAGAGGAATGAAAACATAGGTTTACACAAAGACATTTGAATAAAGGTTCATTGGAGATATAGTCACATATCCCCAAACTGAAAACAAGCCAAACGTCCATCATCAGATAAATGGAACAACAAATTGTGTTACTTCTCAGTAATACAAAAAAATGAACTAGATTTATATATGCAGTACCATGGATGAATTTCAAAACATTATGCAGAGCAAAAAAAGAGTCATGCTGTGTGATTGTATTCATACGAAATTGTAGAATAGGAAAAACTAACTTATCATTACAGATAGCATACCAGTGGTTGTCCATTGTCAGACATGGAAAGATGGATGGACAGTACAGAGGATAAGCAAACTTTTTAGGGTAATAGAAATATTCTATAACTTGATTGTTTTGATGATTACACTGATGTAACCACTTTTCAAAAGTCATCAAACTGCAGATTTAAAATGGATGCATTCCATTGGATATAAATTATAACCACAATGTATTTTATAAGAATAACTGCATTGTTACAATTTTCACCTTTTAGATTGTCAAAAATTTAAAAATATGACAACACATTCCTTTCTTGAGGTTTTGGGGAGACAGGCACTTTCTGGTTGGAATACAAACTGGTTCAACACATGAGGAATTGAATTGTGCAATATTTAGCAAACTTCTTTATCATTTATCTTTTGACTCAACAACACCACTTCCTACAATACAAGATACCTATGCACAAGGTTATTCATTTTTGCATCGTTTGTAATTGCTAATTATTAGAAACAGCCAAATCTCCATACATAAAAGGGTAGTCGAATAAACAATGATTCACCCAAGCAAGGGTGTACTATGCAGCTGTCAAAAAAAATGATAAACATTTATATGAGCTGATATGAAGTGATTTCCATGATATATTTTTAAATGACAAGAGAAGTGCGAATTAATATCTATGATTTGTTAGCTTTTATATAAGAAGGAGAAATAAGAATATAAATAGACATTTTCTCACTTGTGCATAAAGAAACAGGAAACTAATACTGGGGAGTGGATGTAGGTCAAATGGTTGAGCGCCTGCTCCCCATATATGAGGTCCTGGGTCTAATCCCTGGTGCCCCCTAAAAAAACCAATGGTTAAGTATAGGGGGTGGGGTCAGAATGGAGTTGAAGGGATTGAGGTATCATATATCCAAGTATGCTATTTGCATAGTTTTGGCTTTAGAATGAAGTGTTTGTGTTACCAACAGCCAAAGCCATCAACTATCCTAAAACAGAATACAAATGGAAATGAATCTAATTATATTTCCAATGAGAGACATAACTAACTGAAAAGGAGAAAAAGACATGACTCAAATAACTTTTAAGCCCATTGTAAAAGTATATATCCTCAGGCTAAACAAATAAAAGAAATGTAAACAAATTTGAACTCTTATTATTAGAGATTTGCTTTCTTTTACTGTTGTATGACAATTGTACATTTACTTTCTGTGGATTCTAGGATTGAACCAGTAAGCAAATATTTTGCAGCTAAATGAAATCAGGATTTTCCAAGTCAGGTGTAGAGAAGGAGTGGGCGAGAATAAGTCTTTTGGTACAGGATTGGAATTGGAGGTATCAGGATGAACTAATAGCTTGATAGATAGAGATGTATATATAGATATAGATTTACATATCACTATAGATAGATGTGTGTAATGTATATATATATATATATGTATATATATATATACACGTGTGTAGTATATGTGTGTGTATACAGCTGTGTGTGTATGTGTGTATTCTACCTGAGAGGGACTAAAACCAATGACACCCCAGAAGCAATGAACACATCTAGTGCTCATAACTTGGCTTCCACATACTGTTTTCCACTAAAAGAATTGCATGTTCTCTCGAGAAAATGCCAATTCATGAGTCAGGGGCTGGGACTGGGTATGTGACTGGGTATGTACAAGATGAGATCAGAGCATTTTGTCACAGCAGAAATTAAGACAGTGTTGAACAAATGAGGGGAGCCATGTCAAAAGGACACAGGAACCACTTTGAAGGACAGAGCTCGCACTGGCTAAAATGTATTTACTAAGTTAAAAATGCATAATTCCATACATTAGTAGTAGAAAAATAAAGCTCTTCTTTATAGTAGAATCCCAAAGAATAAACGTAGAAGGGATGACGGAATTAGAAAATCACCACTTTGTAATTATCAGAGCAAGAAATTGTTCAGACATGAATCACCAATGGAAGCTAAAACCAGTGGGTAAAAGATAGGAGGAGAAAAAGGATATTTATCTAGGCTCAAAGTAATTTATTAAATTCAAAGGGAAAGTAGTAACTTTACAGCAGAGAAGTAAACTGGAAAACATAACTTTAACAAAGTGATAAAAATGAACAACATTGGTAAAGGGACAAATCAGTATCATGTGCCTCCTGAGATGACACACTGAGAACATCCTAAAGTCTGCATTATTCCAGCCAAAAATTCAGGGCTTGAATCTAGTCATTAGAAAACATCTGGCACCCAAACTGAAAGATGAATACAATGACTTGCCTGCATTCACCCAAAATATCAAAGACTGATGAACTATTCTATTTTAAAGACTAAAAGGATGTGAGAAATAAATGCAATGAGTGACTCTGGATTGGATCCTGACTGAACCAGAATTTATTTAATTCACTATAAAAGACATTATTGAGACAATTGTTTATATCGTAATAAAAACTGGAGATTATAAAGTAGTAGTATAACAACAGATACTTGTACTGTAGATATGTAAGAGAAAGTACATGATTTTAGGAAGAACACACTGAATTATTTCATGATTGTGATGGTTAGGATCATGTGTCTGGTAATGTGAGGACATTTCCTGGACTTAAATCATTAGTAAGTTGACTGCATCTATGGCTGATCAGATCTACAATCAACTGAGGGGATTGCCTTCAACAGTGAAAAATGTCTCACCCAATCAGTTGAAAGCCTTAAAAAGAGAAGTGATGAGTTCAGCAGTCAGAAGAGAGAATTTTCTTCTCTCTTTCAGCCAGCTAGCACCTCCTGGGGACTTCATTGAGGATCTGCATTGGGGTTCCCAGCTTACAGCCTGCCCTCTGGAATTTGGACTCTTGCACCCCCACAGTTGCATGAGACAGGCTTACAAAATCCCATAATATTTACAGATAATATTTACAGATCTCATGTCAGTTCTGTTTTCCTAGAGAATCTTGACTAATACAGTGATAAAGGATACTATGTTTTAACTTGACCACAAAGAGTTAAGAAAAATTAATATAAATATATATATATATATATATACATGAGAGGAAATTAGGTAAATATTAACCTTTGAAGAATCTAAGTGGAGGGTATATGGGAATCATTTGTGCTATTCTTGCAAGTTCTCTTTAAGTCTGAAATTATTTCAAAATAAAAAGTTTTAAAAGTAACCCATGAATAAACACATCATAGACAAACTGATGGAAACATAAGATAAAAAGAAGATATTGAAAGAATTCAAAAACAATGATACATTACATGCAGGAAAACAATGACATGAATGCCAGATGTGTGGCAAGGAGAAAAAAAAGAAATGTCTGCTCAAAACTCTATATCCACTGAAAGTATTCTTAAAATTTACATCATAAAAAGACATTCTCAGAAATAAAAAAAAAAACTGAGAATTTTTCACCAGCAGGTATGTACTACAAGTAGAGGAAGTTCAGACTGAAAGGAAAAGTTATCAGCAGGTAACTCAAATCTGTAGAAATAAGCTAAACAACCAAGTTATACATATGTAAGTAAATATCAAAGAATATGTTTAAAATTCTTTCTTTCTTTTATTTTCTTCGTAATATATCTGACTGTTAAAACAAATATGATATACTGTAACCTAGGACCCATGATTTATGTAAATGTAAATTAGCAGACAATATCTATGATAAAGCCCTTCAACACAAAGGACAAAATTATTGTATTACATAAAAATGTAAAATCCAACTAGATGCTATCTACAAGAAATATTCTCAAGAGACATTTTGAAAGTAAAATGATAGAAGACAATATGCGATGCAAACAGAAAGCATAAGATAGCTAGAATGCTTATAGTAATATCAGATGAAACAGACTTCAATGCAAGGTTTATTACCATGATAATGAGGGACATTTCATAAGAATGAAAAGCTCAATTCATCACGAACACACATAGTAATCAGAAATGTGTATTACTCTAACAATTGGAGTGCCACCAGAGAAATAAAACCAGTAAGATAGATATAGTAAGAGATGTGTTGATAGGAGTTGGTTTATGCATGTCTGGGAATTAGCTATGCAAGTCAGAAAAACAGTTGTGGATTTCCCTCTAAACATTGCTTTAGAGGCATTTCAGAAACATGACATTGTATAATTAACAGGAAGAGATGAGTAGCCCCCTTTGTTTTAGTTTTCTGGGCTGATCAAGCAAATGTCATGCAATGGACTGGCTTAAACAATGGGAATTTTTTGGGTCATGGTTTTGAAGCTGGAGAAAGTCTAAATCAAGGTGTCATCAAGGTGATGCTTTCTCCATGGAGACTGGCATTCTGGGGGCTGGCTGCCAGAGATCCTTGGTCCTGGGCTCCTCTGTCTCATGGCAATGCATATGGCGGCCTTTCCTGGCCTCTCCCTTCGCTTCTGGGTTCTGTTGACCTTCAGCTTCTTGCTTCTTGTTTGAGTTTCATTCTGCATATAACAGACTCCAGTAATAGGATTAAGACATGTCCTGTTGAGGTGGACCACAACTTTAACTGAAGTAAACCTCATCTAAAGGTCCTACTTACATTGTGTTCACATCCTGAGGAATGGATTAAGTTTAAAAACATGTTTTCCTGGGGTCCATATGTCCCCAAACCAGCTCACCCTTAAATGGACCCATTAACTTATTGCCTCGTCTTGGTTGTCCAGGTGTCTGTCCTTTAACAATGGCCAGAGAGTGTTCTACCCCTTCACCACTGTGCCCGACTGCTTTCTTAAGCCATTGGGCCTGTTGCATCTAGCAAGGCCACTCTCTCAGCCTCTCTTACTCTACTTTGCATGGCTGAAGCTACAGAACACCTGTCCACTTTCTAACATTTGCTTTCTACTTGAAGTCTGTAATAAGGAAAAGATAGAGAAGGATAAAGAGATGTTTCTGTGGGTTCCACTATCACCCAAATGTAGAGTTCTTAAAAATAAACACTGAGGAGTTCTCTAAAGCCATTAGGGACTCTCATAGATGGCTTCTGATAAGATGGGAAGTGGAGTAGAGGAGAGGAGAGACAAGAGAAATGAGGCTTTTCAGTAAATTGAAGAAAAGTTGTAAGGATTTTGACATAGAGTGAAGCAGAGTGATTGACAACTGCAGATTAAAGGGTGTCAATTTATAATTAGAAAATGGTAAAACATTACTGAGCTAGTTTATTTCAATATAATGAGTACATAAGGGAAAACAAAACTTACGAGTTTGACAAAACCTGGTTATGATGCAGATGGAAACAAAACATAAGGACCAAATTTGGCAAGAAATTAAGGCCTATGAAACCTGAGATTTTGTGTTGGCTTCATCAATGTGCTCTTTCTGTCACTTGACCTTTTTATCCCTTCATTTTCCCAGTTGAGAAAAGTAAGTAATATCTGCTTTTTCAACTTTTGCGATAATATAGATTGATTGTATGGGATAAATTTGGTGAATTCCAAATTACCCAATTTTAGCACTTAGTAAGAAAAACACTATCTCACAGGTATAAATAATCCTAAATTTGCTTTTTATTACATGAAAAATGAAAACGTAGCTTTGGAGAAGAAAATCAAGAGCTAGAGAGAGAGATTTTTTGAAAACAGACCCCAAAACTGAGGGGAGAGATAAAATCCATCCATTTTCATGTATTTACTCAGACAATATTAGTTTTCACTTAAAATAATTAAATAGAGTTAAGATTTCATTCTACTATGTCAACTGTATGCTTTACTTTAGAATGTACCTATGCTATTCATAAAAAATGACTTTTTAAGTGGAAATGATGACAAAAATGCACCCTGTCCTTTTATTTTCCATTGTCTTCATGAATTTGGTGGGTTGGTTGTTTTACCCATGGGTCTTACTAAGTTTTTTTGTTTGTTTGTTTGTCTTTTCTTGTACCAGAAGCAAGTAAGAAAGTCTTATGGTTCCAAGAAAAAAGTATATCTGAACCAGCTAATAAAATAGAACTTATCATTTTTCAAACTTTGCATGAACCTAGAATTAGTAGTCTGAGTATTAATATTCTGAGAATTGCTGGTGACACTCTTAAAATAGTTATTAAATGAGCATTAACTGGAAATTATTGCAGTATATACTTTATAAATTGCATCGTATAAAACTATACAGATTATTATATTGATAACTTCAATTACCCAATTCACAGGTAATGAAGCTCCTTCACACAAAGTGGCTAGGTTAAAAATATCAAGTTCACATATTAAAGTAGATTTTTCTCCAAAATGATATGGGAAAATGACATAGTAGCATAGCAGGGCAAAAGGGCATATTTGGTTCAACTTATATTCTCACTAAGTAATCAAAAAGTACACTGCTCACAGCCAGTCATGTACTCCTTTTCCACTGTGCAGGTAGCACTTATTTATGTGGTGCTTGAGTCCTTTTACAATCTCCAAGCCCCAAGAATTCATAAAACCACCACTCACTTTGTACTAGCAAGACCCTAGTGGAAAGTAACCAGAGTCCTAAAAAAAAAAAAAATGAAACTAGTTTATTTGTAATAGATGAAAACTAAGCTAACTAGTTAGAAATAATTTTTGACATAGGTGAAAAAATTACTGAGTAGTTAAGAAAGTAGCTATTTCCCCATAAGGGAAGTATTTAATGTGCAATCATAAAAAGATGGTATAGAAAAGTCAGAAATAAAAGGAAAGGCTTTCTAAAGTATGTCTTCTGGAACTATAGAGTGTGTCTCTTGTCTTCCCTTAAGCCAAAAGGCCAGAGGCAGGGAAAGAGCTCAGGTAACTCATTCCGGTAACTGAAGATATTAAGTCGAAGGATATGAATCAATGCTATGATAACTCCCTGCCCTCATATTGCCTTCTGCTTGTCTCTTGGTTGGAACAATGGAACGTGGTCATAAAAAGTACGCAATGGTTCAAGAGAAATAGGAATGCCCAAGTGGCCATTACAATATTCGAATGGGCCTATATTTTGGTGATGACATCATCACACCAACACAATATCTCATGTCTTTATTATCATGTCAGGCTTATTTTGGCTTAGTCTGCCAGGTGCTGACATTACTAATTAAAGTAACTCTCATTCGTCCTGTAGGTATTACCCATCCACAGGATGTGATGACGAGGGCTATGGGGAGGTCTTGCTGCCCCCCGAGGGCCATCTCCACCAGCGGGCTAATATCTAACATGCAGAAGAGTGACTTAATTCCTTTATGTGTTTGGTCCCTTTTTAAAGTTCAGATACTCTTGAGTGAGCCTATGCACTTGTGTAGTGTGAATGAATGATCTGAGAGCAGGTTTGCTAACAGATATTATTGGATGCTACCCAATATCTACCCATCCTTTTCTTTCTGAGTAACAAGAACTACATTTCCCAGACCTTTCACCCTACACCACAGCTCCAGACAATGAGCTCCAGGTAATTGTTCTGGGGTAGTTTGGAATTGGAGCACCCATATTCTGACCATGAGAGAGCAGCACATCCTGAGGAAGGGGGCAGGTAAAGACAGAAAGGGCTGGCTTCTTGGTGGCACTGCCCCACTCCTGGACATCTAGCAACCCCCAGGTTTTGTGATAGGAGAGAGAGAAATGAAGAAAATGTTTTAAATGTTCATCTTTTCAGCTACTCTTATTGTGCTTTGTGTTAATCACGAATGAACACGATTTCTAACTAAAGCAGCAGGGGATCCAAGTATAAGAGATGCTTTCCAAAACTGAAATCAGGACTCATAGTGTGATAAAATTTGACAATTGGACAGGGTAATTTATATTATAACTGTCACAGATCATCTAAGTTGAATGGTTCTCTTTGGAAAGAAATACTGAAAAGGAAGAGGGCTGTAGATTGGGAGGCTGACGTGCAGGCAAGGGGTGGGGGTCAAGGGTTTAGGGAAAGAAGCACAAAATGAAGAGGTTGAGGTTCCAAAGACAAATTCAACCTGCATCACAATCAATTGCTTTTTCAAGGCAAGGGTAAATGATATTTGGAGCATCCCTATCTTCTTTATAATAGGTCACTTCTGCTGTTACACACACACATACACACATGTCCCCATATGTTGGGGTCTGAGGTGTCAATATATATCACTCCTTTTCTTTGCCTGCATCAAAGAACCACGTGGAAAAGAGAGCAATGTCTTAGTTTGCCATGCTGCTATGACAAATATGACAACATGGGTTGGCTTGAACAGTGGTAATTTATTGTATCACAGTTTTGGATACTAGAAGTCCATAAGCAAGGCATTGGCAAGACCAGTCTTCCTACGCAAAGTCTGTAACAATCTGGTTCTGACTTGCTGCAATCCTTGGAGTTTTATGGCTTGAGGCTCTGCCTCCCTTCCCATGGGAATCTCTCTCTTTTCATGTCTGCTCTTCGGTTCCCACTGACTTCTGGCTTCTGGCCTTCTCTGGCCAATAGTATCTGAATTTCTTCTGCTTATGAAGGACTCTAGTGATACGGTTAAGGCTCACTTTGATTCAGTTGGGCCACACCTTAACTAAAAATTACATCTTCAAAACTTACAACACACAGGAACTCAGATTAAGAACCTGTCTTCCCTTGAGGTACATAATTCAACCTACCACAACGAGACAGATGAAGGTCAGAATAGTGCCTTCAATACTTGGTGGAAGTGAGTTTACTCAATCACTGTCTAAAATGGGCAACTACAAGCCTACCCCAATGGATAAATATATTGCTGAGAGCAGAAAAAAATCCCATGCTCTGCGGAAGCCACCAGTTCCAAGACAAATGGGGAACTTCCTCATTTGGGGAGGATGAAGTGATTCGGAGGGACAAGAGACAGGAGTGCTATAATAGTGGAGACTCTGCATATGAAAACATGGAACAAGCAGAGAGGAGACACACTTACACATGCATGTTGTGCACACATGTGCATAAACACAAATACTTGGAGATATGGGTTTTTATCAGTATGTGGTACACACATATAAAAAATGCTCAGATGCATCTCATTGGGCTCATGTCAGACAATATGTCATCATTATTTTAATGGTGACTGACTCAGTTCCTTTTGCTTTCCTGAACTTTTTTCCATTTTCTGTTTGGGCTAATGTTAGATTTTATCTTCAAACCCAGGATCCTATGGATTAAATTTATGTTCTAATAGGACCTCATGAATCTCCAGAAAAGAGTTAAAAGCACACTTTACAGATAAGAGAAGCATCCAAATATTGTGGCAAACTTGATATAAAGTCTCTAGGTTTCATACCATGAAGGCTCTAGTGAACTCTAGTAATCAAATCCAGCCTTCTCTCTCTCTCTCTCTCTCTCTCTCTCTCTCTCTCTCTCTCTCTCT
>JAKSZT010054281.1:5553807-5582623 GCA_026826555.1 Tolypeutes matacus
TCTCTCTCTCTCTCTCTCTCTCTCTCTCTCTCTCTCTCTCTCTCTCTCTCTCTCTCTCCCCACCCCTCTTACAGGTGAACAAACTGCATCATAAAGAATTGAAGTGAATTGCTGTGGGTCACATGTGCTTAGTACCAGAATTGAGTATATTAAGTCAGGACTGGGGAAATTTCCAGGACTCATCCACTGCTTCTATATCATGACTAACCCTGGTATCTCCCTCCTTATATTATTATTATTTTTCTTTATTTTTAAAGAAGCTTTAGGTTACATAAATGTTACATCAAAAATATAGAGGATCCCATATATCTATCCTTTCCTCCTTCCACACTTTTCCCCATTACATCTTTCATTAGTGTGGTACATTTGTTACAATTGACGACACAAAATGAAGCATTACTACTAACTATTGTCTCTAAGGTTTACACTTTGTACCACACAATTTTGTAGGTTTTGTCAAAATGTATAATGGCTTGTATCTGTCATTCCAATATCAAGCAGAACAATTTCAACGTCCTAAAAATGTCCCATGTTATACATATTCTTCCCTCTCCCTCCCTTCAGAACCTCTGGTAACCACTGTCTTTATATCATTTTTACAAGTTCTTCTATTACTGGAATAATAATAAGTCTGCTTTGGTCGGTCCATGGTTGCATTCGCCCTTGTGTTTATTCATTCTTCAATCTTGAGGATTTGGAGATGGTGATGCCCACTCTGCTTCCGATTGAGAGGAGGTTTAGATCCCATGGGGCAAGTGGAAGGAATTGTCTTCCTTGCAATTGTAGATACTTCTGCTTTCTGGGATGTGCAATGTCCATCATCATCTTTTCTTAGTTTTCCTGGATGAGTCTGATGAACTTGCAAGTAATTGTTGGCTGCAACTCTGCTGAGATTCAGGGATCAACTGGCATATGAAGAGCTGGAAGATTTATATTTCTGGGACATATATTTAATGAGTATAGTGCTAATTATAAGCTCAAATAACAAGGGCAGAAGAGCCATGTGTAGGACAATTATAAATGAGTCTAATTCTGTTACATTGGGTAGATAGGTTATTATACATTCCAAAGCAAAGTCCACCAAAGTGGTGCCAAATTTCCTGGGGTTTTCTGCCCTGCCTATAGTGTCTAGGTGTCTCCAGAGCCCTCGGGAGCACCTCTGTTTGAGGCACTGTTTACTGTGGCAGTCACTGAGATCCTCCTGAGACATGTATAAGCATAACCTCTGGAATAACCTCCTGACCTACTTTGAAATTTCTTAGCCTTAAAACCTCATTTGTATTTACTATTTCCCCCTTTTGGTCAAGGTCTTTATCCAAATGCATTACTAGTTGGCACTTGGTAATAATCCCTTGGTGTCAGGGAAACTCATCCCCAGGAGTCCTGTCCCTCATCAGGGGGAAGGTAGTGAGTTGATATGTTGAGTTTGGCTTAGAGAGAGGCCACATTTGAGCAACAAGGTCCCTCCTTACATTGTAATTAGTACAATAAAGAACCCAGGCTTAGCAGCAGCAGATTGAATGCTTGGGGTCCAACCCTCATTTTAGCAGGACACAAGACAGCAGCATAGAAAATATTATTTAACACCCAAAAGAAATTTATCCTAAAGACTCTGGTCACAAATTCTCTAAAACTTCCAAAAACTGACAGAAAGATGATCAGTTACCATATCTGCTAAATATAAGAACAGAATTATCTTCAAATGATCTTCAAATGCAGAATTATCATCAAATGCAAGTGATCCTCATTTCCAACTGTAGCTTTCTTTCCATCTGTATGATTTTGCTTCTCTCAAGTCTTTCTAACTCTCAGTTCATTTGATGACTTAATTTTTATGCCTCTTCTAAACTTTAACTTTGGTATTAACTGTCATTTATTTTTGTTCTAGAAAATCAAGATGATATACTCTTCTACATTGAAAGAACAAAAATGGCGTTATTACTATAAAAAAAGTTAATAATAAAAAAGAGACATTACTTACACTTGGCTGTGTACTACTTCTGAAGGATAATAAGAGGGTATGTTTTCCTTAGGGAACTTAAAAATTAAAAGGGTCTGCTCTTAATGATGACATTCTAAACAATGTCAGTGATAAAATATCCCTACCCAACATGACCAACCATTCCCTTCACCCCACCAGTCATTACCTTACAACATGGACTGTTGATTCCCAGAGTTTACATCCAAAGATTCTATATTAGATTAATCTAATAGTAGTTATTTGTATGGTCTGAGTGTTGGGCACACAGTCTCAGCTGGGTCAATCATAGTCTCTTTCCAGAAATTGATTTGCATGCTATGAGCAAAACTGTCTTTCAAAGATCCTGTAGTGTACGGACTACATAAGCCAAAAGCTATTGAGAACTGCCTTTGTCATAATGAGAAGAAAACTTGCCTAAAGGTGAAGCTGTCACCCAGATTCTACTTGCCTAAAGGTAAGTAGAGCCAAGACATGGAGAGACAGATTCTTTTTTTTTGTTTTGTTTTTGTTTTTGTTTTTGTTTTTTATTTTCTTAATTATCTTTTTTTTTTTAACTTTATTTTGTACATTTAATAATTGAAAACATAAGCAATTAAAAACTAAAAAGTAAACACAGATGAATAAATATATACATTTCTCAATTAAATGTAATGGATACATGTAAATTTTTTTGTTGTTTTGGTTTTTGTTTGTTTGTTTGTTTTATTGTGTGTGTGAATCAAACAATATATTACACAATATATTTGGTTCATAGTAATGCATTCATACAGTATTTGTCCTTTTGTGTCTGGCTTGCTTCACTCAACATAATGTCCTCCAGATTCATCCATGTTGCCATATGCTTTATGACTTCATTTCTTCTTACAGCTGCATAATATTCCATCGTGTGAATAGACCACAGTTTGTTCATCCATTCATCTGTTGATGGACACCTGAGTTGTTTCCAACTTTTGGCAATGATGAATAATGTGGCTATGAACATCGGTGTGGAATGCAGGATGGTATAACCACTATGGAGGACTGTTTGGCAGTTCCTAAAGAAGTTGAATACAGATTCTTGATAACATTGCTGAAGCCAGAGACATGACCATTTTTTATATTGAACAAACATCTTAAATTTTCTAAGTTAGTTTGGACTTTTGAATGCTGCCACTTGCAATTTTAAGTGTCCTAGCTAATAAAACCATCAAAAATGTACATTCTCTATTTTTTATTATATTGTAAAAGCCCTAGCTTCTTCATGCCTCCAGCCTTTGATTTCATTTCAAATTTTACCTGCTCTAGGGAGTTTCCCTAGTTGTCTTCTAGTGGACTTCATTGGTCATTCTTCTGAGGTCCCATTGAAATTTTGGGTGTGCTTTAGTCACAATATGGCAGTCTGTTTTCTATCATCACCTCCTACTTAATTGGCACTACGTGGATGACAGGGACTGCTTCATTGTAAATACAGCAGGCACTTTAACCCTTATCTTGCATTCAGAGAACAATTATTTTTTCCTTGAATTTCTCTCTTTCCTTGGCTTCCATAACACCTCTTTTTATTCTCAAATTAAAACTGGATCAATCCTTTCTCTTTCTAAAATTTGCTTCGGTTGCTCCCCTAGTTGCCTTCAAGGATAAAGTCAATACTTTCTTCCTAGCTCAGATCACAACCTATATAATCAGCATCATTTAGAGTTTGTTCTTTTTGTTTTCATTGTCTCCATCACACCTAAAGTGTAAGCTTCATGATTCTTCAGATCCTCATTTCATCTGCTTACCACTGTATCCCTAGCACTTAGGACACTTCCTCTTGAACATGAGGCATGAAGCAATTATTTGTGGAATAAATGAATAAAAACTGTTTACACACATGTTTCCAGGCACACTTGCCTTCTCTCCTGCCTGTATTTTTATACTCCTTCTTAAGCTCTCTGTGCTCCAGCCATGCCAAACCCACTTGCTATTCCTTGGTTTACTGACTCCTCTTTCCTTTCAAACGAGTTTGTGCCTTCAACGAGAAAACTGCTATTATTTCTACCTGACTAACCCCTTCTCCTCTTTGAGATTTGTCTTTCAGTCTTTCCTGACCTCACTCCTGCTCCACGATCTCAATTAAGTGCTTCTCATCTGTTTTCCCATAAAATTCCCTATAATCTTCTGCCCTAATAGTAGCTATCACACTGAGTGTAATATTCTGAACATTTTTCAACTTCTTGTAGACTATAAAAACTTTCAAGGGAAGAATGCTGTTTTCCACTCTTGTATGGTCAACACAATAAGACCTTCTTTAATGGAAAGGTCTAGGATTTAAGAAGAAATACGTTTTTGGCAACAAGAAAACTGGATTCCATGTTTCTTAAAGACACTGTAAACCATTTCTTCTCCCTGCTACACTTATACTACCCTACCATCCAAAGTGGTTTTAAAATATAATAATTGTACCATAATTTTTCCATAGAATTTACCTTTTTATATATTGTGGTTCAAACTGTGTCCCCGAGGGAACGAAAAAATGAACAATCACCACAAAGTAAATCAAAAGAGTGACTGTGAGTTGCATAACCATGAATCACAACCAAAGGAAAAAAAAAAGACTCCACTATTTTCCCTGATATCACTATGGTAGAGGGTTTATAAAGTGTCAGCCATAAACCTCCCTGCACTCATGCTATTGAATAGTCCTCTCCCACACTGAGTTTTGGCTTGTATGCTGGGGCTTGCTTGCTCTTATTGCTGAGAATCCTCCCATCACTATATGAGAAAGCCTGGACTAGCCTGATGAAGTAGAGAAGAGGCTCCATGGAGCAGTAATGAGACAGCCTACTAAGGCCCACCACATTGGACCAATCAGCCTCCACTTACCAGCTATGTGTGAGGCCATTCCCGATCATCCGGCTCCAGCCAAGCTTTTCCTGACCAGAATAACCTGCCAGCTTATTCAAAGGATCACGAGAAACAATAAATGCTTATTGTTTTTAATCACTACACTTTGGGATTTTTTTTTTTTAATATTTAGTGAAAGCCAACAGATAGTCACATAAATTAAATAATTGAGCTCTGCCCACAAAATATAAAATCATGGAAGAAAATTGCTTGAGCTGAAGTAACTACACTTCATAAATGTTTTGATTTCAGACAGAAACAGCCTTAGATTTGAACTCTATGTCTTATATCTAAAATCCATCTATCAATTCAATAAATATTATTGCATACCTATGATATGTGCCCGGTCCACATGTGCATAATTCATTTATGCAAAACATTTCAAATTAATATAACTGATTATTTGAGACTCACCTTCCAGTTCAAGACTGGAATGAACTGGAATGTGCTTAGAGTGAATCTTAAATACAGAGATATGAAGCCAAGAGCAATTTCTATCCAAGAAATGAAGAAAGAAAGAAAGGCACATTTTTATTTTCCTCAGAGTCAAAAAGAAAGTAGGAAATAGCTATTTACTTGGTAGCAACTTCAGAAAAACTAAAGGATTCAATGGCATATTGGAAGAGCATAAGGAAAAAAAAACGCCAGTTCTTTTCTAATAGTCAATAGGAAATACATGTGGTGACAAGAAGTGTGAGGTAAAAGGAAATACAATGACAAGGAAGTCATGATACTTATTCATTGTCATGCTTCACCTGCATAACATAAAGTATAAAGTCAGTGAATATATGTTGCAAAACAAATTGGGAAATAATTCTCAATAGTTCTTTCATTCTCTGAGTCCATCTGAAAGGAAAGTAGATCCTTTACTTCTTCAAGGATCTCATTGCTTGATCATTGAACCAGGATTGTGCTCAAATTAATTATTAGCCAGAAATCCATGTTTGAGACTCATAAAATGCAGGAAACGACTTGCTTTATATTGGGGAAAGACAGAGTAATAAACTGGCAGGAAGAAGGAGAGATAAAAGACATAAAAGGGCAGCAGCAATGCCAAAGTATGTAATTGAAGGGAATCTCTCTCAGGGGAGACATGTTCCAAGGAAAGGATGAGCCAGTGCCACACAGGCTTGTGGTTTAAAATGACAAAGACTTATTAGACCATCGAGTCACTGAGAAAATCTTGAAATGCTGTTGAGTGCTTTGCTCTGGGACTGTCCTTCAAACAGGAAGACCATGTTAGCCTTCCTTATCATTACAGCCAACTGAGTTACACGGCACCAAAACACGCAAGATACTGGTCAGGGCAAGTCAGAATACTTCTTATGCCCTGTGTGTATTTGTTTATGTCGTGAATTTGCACATGCTCAGTCAGCACGGGGTGAAAATTTGTATCTTTGGAGTGCTTCTGGTCATGTTTATGTAGCCTGGGTGTGGTTCAGCAAGATTACAAGGAAATTTATTAAATAGCATTTTTAGAAAACAGATTGTTTAATTCAGTAAACAAAGTATTTGTTAAGCACTTAGGACATGGCAAACAGTGGGCTAATCCCTACAATGATAGACAAAAGCAAAGAAGGTCTCTATTCTTAGGCAGCCTACTGTGTAGCAAGGAAGCAGATAGATACATAATTAACACACTTAGAAGTGCGAAAAAGAAACAGGTGCCATGAACGTGCATTACAGAGGTATTTAACCAAAATGTGGAGGTCAACAAAGACCTCTTTGAAGAAATTAATATTGATGTACAATCTGTAAGACAAGTAGAAGTTATCTAAGTGAAACTGGGTAGGGATGCGTGACAGTTTGAAGTTATTTTATGAATCCCAAAAAGATTATGTTTTTAAACTAATCTATTCCTGTGGATGTGATATCCTTAGATTGCATTAAATTCATTGAGGATCCTTTGATTAGATTACTTGAAATTATAAATTGGGGCATTTGATAGGACTATGTCAATAAGGCATGATTCGGGTTGAGTCTTTGCTCTCTTGTTGGGTCTGATAAAAATGGAAACACAGACACACACAAAGAAAAAGGGAGCCACCATATTCGATGCTGCAATGTGAGAGAAAGTGAGGGAAATAGAACAAAGGGTAGCCTCTTCTAAAACTGAATTCCCTGTTCCCACTTATCTATACCCCCCCCCACACACACACACATTCTAGGTGGCCTCTTTTCAGAACTTTTCCCTGTTCCCGCTCATCTAATCCTCCCACATTCTTGTTCAAGTCACTTTCTCAAAAACCCACATCAGTAAAGGGGATGAACTTGGACACTGAGAACTTACCCTTACACTTTTCACCTTAGAATTGGGTTAGTTTTTCGCGCCTAAGATTGTAAGCCCACAACTCCCAGTAAATGGGAGATGGGTAAGATTCAGGAGGGAGGGAAATGGGACATTGCATCAGGGAAACCATATAATCTTTCTTCTTGCACTGATCCTGCGCACTTGCCCACTTCCATTAGCCTGGGTGTGTGCCCTTTCTCATGAGAAAGAAATAAATTACTGTTGCCTCTAGTCCAACTCTGTCTTCAGAACTTTTATTTTAAGTAAGTGGTCGCTGTCCCACTCAGAAAGGTCTCTAGTTTTGCCCACAGCTGAGCTGCAAGGAGAGAAGCCCCACAAGGCTCAAAGAGGTGAGGTCCAAAAAGAGATGAACCATATGCCTGGTAACGTTCAGCTGAACTCAGGAAGAAAGAGGAGCATCGAGACTGATAGAGGAGACCCAGAAAGTGTCAAGACCTATGCCTGGCTGTTCACAGCTGAGCTCCAGGAGCTGGACTCCAAGAGACAGTGGGCATGGAAGGGAAGGCAGAGACCCTGGCAGAGATCAGCAGCCATCTTCCTTCACCACATGGCAGCTGACTTTTGTGAGAGTCTCTGCTGATGCCTCAATTTGGACATTTCACAGCCATGGAACTGTAAGCTCAAATAAATTTCCTTTATAAAAGCCAACCCATTTCTGTTACTTTACATCAGCAGCCCTTTGGCAAACTAAAATAGAATGGGAGAAAAGAAAAGGGCACCTGGGGAATAGCATATTTAGTAGCCATGTGGTGAGGGATACCATGGAACTTTTAAGGTAGTTAAAAAAGGTCAGTGTGGCTCTGCACAGAGGACAAGAGAGAGGGCAATGCAAAATGAAACCAAAGAGATGGGCATGGGCCAGGCATGTCAAGGATTAGTAAACCACATTAATGATGGTGGATGTAAACTGTTTTAATTTCCTTGGCTACACAAGCCAATGTCATGAAATGGGTCAGGTTAAACAATGGGAATTTAATGGCTCATGGTTTTGTTGGGGAAAAAAATCCATATCCTGGCATCATCAAGATGATGCTTTCTTCCCAAAGACTGGCATTCTGGGGCTGGCTGCTGGTGAACCTTGGTCCTTAGCTTGTTACATGACAAGGTATAAGGTGGCATCTCTTGCTCTCTCTCTTCTCTTCCAGGTTCTGGTGATGTTCACCTTCTGGCTGTTTCCTTTGGCTTTCCCTCATACCTGTCTTAATTTCAATGTCTTATAAAGGACTCCAGCTTTAGAATTAAGACCCTATCCTGATTGAGGTAGGCCTCACCTTAACTGAAGTAACATCATCAGAATGTCCTACTTATAACAGGTTCACATGCAAAGGCATGGATTAAGTTTAAGAACATGTATTTCTGGGATACGTGCAGCTCCAAATCACCACAGTAGCCAATGAAGATGTTAGGCAAAAGGTAATTTATACAGATTTGCTCTTTGAAAACTACTCCAGCTGTAATGCAGAGAGCAGATTGGAGAGGGAAATGCCAATGCCAGGAGAACAATTAGAGGATGTTGCAGTAATCCAGGTGGAAATGACAGTAGCCTATTCTAGAAAGTTCTTTAATAAAGACACCCATTGAACTTAACTTCACCTGGCCTAGTATTGATACAAAAGCAGTTGTTTTTTTGTTTGTTTTGAAAACCTGTTGTTACCTCTTCATTGTGGAATACCCATTCATATGCTTTTGAAAGAGTTCTGTAATAACAATTTATCTCCAGTTCCATTAGATTGAGATTTGAAGTTGTAATGGCCAACCACTCTTTCTTAGAACTACTTCAATAACACAAAACATTTCCAAATGACTCAAAATAAAAGAACTAAGGAGTTCTAGTTTCCCCTTAAGATGAAATGATAATAACTAGCTTAACTGCGACATTCTTTCTCCCAACACACCAGTGAATTTCCTTTTTTGGAGATTCCCTTTAGGGTGAATTGATAATAACTAGCTTAGATGTCACATTCTTTCTCCCAACCCTTGGTGAATTTCCTTTCTCCGAGATTAGCAAAAACAACACCTTAGTTTGCAGTTGCTGTTTCTCACCTGTAACACTTGCTCTCATACTCAGCCCAGCACTTACTAAGTTAACAGTTGTGAGCTAGTCTATTTCACAGAAAATGTTCCACTAATGATAATATTAATAAACACGACTTCTTGAATTTCACCCTGACATCTCTAACTTCATAACTTGAATGAAAAATTACTGAGAAGGAATAAGAAAATTTCAATTTAGTGGGGAAGTAGACAACTTGCATTAAAAAAAAATTCATCTCCTTAAAAAGGAGAAAATTGTGAGAAAGGGCTTCTTTTGTAACATTTTCCTTGCAGACAGCACAAATAGATCTACAAACATTGTTTTGTTTACTTTTAAATTTCACAGGTTTTCATGGAATTAAAAAAAGAAAAGAAAAGAAACATTTTATTTTCCCAATGGAGATACATGAATACAAGTTTTGTTTTGTTTTGTTTTAATGTAGTGTTATGTTGTTTTCAAAAATTCTATTCTTTCTTCCTGGCAGTATTACCTATTAACTATTTTCCTTTGCAAGCAGAATTATTTATTTATTACATTTCAAAAAGAACTAACAAAAAAAAGAAACTAAACACATGCATTGCTTTCTTACACTTGTTTGCTCCCATTTCCTAAGGTTGAACAGTTTTTTTAAGAAATACTTAATAGTGAGGTATCTATGACAGTGACAAAAATAATGGCAGAGGATTAAGTTTCTCCAAATTCGTAGGTATTGTAATAGGATTGCATGCATTACCTCATTTAATCTTTAATGCTAGGCTTTCAAGTTCGTAGTTTCTGATATCTCCACTTTAAAGATGTAAAAACTGAGACTTAAAACGAAATTCTGTATTATTTTTAAGTCACATGGTTAGAAAGTGCCACCAAGTTGCTAACCCAGATCTGTCTGTTCCCAAAGATTTTCCTTATTCCATCAGCATTCTTCCTATCAGTTTATAGTATGTTGATAAACTGCCCAAATGTGTGTTTCCATAAATTTACTTCTTTGGGGGGGGGTGAGGTTAATGATCTTTAATCACCATAATCAAACCTCTTAGAAAATGACTGTATTACTTTTATCTTATTTAAACTACATTTAGCATTATCTTAATTTCCTATGTATTCAACATCTGTATTCCTGCCACTCAACTACCATTTTGCAAAGCCATAAAATATTTTTCTATATATAATAAATTTTAACTACTGGTACTGTGTCATTTCCCTCTCTAGGAAGGAATTTTAATGTTTTATCATAAAAAATAAACCCTTGCAGGGAATCAAAGCATCACAGTAGAAGGGTAGAAATGGATTCATTAGTTAATGCAATGAATATTTAATGAGTATCTATTCTGTCCCAGGTACTATGCTAGGGTCCGGACATGAACCAGTTAACAAGAGTCTCCTTTTTCCATCCAGCAACTTGCAATGTGAAAGGAGATAGAGGCAAAAAAGAAATTATAATGTGAAAAGAATTACTATAGGAGTATGAACAGGTGCTCTGGAATTACTAAGAAGTTTCAAATGATTGTCTTGGACATTTGGGAATTACTTCCTGGAGGAAGTGATTTCTCAGCTAAGCAAATGACTAGAACATAACCATATTAAAAGTACAGTGAGATGTACTGGGAGGAGCAAATAATATATTCTAAGGCCCATATGCAGAAGAGAGTAGAGTTGGATGGCACAGGGTGAGGATGGAAATTCAATAAGAGTTCATAAAGTTAAGCAGGGGCTTTGCCCTCAGAATTATAGGGAATTTCTTTAGTAAGCAAGTGTGTGATATAATCAGATTTGTATAGAAAGATCACTCTTTGCACAGTTTGGAGAATAAATGAAAGGTAATGAAATCTAAGGCTGGATTTTGGGTTTGGGGTTTTGTTGCAGCAAGAGGTGAAGTGTGACTATTGAGTCTTGAAAGTAGTGAGTTAGAGGTGCCAGTAGCCAGATGGATTGGAAAAATAAATCTGCCAAAGAGAGAGATTTGAGAGAGATCACCTTAGAAACAGTAATTGAGGCCCCTGATATGGAAGAGATCATTCAAGAGTGAGAGCCATGAGCAAACCTGTGGTCCAGCAATATTTACAGGATGGATAGAGAAAAGTAGTCCCTATAAAGACTTAGAAGGATGGGCTAGAGAAGAAGGAAAACCAAGGTAGCATACCATGGGAGCCAGAACAGAGAGCAGTTTCAAAAATGTTGGGAGCCGACATCATTGTCTAAATCTGCTAAGAATAAAAAATGGCAACCATATTAAAAGAATGTGATTGGAGAATTGGAATGGAATGTGGAAGCCAGATTCTGCTGAGATGAGGAAAGAGTAAGTGCTGTAGGAATGCCTAAAACACATAGAGTCAACTCTACAAAGGACTTTGAATAGAAAAGGAATAGAGATGCACTACTAGTTGGCACTTGGTAATAATTCCCTCCGTGCCAGGGAGGTTCAACCCTGGGAGTCATGCCCCATGCTGGGTGGAAGGTAATGTATGGGGTTTATGCTGAGTTTGGCATAGTGAGAGGCCACATTTGAGCAACAAGGAGGCCCTCAGGAGGTAACTCTTAGGCAACATATAATACTAGACTAAGTTTCAATTTTAAAAGAAAAGGTTCAATCATCAATATCAAGGGAGGAGGAGGGAGTAGGGCATATGGGAATCCCCCACATTTGTATGTAACATTTATATAATCTAAAGTTTCTTTAAAATAAATAAATAAATACAGAAATAAAGGAAAGACTTCAGAATTAGATGAAATACAAATTAATTGCATTGTACATTAGGTTGTATTCACTATTAAAATTTCATATATGCTATTTCCCTAAAAAGACACTGTAGGAAGGCAACAAGAGCGCAGCGGCCAAGAGTCCGACAACCGTTTGGCATGAGAGCAAGTGGTTGATGAGGCCGCGATGCCCATGTATGCCAGCCGTGTTCTGCGAAAAGGCCATGGAGCTCGTCCGTGAGCTGCACCGGGTGCCCGAAGAGTAGCTGCCCTCTTTCAATGAGGATGGACTCAGACAAGTTCTAGAGGAGATGAAAGCTTTATATGAGCAAAATCAGTCTGATGTGATTGAAGCAAAGTCAGATGGACGAAGTGATTTGATACCAACCATCAAATTTCGACATTGTTCTTTGTTAAGAAATCGGTGCTGCGTTGTCGCATACCTGTATGACTGGTTGCTTCGGATTAGAGCACTCAGGTGGGAATATGGCAGCATCTTGACAAATGCTTTACAATTCCACATGTCTGCTGAAGAAACGGAGTGGTTTAGCCAATTATAAAAAGTCTCCTGCTACTTACATGAGGGCACTGGCAGGAGATGAAGGTTTGGACATTACACAGGACATGAAACCTCCGAAAAGCTTATATATTGAAGTGCGGTGACTAAAAGATTATGGAGACTTTGAAGGTGATGATGGCTCTTCACTCCTGTTTTAAAAAAAAACAGCCAGCACTTTTTGCCACGGTGGAAGTGTGAGCAGTTGATCAGACAAGGCGTTCTGGAGCACGTGCTGTCATGACCACATGCTGGAGGCCTTGCCAAGCATGGCCCGTGCTGCAAGGCTGAACCCAACTCTCGGAAACTCGTATACTTCTCTCTCTCCTCCTTCCTCCTTACCCCCAACTCTTTGATTTTAAGTTACAGACCTTTGTTAGGTATAACCAGGAGTAAGTGGCTAAGGAGTTGGATTTGCTAACCATTAAGGACCTTAGTTTGCCTATGGAGTATACATCTTCTCCTTTATCTAATGAGCTGTATCCATACCTATAACATCCCTACAGTTTTTGGTTTTTTGTTTGTTTTTCCTACAGTTTTTACATTGTGTGTTTTTTTAATGAAAGGAAACATTTAGTACATTTGAATCTGTTTTTTAAATGATGACATAGTTTTGGTTGGCTGCCTAGGGAATAGTAGATCCTGTGTATCCTGTCTTGCTTTCTGGTAGTCTGCCTGGCCAAAAAGGCCACTGCATCATGATCAGCTACAAGCCAGGGAGTAAAAGCACTAGGATACGGGCTTACACAGCATGGGGCAGGTGGCAAGGGTGGCCTATAAAATTATCCATGCATCGAATGCTTACTGACACCCTAACTTATCACTGTACCCAAGAAAGTGTACAGTGGTTTTTGGTCTATTCCCACAGTGGTGGCTGGCCTGGCTTGGGCTGTCTTCAAGTTGAGCAGGGACGCAGTTAGCACCAATATCACCCTACTTTGGAAAGGGGAATAGCAATTGGGAATAGAGAAGGAATTTTATACAGTACCACCCTGGATTTAGTATGACCAATAAGTCACATGAGGAGTGGGTTGACTAAGTGGAAGGCAGATTTTATTCTGTCTGATGGCCCAATGTTAGGAGTTGGAAAAGCACAGGGTGGTCGTCCCAGGCAGTTGACGTGTGCCCTTGGGTGCACAAAGACTGCTATGAGTGAGCATTCAAAGTATGTACAACTATGCACACAGTTTTGTGGAAAGTACCAGAGACACCTGGAACCACGTACAGAGGTTGTCTACTTGTCTACTAGAAACTCATGTGAGATTGAGCATCCCAAAGCACTTAGAACCATGTCCCTAGGTGCATGGGACCCTATGGAGACTGCTTTCAGAGTGCACACTCTAGAGTGCCTGGAGCCATACCCACAACAGTGCTCTCCGTTCCTCTCTAGTGACAGCTGGGAGTGAGCATCCAGGGTACTTGAACTGTGCACATAAGTGTGCTCTGAGACCAGCATAGCAACCTGTGAGATTGAACACCCCAGAAAACTTTGAGCAGTGTACACATGTGGGGCCGTGACATCTACCAGGGACAGGTATGTGGCATCCACTACCGTCAGCTAAAAGTGAGTCTGGGGGTGGGGGGCGGAAAAGCAGGAGCAGGATGTTGAAGGACCACAAGCACAGGTATCTGAAGCTCACTCCAGAGACAGCTGTGAGTGTGTCCCAGATCACAGAGAGCTGTGCACACAGGAGTATTCAGTAGTGCACTCTCAACGTGAAAATACGCGTCTGTGAAGCATAGTAGAAACAGTCATGAAATCAACCCAGCATCATGCCTGAACTTCAATTACAATGTACTTTTGTTTCTAATTCCCCCAGTAAAATATAAATACATTCCCTATTTTTAAAAAAGACATTGTAAAATAGGGAAAATATTATTAAGGTCAGCAACCTGCAAGAGTTGAAGAATTCTTAAAGAGAGGCTGTGAAAACTTCAGAATATTCACTGTTGTTTTACCAATGCCTATAAAGTTTTTGGTGCAGTGAATGGAAGTTTCTACACTGTATATAAAGATCCAGATATTTCCCACTAATAAAATTTCTCACCATGAAAAGATAATAAAAGTTCAGTTGTAATTTTTTTTTAAAGGGGGGAATAAAGAGAGGGAGCAGTTGGGATACCGAGTTGAGAGATTTTAAGGTGATAGAGATATGAGCGTATTTCTGTTATTCAAACACTAATAAGAGTTGTTCAATCACGAGGGAAAAAACTGGATAACACAGAAAGAATAGGAGGAAACATCAGGTGTATGATTCATCCAGGGGTGGGGGTGAGGTGGGCATTGTATCCAGAGGTAAACATGCGGAAGGGCTTAAAAGGAAGAAGGGTTGCTACTTCTATTGTAGGATAAAGGAAAGAAAGGCGGGGAGGGAAGTACTTTTTTTTTTATTGTGGGTAAAAATCAAATTTTTCACAATACATTCCAATATTTGTAAAATGATATATAAATATATATGCATATATGTGTATTTGCTTACATAAATGTTATTTTTATGTATATATATATATATATATATATATATATATATATATATTTTTTTTTAAGGTGCTTAGATGACCTAAATATTACACAGAAATTACAGGGATTCTCATGTTCCCCACCTCCCACACCTCCCACAACATCCCACACAAACATCCTTCATCAGTGTGCCTCATCACCTTTAATGGATATACACATCCTGGGGCCTTGCCATCAAGCAGCTCTGGAGACACCCAGGTCCTATATAAGAGGGGATAGCCCTAGAGACTGATATCTGATCAAAAGGAAGTACATTTTTAAGTTTGCAAGAAATTGAAGGCTTTCTGCTTTGAAGAATCTTGCCTTTCCTCTGTGCTATGTGAGGCAATTGGAGGAGGAGTTTGACAGGAGTGAAATTTTTTCAAGTATATTCTGTGGAGAATAGTAGCAAAAGCTTATTAAGAACAACGAAAACAAAAACCACTAAAATTGCCACAGCCCAATGCCCAGTTGATAATGGAGATCAGATGACTGGGAAATCATGTACAACAAGAGCATTACACAGCAAGGAAATTAAGGGTATTGGAAGAGAACTTTAAGAGAATGGTGGCCCTAACGTTTAAATAAGACTATAAAGGAAATGAAGACGAGAACACAATTAATAGACTTGTAGAATAAATGAGGCGACAAGGTCCTGAAAATTTAGATGACCAACTTTATTGAGGAAGGCTTGAACTGAAAATATAAGTGGAAATTGAATGAAAACAGATGTGTGAGGAAATCTAGAAGGTAGAATTGTATAAATTTCCTGGGTCCCATAGCTAAGATATAGAGTTAAAACCCACATGTACTAACTTCCAACACTGTGCTTCTTCAAACGCAATGTAAATACTCTCTTAAATGTTAAAGTGCTGAAACTTTTCAGGTGACAATTCAAATGTCTCATCTATTGACAACTTTATCAAATAAAAAGTTAAGTCCATTTAATGCTAAAAAGTCTCTCAATTTTTCCAAATTCATTGATCAGTAACCAAGTCTTGGGAGGTAATTTTCTATACACAAGGACATGGTGCAGAGTCTGTATGTGTGTGTGTTTGGAAGGAGAAGAAAAAGGAAATACAATGGAAAAAGGGAGACAAAATGCAACATTAACATAGGGCAAAGTCACTGACCTCCATGAACTTGAAATATTTTTGGGGCAGGCATGGCTTGAAATGACAGAACAATTACAATACCGTTTATCAAAATTACATAGAGCATACTGAATACTTAAGCTTGAAGATGATGAAAGGTCAAGCAGTGATTCTAAATATTGTTGCTCCAAAAAGCAATATAAAAATCACAGCTGAGAAACCACGCATCCAGTTGGTGGCAGCCACATATAAATTACTCATAGAAAAATGTCCATGAAATTCATCCATTCTAAGGCATTCTGACATTACGCATCATTCTCTTAGGCTTAAGGCCAGATTTGGGCAGGAGAACAATATAGAAGCTTTATTCTTTTCAAAGTCACACAGTCTCTGTTCTTAGATTTCTTGGGCTTAATGTTATTATTTGACCCCATCTTTCTCTGTGCTCTGGCTCTTTTTTAATCATTCTCCCATGTGAAGAGTTTATTTGGTGAGGCTCCCCTGACTAAATGGTATTCCCTATTTATGTTTATCATTCCTCCTAAATTGTAATAAAATTTCACCAATTCCTTCTTTTTCTGCAAAATTGCTTTTTTCACTTTTCACTGACCTGTGGGCTTTGTGGAGCCATTTTATTTCTATTTCCTATATCCTTGCATATGTCCTCAGCCCTCCTGTTTTTACTTATTAAGTCCCTGTTTCATTTGCTATTTCCTTATCAGGTCTTTCTCACAAGCCCACTCTAACTGTGCTATTTTAATTTTTTAAAAAATTTTTTCAGTAGGTGCCAGGGATTGAACCCAGGACCTGGTACATGAGAAACAGGCTCTCAACCACTGAGTTACACCCACTCCCCTAATTGTGCTCTTTTAATATTTTCACTTCTATCTTATTTCGGCTTTCTTTTTCCCTCTCCCACAGTCAGACCTCAATTTCAAGGTATCATGTTCCAGCTGTGAGCATGACTTCCAGAAAGTTCAGAATATACTCTTCTTGTGTGTTTAATGCTGGAAAACCAGAATATATACGTTTCTTAACCATGCTGACTTGAGAAAAAATGTCATTGGTGTTAGAGAGCTATTTGGGTACCTAAGGTACTTCAGTACAAGAGGTTAGCTAACTAGGCAAATGCCCCTCCATTCACGCCGTGGCTCAGATAAAAGACACTAAACATAGATCTTGGGATTTACCATCAACAGTGCACACAAACACAAAAATCCCAAATCCATGCTTAGGTACTTGCTCTTTCCTTTATTACTCCATATTCTTCTTTTTCTCCCTCCCTCATTCTTTTTATATACATATATTTTAAAAGATGCTCAGATTACATAAATGTTACACAAAAATTACAAGGATTTCCATGTTCCCCACCTCCCACACCTCCCATAACCTCCCACATAAACATCCTTCATTAGTGTGGCACATCACTGGCAATGGATATACACATCCTGGGGCTTTGCCACTGAGCATGGACCATAGTTCACACTGTAGACCACACTCTCTCCCACACAGTTCTGCATGGTATATGCTGATGTAAAATGGTCTATATCTGTCATTGTAATGTCACTCAGGATAATTCCCAAGTCCCAAAAAAGCCCCGGTATTACGACTGCTTTTCCCTTCCCTGCCCCGAAAGCGTCCAGTGGCCACTGGCTCCACCTCACTGTGGTAATTTCTTCCATTGCTTGAGTCACAATATGTCTACAACAGAATACCAGTAAGTCCACTCTAGTCCATAGCTCTTCTCCCAGTCCTGAGGAGTCTGGGATGGTGATGTTCACTACACCTCCAAGTGAGAGGGGACTTATATCCCATGGATAAGATGGATGGGATTATCCTGCCTGTAGCTGCAGACCCTCTCCATTCCCTGGGATGGCCGTTGTCCATCATCATCTCCTCACCAGGTGACTTGGGTGAGTCCACTGAGCTGTAGGGTTGGAGTTGCAGCTCCACCGAGATTCCAGGCACAGCTGGCACATGGGCAGGCCAGAGGCTCCAGTCTCTGGAAGTACACCTACAAACTCCAGCACCACATATAGGTTTGAATAGAAGGGACTGATGGACCATGTGCGGGGAGGACTCATTTGAGTGCAACTCTGTCACTCTCAGGAGCACAGATTCCAAAGTAGAGCCCACTGATGGGACATCAATCTCTGGAGCTATCCCCCCTTGTATAGGACCTGGGTGTCTCCAGAGCCCTCAGGAGCCCCTCTGTGTGATTTAGGTATGTTAAAAGGGTTGAGCGCATGCACATTTAAGTCAAAACATATAACTCTATACATGCTGTAGAGATTCAGTGTCCACCCACTTCCTGGTGATATATGGCATTTTTTCTCTGTGTTAGCTTTTACTTTCTCCTCTTGCTCAGTGCACTTGGCAAATATCATGGTAACGTGTTGCATCAATCATTTCTGACCTCCCCTAATTCCCACATCTGTGAGTGCCCTTAATTTAGCCCTTCACTTATTTTCGGTTCAACACCTCCTTCACCAGGATTTCTTTATTCTCTGATTACTCCTTTGTTGATAGTAACGATAGTTTCCTTTTTTTTTTTTTTTTTTTTTTTCATCACTGGATATTTTCACCCTAATATGTTCTGTAATTTCTCTTCTTATTTATTTCTCACAGCTTTGCAGGAACTGTCTTGAGCTTTTCTACTTTTAAATAAATAGGCCTTTTTTTTTTTTTTTTTTTAACAGTAATCTAGGTGAAGTCACAAAATTCCCATTCTATAGGAAATGGCTACAGAATAACTAACCAATATAATCTTGACCCCTAG
Source organism: Tolypeutes matacus (assembly GCA_026826555.1). Taxonomy (NCBI): domain Eukaryota; kingdom Metazoa; phylum Chordata; class Mammalia; order Cingulata; family Chlamyphoridae; genus Tolypeutes; species Tolypeutes matacus. Next base: position 5,572,623 of record JAKSZT010054281.1, read on the forward strand.
CAGAATTGCCAGCTTTACATATGCCTTCATTCCAATCTACACTGTTATTCAGAAGAATCACCTCTTAACTTTCTCCATTGAAGGCTTCCCACAGTATTGCGGTGGAAGAGAATATGGGTTTTTAGTGAAAAACCTTAGAGTACAAATTCCAAGATGCCATGATTTACATGTGACTTAAATTCTCTAGGCTTCAGTGTTATAATCTGTAAAATGGGTCTAATAATGAGTTCCCACAGGATCTTGAATATGGTCATTATTATACTCACTGTATACAGTGAGTGTTTAATAAATATGCTTTTCAATTACAAGGCTGTCATGGCTCTTGGACAGAAAGCAATACTTGAGAGAACAATTGCTACAGAAAATTGAGAAAACTCATTGGCAATTAAAAATTACTTTAGAAAATGAATTTCAGTTTATAAAATATTATATTTAAAATGTTGGATGTAGAGGTGAGTCTTGGGTTAGGGGATGTAAGCATTTCCATTTCCGGTGCTTTAATAAAAAGTTCACACCATGGAGTCGTTACATTGGGAGGAAAAGCTAATAAACCAGTCCTACAGGTGGAGTATTGGCTAAATCTTTTCTACCAGTGTTTCTCCACTAAGTGTGAATCAGAGATCCTACAAAATTTGAGTAAACAGAATCCTCTTTTCCCTTTGAATTTATAATCAATATCCCAGCAAAGTGCTGGATCCTTCGCTGGACAGTTTGATCATTCTTCTCATGGTAAACTTAGGCATCGCGTCTCCATGAGGGACCAGGCTGCCTGAGTTTTAGGAGCAGAAGGGCATTTCCAGGACCTGGTGCCTCATCAATCACTAGCATCACAGGCTGGGAGTTAAGTCCAAAATGAAGCTACAAAGCCCCATGAAAAGGTAGAAGAATGCAATCAGCCAAAGACATCGGAGGCACGGAGTGTCCTCTTTACTGCTCCATTGGAATGTCACTTCCAGATGTTGACTTATAAGCGAACATTGAAGTAAAATCAGTCAAGGACCACATAAATGAAAGCACTACCAGCATGGACAGGCCTCTTTCCTTTATTGCATCACAAAGAGTCATATCAACGAAGGTATTGAGGGAATAGTCTGGGAGTGGATAAAGAGAAAGCTGTTTGAAAACCTGAGGACAGGGAGCCCTAGGGCTCCCACTGGGGGCTGCAGTGTCTAATGGTAGAATCTCCATGTCTCCTGGGACTTACAGAAAACAGTTCATCTTTTCTCAGTCATTCACAGGGAAAACAAACAAACAAACAACAAACTGAGATTCTCTGATTTGTGGATAATTTCTGAAGAGTGTCTTATGGTTTCACTGCCCTTCAAAGGACCACACATTTACATTTCAAATTCTTACCTGCTCTAATACCCCAAGATCTACTACACTAAAACCTAATGTGTAGGGAAGCGGCTGTGGCTCAATCAGTAGGGCTCCCGTTTACTATATGGGAGGCCCCGGGCTCGGTTCCCAGGGCCTCCTGGTGAGGGCAGGCCCACCCGCACAGTGTGGTTAACTGACCCAGCGAGCACAAGCAGCAAGGGGGGGATAAACGAATAAATAAATAAAATCTTTAAAAAAAAAACAAACAAAAAAAAAAACAACCTAATGTGTAAGTAACACCCCAGTAGTCATTTGCTATCTCTTCTGTCCTGATGTCCGTGTTTTATGCACACATCGGATAAGAAAGCCCAAGTGTCCAGCCTTAGAGGGTTTCCCAGCTTGGTAAGTGCAGGCCAAGGTTAGACTTCAGGGTTCCTGACTCCCAAGATCTGGGGCCTTTTCACCTAATTACACTCATCAGTGCTTCTTAACACTAACAGCACATTTGTGTGCATGTATATCTGCATGTGATTAAAAGGGGAATTGTTAGATTTTTACGTATAGTAACAGAATAAAAATTTTTTAAAAATCCATGGGACTGCACTACACAAACAGTGGACCCGAGGTAAAACCATGGACTATAATTAATGGTACAATTAGATAAAAATGTGCTTTCATCAATTGCAACAAATGTAACAACCCCACCAATGCAAGATGTTAATAATAGGGTGGTAAATGGGAATCCTGTATCTTATGCATGATTGTTCTGTAAACCCACAGCTTTTCTAATAAAAAAAGTTAAAGATCACATTATAATGTCTAGTACCATAAAGCACTAAAATGTCAACTTTGTCCATTGGGAATTTTGTCTATGACTCCATTTCAAGCTTACTCTGTTTTGTAGATAATATAAGTTTAAAAAATTACTGGAATGTCATATTAAAATATTTAGTTCTTAGGATAAATTAGTAAAATAGTAGAAAGGGCATGCCTGTAAAATGACAATCACCCCCACCTGACCCAGTTCCTTTTCTAGAGGCAACCATTGTTAGCACAAATGGGAAAATGCTCAGCATATCAGGCTGGGCTTCACCTTCTCACACAATATCTTTTGGAAATCTTTTACTGGTGTACATGAGGTTCTACCTCCATCTTCTTCACATTGCCTAGTGCTCCTTTATGTGAATTCTCCATCACGTATTGAGCCAATGCCCTTTTAATGGGCATTTATTTGTTTTTATTTATTTATTTATTTTTTGCTATATTCTTGGACAGGAATCTTTGCATAATTATAAGCAAAAAATATGTACTGGTGGATTTTTAAAAAAGACTTTACCCAATTGCTGCAACTTTATTATTGCATGTAGATGATACATATTATTTGAAGCTTCCTATTTTAACTGAACTAGCTTTCACGTTCAGATGTTCAGTGACAATTTGTGAATTTGATCTCTTTTTCAATTTAATTCTTGATGCTGATTTATTCTATCACTTAAGAGGATCACTTCAAATACATCCTATATAAGAATCCATTTTATTCAGCTGGAGATTTTCCAAGACATTGCAATGTTTTACCTCGTCCATATCCTTACCCCCTGTAATGTGTAGATGACATTTCCTTTCTTGTTTCATAGGAGTTTAAAGAAAAAGGAAAGAACCCAATGTAGTGTTATTTACCCACCAGGAATCAATAGTTGACCAAAACTTGGATTTCTTCTTTTTCATTAAGTTTCCAAATAATCTACATCAAACACAAGGGTGCTACAGTGGCTTTCATAAAATTTGAATTTGACCTTTCACTAAAGCAGTCTCATTATGAAGTGAGTCAACCATTTCAAAGAAGTGGTCCTCAGCTTCTTTCCTACCACAGACTTCCTGCATTTACAGTAGCAACTCATCAACTCATGAGTCCTCAACCCTGGACCAGGAGATAGAGAAATAATCTCCAGGGAGTATATCCAATTTGACCCTCCCCATTGACATAACTGTCTGTGTAAAGCTCCTCACTCCCACAAGCTCCTGTCCCTTGAGATCAAGAATTTAAGGGAACAGATGTGGCTCAAGCAGTTGAGCACCTGCTTCCCACCTGGGAGGCCCCAGATTCAGTCCCCGGTGCCTTCTGAAAACAAACAAAAAACCCAATAAGCAAACAAATGAAGAAACCAATTCAGGGGAGACAAATTGGCTCAGTGGTTGAGTGCCAGCTTCCCACATACAAGGTCCCAGGTTCAATTCCCAGCCCCCGTACCTGGAAAAAAAAAAAGATCAAGAGTTTAAGTAACTATTAAGCAAACATTGCTCTCCTTCTTTTGCCAGACACATATAAACATGGAGAAGATCCAGCTCTGGTCTCAAGTTGTTCAAGCTACAGCTGGAGGCAGAGAGGTTCAAAAACAAGTATTGCCATTACGGATAATCTGTGTGTCCAACAAAAATGTACCATGCACAAGCTGAGCACAGGTCTGTTGGAGGCAGGGAAAGGTGTCCCAGGGCTCAGAACAGAAACAGCCTTGGTTTACGCCAGTTGTCCTGGCATGCATGTCCAGGCATACTTTCCTGATTTGGAAAATAAATTATATAGTCACCCTAATTCATAGTAGAAGAGGTATAATGACCTTTACTATCAGGAAGATCCTACTTTGAATCCCTATTTTCCCACTCACTGAATATTTAACTGTATTAGTTAGAGTTCTCCAGAGAAACAGAACCAAATGGAAAGAATATATGTACATATAGATATAGAGATTTATTATAGGAATGGGCTCATGTGACCATGGGGATTGGCAAGTCTGAATTCCATAAGGCAGGTGGCAAGCTGGAAAGTCTGATGAAAGTGAAATTTAATTCCCCAGAAGAAGCAGGCTGGCTGCAGTAAAGTCAGAATTTTTTTCTGACTTCTGAAATCCTAAGTTCTGACTTATAAAGTCTCCAAATGATTGGATGAGAAGGTACCCCACATTGTTAAAGGCAGTCTCCTTTGTTAATTGTAGATGCAATTAGCCATAGATGCAGTCAACTGATTATAGATGCAAAGCCATCTACACAATACCCTCATAGTAACAATCAGACTTGACCAAACAAGTGGAAAACATAATCGAGTCTATCTGAAACTTGAAATGGACCATCACAGTAACCTTGAGGAAGTTATTAAACTCGGCATCAGTTTCCTGACCTGTGGTATACAATAATAGAACCTGCCTCATATGGTTGTTTTGAGGAATAAACTAGATATATAGAGTTTTAAAATTTATAATATAATTCCTGCTATACTAGTAGATGATATCTGTTGTTATAAAACATCATATTAGACTTCCCCAGAAGTACCTTTCATACATTTTACTTATTAAATTTAATGAATAATCTGATAGAGTAGTACAAAATCTAAATCATTCTGCTGCCTTCAAAGTAATTTAACTACCTGTATTCATTTAGCGTATTTACTTTCCTATAAAATCTGGTTGATTTTTTTTTTTTAAAGCATTAGTGAAAGTCAGGGCTTCTAGAAACTCAATACTACCCTTTCTTCAAAATAGAGTTTTTATGTTATTATCATTTAACTATAAACCATTACATCCTTTGTTGAAAGATCTCCGTCTTATTTTTTCCCATGTACCCCCACATGACTCTGTACATTGTAATTACTCAATTCAATTCTTAGTACATTAACTCAGATAATTAAGAGCAAAAGATCAAATGCGTATATGAGAAATAATATTTTCTAAATACTGTGCACCATCTCAAGTACAAGTCACCTCTGTATCTTTTCACCTGCTGAAATTTACTTCCACTCTTACTTCTGGGTGATTGAGTATTGTTAGAGAAAAACATCTGTAAAGGCTCAAAATGTTAGTTACTTAAAATATATATGAAAAAAAATTAACATTTATGTAAGCAAATGCACATATACGCATCTATATCTATATATCATTTTACAAATATTGGTTTTTATTGTGAAAAAATTGATTTTTACCCACAACTATACCTTCAGGTATAGTTGGAGGCCCCAATCTATATGCTTTCTTAGGACTTTATGAACCTCTAACATAACATTTGTCACGTTGAATAGATAAAGTCCATGCACTTTTCTGTCCCTCTCGTTGTCAGTTCACCTGAGACTGGGATTGGGTTTGACTCATCCTTTCATCCCCAGCCTCTGGCACATTACCAACCCATTGTAGGTGTGAAATGAGATACAAATGAGCAGATGAACAAATACTTGAAGAACTATTTAGTGAAACTCGAAAGCGCATTCTAAAATTGGAGATCCCCAAAACATAGGTATTCAGTTAGGCTCACATAAAGGATCACCATGTCTCCAGTAGGCTGTTAGTCCCTCCCAAATGCATATAGTATGATCAGCAGCTTTCAAGTTACATTTCATGGTAAAATTATACGCTATATATGCTACGGTCTCTTGAGCCCTGAGAAATCGTCTCTAAAATTAACTTTTTGGCTGACTCAACTTTGTTCAGTGTGAAGACTGAGAAGGACAGCCTCTGACATCAATTCCTTTAACACTAATTATCAGACCTATACCAGATTAAACTCAGAAGAGAGTAGCCAGGTCAGGCAATCTACTTAAACTTTAATAGAAGTTAATTATTCATTGATCCAACTCATTTATATCTAATTAAAGTTTTCCTGCATTAGAAAATACAAGGTAACGGGGGTTATGTCCCTCTCTTCAGAAGTGTACCTGTTGCAGAAATAAATGGAAATGTTTGTGACATTTGTGTCCCGTGAATACACGTTTTGGTAATTGAATTGTCAATTTAAGGCGCAATTCTTTTAGGTGACAGTTTCCACGAAGCTTCCACGATGCTTCTGGTAAGTTTTTTAGTCAGAAGGTAACAGATTGACTATAGACCAACAAAGCTTATCATGCTTAAGTGAAAAACCATGGATTGAATTTTTGTAGAGAACTATTACAGTTTTATGAAGAATAATCAATTGTGCTTTGCCATGAAGATTTATAACAAAAGCCAAAAAAAAAAAAAAATTGTTGTGTGGAACTCCAAATTTACAATTGATTTTCATGCCAACCTCTCTAAAGCCCACAAAATCACAAGATTGTCTACAAAATGGAAAAGATTGGATGCCTTGCCTGGCAAAATAATATATGTTTATCCTAATGAAAATTCCCTGTATATTTCACTTCTAAAATCAGCTAAAATATGCTTCGTGAAATATGTTGCTTTCTTTTACTGAGCATTTTTTAATATTGAGCATATCTCAAAGTTGTAAAATTTTGCTTTGGGTATGTAATTTCTCTTCTAAAAGCATATCTTTGAATCTCTTGTTTCCTTATTTTGGTAATATTGACATCTTTATTTCCTGACTATGCATCCTCAATTAAAACCACTGTCTGAAAATGCCAATAGCCATAAATTAGCCATTATAAATAAATTTCATTGAAGTCTGAATATTCTGAGGACTAAATGTTAAATCTCTTTTAAAATCCATAGAGTGCTCTACAACTTTTATTTTTATTCATAAAATGGAAGTGATGTAATAATTGAAACTAAACCCTCAAGTCACTGCAGCTTTCATGTTTAGGGCATACAAAACAAACCCCACCCCAAGAGTCTATAAAATTAATAAATCAGTGGTTCCTTCAGGCATGCTTAATTTCTTACTGGAAAAATGGTCAATTCTTTAAATCATTTTTTGGAAAGGACTGTCAGCAGACTAAGGTTTGCATGTTGCTGATTTCTAAAATTAAACTGTATTATAATGATCTTTGTATATCTGTCTCCCTTATGTATCTGTCTCCTCACAAAACTATGTGTAAGATGTGTTATTTTATTTTTATTTGCAGTCCAGAAACTAACAAAAAAACCTCCATAAAGGATGCTTCCAAGAAATGTTTGTGAAATAAGAAAAATAAGAAATGGATGAATGGATGGATGGAGGATGGATGGTTACACGAAATCATCACAATATGCTGCCAGATGCAGTTGGCATATTGATTGACTTAGATATTGGACCATCCAGTCCTATTCTCTTTTTTTAAAAAAAATAAAGGCCTAAAATAAACATCCAAAGGATGTGGCAATATGTGCTAATTTAAAGATCATAAGAGATCTTAAGAAATCTTTCTTGACCCATACAAAACCTTTTCTTTGGAGTAGACAAACAGCCATTGTTGTTTTTTCTAATGAACTTTCAAAATCTTGATGGCAATTACAATCCCTGTAGGTAAGCACAAACTTCAATGCTAGAGAGTCATCAGCATTTTTTGATACTGTTATGTGAAAACTCACTGAACTGGCTAGATAAAGTAAGTAATCAGTTTAGGTTAAGAAAGTAGCATTTTGGGGTCTTTCAAAGATTTATAATCCACACATAAGATATGCTTTCAGAAACATGCAACGGAAATACGAATTAAAATAAACAGCTCTCAGGTAACCAAAAGCACCCACCTGGGATAAGTTCTGCTCAAGGGTATGGACTGCCTGCCTTAATGCCTTTCCTATACAATAATTTTTCTTCATGGCTTTCAGATTCAAAAAGGGTCTCCAAATTGATATCAGTGAGTCACAGCCCTACCTTAGTTTTCATTAGCTCATTTTAAAGCTCTTTAGGAAACAGAGAGCAGCACAACTTATATCCCAGTCTATTCTGCTTCCCTGGACAAGTCAAGCAGAAATATATTTTTCTCCTTCTGAAAGATAAACTTTATTTTGAAATAGCTGCAGCTTTATGTAGGGGGCATGAGAGAACATCTTCCATTTTCAAGCCATTCTTTTCATGAAAAGAGTGTTACTTATCGATTTGGTAAAGAAAAGGAAAAGGCTTCTCTTTACTAGTAAAGGATTAGCTATTGAGATTTTAAGGAATGGAGACACGTGGATAATGGCACTCAAGCACTATACTGTCTTGAGAATTGGCAATCAGTGCCCAATTTTGGAAGACATAAAGGCACACTAAGTGGCAGCTATGGCAGATATTTTTCTTTGCCAGCCAGCATCTCATAGATCTTTTGTTAATTGGATTAAAGCCAGTTGCTGTACATCCCAAAACCTTTCCACATAGGGGAGCATAACAATAGTAATGTTTACTTTCCATAAAAGAGAAGTGCACCACAGAGTGTTTATCACTTATATTTAGGAAATGGGACTTTGTTATTGAAATTAACTGAATGTTACCATTCCGGAATTTTCAATGAATTAGAATATAAACAATTATACTTTTTATTAGACAAAATTTTTGACAACTGTGGAAAGTGAACAGAAATCCATCAAGATGTGTGCAACGGAATAAGGGATTGCTACTAACCCTGGTCTATAATTTACATTATGGTTTACACTTTGCACAGCCCAATTTTCACAAGTTTTGACAATATGTATAATGGCCTGTATCTGTCATTGCGGTATCATGCAGAACAATTCCAACGTCCCCAAAATGCCCCATGTTACAACTATTCTTCCTTCTCCCTCCCCTCAGCACCTCTGATAACCACTGTCTTTATGTCAATGTTACAAGTTCTTCCATTACTAGAATAATAATAAGTCTACTTTAGTTCATAGTTGCATTCCCACCTTATGTTTGTTCATTCATCAGTCTTGAGGATTTGGGGATGGTGATGCCCTCTCTGCTTCTGATTGAGAGGGGCTTAGATCCCATGGGGCAGATGGATGGAACTGTCTTGCTTGCAGTTGTAGATACTCTCTGTTTTTGGGGCTGGGCATTGTCCATCATCATTATTTGTTAGTTGTCCGGGGTGAGTCCAGTGAACTGTAAAGTAGATATATGAACAGCCAGAAGATTTAAGTCTCTGGGACATATATATATATAATGGGTATAGTGCTAATTATATGTTCAAATAAAAGTGGCAGAAGAACCATGTGTTGGAAAATTATAATTGATTCTAACTCTGATACATTAGGAAAATAGGTTAACATATATTCCAAAGTTAGGCCCACCAATGGGGTGTGGATTTCCTGGGGTTTTCTGTTCTTCAATAGTGTCTAGATGTCTTTAGAGCTGCTAGGAGCATCCCTGCTTGAGGTGCTGTTACTATGGCAGTCAATGAGATCCTCCTGAGACGTACATAAGTGTAACCTCTGGAATGACCTCCCAAATCACTTTGAAATTTCTTAGCTTTAAAAACTCATTTGTATTGAATATGCCCCCCTTTTGGTCTAGGTCTTTTTCCAAATGCATAGCTAGTTGGCACTTGGTTTTTAAATTTCTCTAGTGACCATTTTCTTCAGATATAAAATATATATATATATATAAAACAGTAGTAACACCAATTAAAATTAAGACATATGAATTTTAGACCATACCTCTTTTTCTGTTCAGTCTATATTCTAGATGTAACTTTTAGTTTTTTGTTTTTTTTTTTTTTTTTAATTATGGGTAAAAATAAAAATTCTCACAACACATACAAACATCTGCAAAATGATATATAAATATACATGCACACATGTGCACCTGCTTACAAAAATGTTGTCCATATATATATATATATATATACATATATTCTAAGAGGCACCCAGATCACCCAAAACACCACACGGAACCCACTGGGATTCCCATGTTGCCCACCTCCCACACCTCCCATCACATCCCACACAAACATCTCCCACAGTGTGGCCCACCACCCTCAATGAAATTACACATCCTGGAGCCTTGCCACCAACCATAGACCACAGTTCACACTGTAGACCACACTC
>JAKSZT010054281.1:5592623-5638924 GCA_026826555.1 Tolypeutes matacus
AGGACCAGAAAGTAAATATTTTGGACTTTGTGGCCATACGTTCTCTGTCACAACTACTCAACTCTGGCATTATAGTGCAAAAGGAGACATAGACAATATGTAAAGGAATGAGTATGACTGTGTTCTGATAAAACAAAAATAAGCAACAGGCCCAATTTAGCCAGCAGGCTATAGTCTGCTGAGCCCTGCTCTCCTAGCAACAGGCTCCCACGCAGAGGAACAATAGGCATGATTGTAACTGCCTACTAGATAGTGCAGCATATGTTTTGTAATAAGAGTATTTGACCCATAGGCTGTTTTAAAATCCAATTCAAAATTCTCCTTCAAAAATTTTCAATGACTAGCATGCTCACTTGTGAGCAATTACTATGAAAACAGTAGCAATGATAAACATCAAATTGAAAAGATTATCAGAAACTAAAGAAATAGATTAAGCACTAATTTTTATGCTTATTCTGAATTAAACAAGGATGGCAAAACTTAGAATAGATTGAAAGAAATTAAAATTTCAGATATTTATATGTTCCTACATTTAATTAAAATCTTAACCATCAGTAGAATTTTCAAGGAGAAAAATGACATTATTTTATTCATGACTAATTGAGAAAGCTGGTAACTTTTAGAGAATATCACAATTTCATCCTTCCCACTTAAAATTAAAACCTTAGAGGTCACTTTTAGAACTCACATTTCTTGAGACATTTAAAATGAAATGCTACATAAAAGCAGAGTTATTAAAGTTGATAAAACTCTACCGGTCAAAACACGTGTACTTACCACAATAAATACAAAATTGTTCATGATCTGTTATTTTTTGTTACAGTCATTTGTAAATATGATCCTTTAATTATTGTGAATTTGCGGTCTGCTACTACTTAATTATAATATTTACTATAATCATTCTGACAACGCCTCTTCTATAGCTGAATTTATTTTTATTGCATATTTGTCATTATGTACTAAACTTTCATAACGAGAACTCATTCCCAATCCTCACAGATGCGTTTCGTTCCCACCCATATCCTATGCCATAATTATGTCAGTACTTCCCGTTTCCATCTAGGAGAAAAAAATGTTTCTTCTTTAGAGTAAGAGCATTCCTTATTTGGGTACCTTAAAAAGGCAAATGTGAAAATGTTGGTTCTGGTGTAATGTGGTCATGTTTTTGTAGAACTAAGAATAAAATAAACACCTCGAATTGCACAAGGGGTAGTGGATTCCATTCAACTCATGAAAGCCTCAGTAAAGTTAGGCAATTTGCCCAAAGTCACAGAGCTTATCGCTGACATGGTCTGTCTGTTTCAGTAACTCAGGAACAGCCCCACACACCATGTGAGCTAATCAACCTGTTAGTTATTCAAAGTTAAGTTGTGGGGAGTTTTTGCTGCAAGACAAAAACCTGCTAGGTATTTGTAGGATGTATATTTGGGTGGCGTCCTGTCCCAGACAGGGAACATTCTGGGGGGAATCCTTTGATACTGTGGAAAACCTAGTGGGGGGAGGCAGTCAAGAAAGCCTCCCGTGCTGCCTCTGGCCCTTACTGAATAAATCACCACTCAAGGTTAGCAAACTTTTTTGAATTCAGTCTACTCATTTGCTAAATGGGAATAGTAACACTTACTGTTATTCAACAGGAATTGTTGAAAAGCTCAACTAAAACGCTCAAATAAGTTCTAAAGCACCATATGACCACAATTTTAATTATCAAAGGAAGAAGTTATTGGTTTCATAGCTTTGTATTCCCTCTGAAGCAATGCCCAGCACTCTGACAAGTAGTAGTTTTGTTTTTTACGTGAAATATATTTTGTGGACGGTGTACAAACCACTGTGCACCATGTTTTGTGAAATATAATACAAAGAAGCCACAGTCTTCAAAAATAGGGAGAGAGCCAATTTAATTGAGGAAATAAGACATGAGAACATAATATAAATAACGTTATGAAAGATTGGCAAATGAGTGATAGAATGTGACTTTAGGACTTGAGTTACTCAAAAGGTGTGTTCTGAGGAACATTAGTCCCATTTCTCAGTCCATGAAATCAGGGATCTGTACTCAAATATAAAGGTAAAAACCTACATACTTCAACTCCCACTTAAAGGTTCCAAATGTAGATGAGGATATGAAAAGCTCTGAGAAATCCTGTGATAAAGAAACCTAATTAGCTTCATTAAGGTAGGTAACTCCTAAATGTATTTGACCATGTAACATCTGACCTTGTTTTAATGAAAAAAAAATTTTATCAAAATTCTGAAGAAATAGCCCATGCTGCTCTAGAGATGCAAAGTGGAGAGAGGGCTCAGTGAGCAGGAATTAGAGTCTTCATGGAGGGGAACATGGTGGGAAATCTTGAGAATGAGATAAGAAGAGAAAGGGATATTCTTCACTGGGGACAAGAGGCGGATGGGTGTCAAAGGCAGAGAGTGTGAGCTCTCCAAAGTTGGAAGTAAACCACGTACCCACGTGTCCATCAAAAATTCCATCCTGGTGTCATCACTATGGCAGATATTCGATTTATGTTTGATTAATTAAATTCATGAATTAGGAAACTGGGATTCATACTTGGAGGGTAATGAATAGACTAAATACAGCAGAGAAGTGGAACATACAGCTAGGAAGGGAAATAAAGAGATATATTTGGAAAGGAAGAAAATTAAAATTTCAGTGTGAATTCATGAACTGAGCTCCGTGTTACATACAGCTATTTCATACCTATTTCATACAGTGTCTCCCCTAAATCTAACAATCATCCAATGGCAGGTCAGTGAATGATTACATTTAAGGAAGAAGAAAGTGGTAAAAAAAGAAAAAAAGGAAAAGAGGTTCAGAGAAGCAGAGGGTCAAATCAATAGAAATTACAGAAGCAAGAGTTGGGAGAGGGAATGGAATCAACTTGATAAGAAAGGGGAAACAAAGCTTTCTATAGAATAATTATCAATCTTTTCAAACAAAACTGATTATTTTAATACAGCCAGTAGATTTGATTCCTAAGATATTTTTACCTTGCTATTGCCTATAAAATTAGCAAGTATTATACATTTAGAATAATCATAGTTATTTTTTTCTTTTTTTAAAAAAAAAAATGTACCTTACTCCTATTTTCAGATCTTCTGATACCTTCCCAGGTCTCTATTTTTGGACTCTAAAAATAATCTTTAGTAGTTGAATGTGTTCCTTGGCTAATTCAGCTGTGGCACTACATTTAATACCATATGGAACCACTAATCTTATTTTGTTCAAATTATCCAAGCATGCACTTACCTGAATTTCAACAGCAGCTATTTTTACAAAGTCTTCATTATTTTCCAATTTCCCAGACCATATTTTTTCCTTTTTTTTTTTTGCAGTACTGTAAAACGAATGATTAAAACACTAAAAGAATTGAAACTCTGAAATGTTCTTCTTTGAGCTTTCTCCATTCTAACAGCAATTGTCAATAAGATTTGGTAGAAAAAAATAGATTTTCGTTTGTTGCTTTCCCTTCACTTGCTTAATTAAAAGCCTCTTTAAAGATTACTTTAAAAGCCTTCATTTTCAAATCAGCAGGATACTGAATTAGTTTTCTTTGAAAGATATTTAATAAAACAGAGTCATAAACAATTAGTTCAATAACTAATGGAGCACAGGTGAGCTTTAAGACTGGAAAGGGAAGTGCTGAGGACTTTCTTGATAAAAGGGTGTGCTTTCAGGTAAAGCCTGTACTAGTCAATATATCACAATGTTCTCAGGGGCTGCCTTGTCCCTACTCTGTTAGACTCTAAACCTGGGCCCCCCGCCAGCAGAGTCAACCCCACCCAGTCTCTACACCATCCCTGACAAGGAGATATTTAAGGAGCTTATCATTTTTGCCTTGGGCACTAACTACTGCACCTTCCACTCCTGCTCAGATCTGAGAACCTAATTTAGCTAACTGGGCTTCTGTCTTTATTCCCTGTTCAAGTCAACTTTCCAGTAGGCTTGGTTCTCTCAAGTGGGTTCCAGTCTTGTTTTGCATATCCACCACCTACACCTCTTCCTTCACTTACCAGTCCTTGAAGCCCTGCCTGAGACAGAGCTCTGCTCCTTGAGGATAGCTTTCCTAATACCCACCATCTATGTATTAAGTGATTGGATTCTCCTTTGCCTCATTCTGCCTGAGGGTGGGACTTCATGTTGGACCACCATACTGCCTTTTTGCTTGAATTTTCACTCATCAGTTACCTGATCCTTCGATTTAGTTATCTGAGCCTTCAAATGGCCGCTCTAAGGAGCAAGTTTCTTTGGGTCTTCATCTTTCAGAGTCTACTTTAATCTTAATAAAAATAAAGGCAAGTTTGACATAATTTAAATTGCAAAAGCATTGGTGATATTTTATTGAAAATTCAACTGGCAAACAGTATACAAGCATTCGTAATTATGTAATTATTGAAATTGCAATTGTCTTTTCACAATTAATCTAGTGAGTAATAAGGTATGTGCAGAGAAGTTTGTACCAGGCAATGGGGAAGGCATTGCAGGCCAAAATAATAGCCTACTCAAGGGCATGAGGCATAAGGGCTTCAAATCATCTTGCTAGAGTTTCAAGGGTGAATTCATGAATGTGGCCAAAAGGGATGCTGGCCAAGTAGACAAAACTTGATCAAGGGTCCTGTTAACTGTGATAGGGAGATTAAATTTTCTCCTGAGGAGTTTTCTCTACTAAAAGATTTTGAGCAGAAAGTTAATATAATCATATTTTAATTATGAAGATTAGTCTAGCAGTGGTATAGAAGAAAGATAAGTGGGTAGAGATGGGAAGAAAGGAGGCTTTTAAAGTTATCAAAGAAAATGGAAATGAATATTTGAGTTATGCATATGACTGAGGCCATCAGAAGAGAAGCAAAAAATATTTCATGGATAGTATGGAGTGATTGTTTGGAGAAAAAATGAGAAGGAAATCAATGAGTATCCAGGTCTCTGAGATGGGTGGATTTGTGGAGAAGCTGATGAACATGCAGTACAGGAATCCACTCATTCTTTCATTTATCCATTATTTTAAGAAGCATTTAGTAACTCCTATTTGTCTCCACTATGAAAGGCATAGTTGGAATCTGCAGTGAGAGAAATGTTTTGGAAAGTAAGGAGGGCAGCTGGACGAGGCAGAGGTTGAATGGCATGAAAATCAATGGAAAATAGATGAGAAAGGAGGTTTTGTACAATTAAGGAGAAAAGGGAAGGAGAATACAACTTTCAAAGATTAGCTCTTTTAACAATACCTGGTTCAAATTGAAATTTTTCTCAAGGCATAAAGCTTAAGGACATTATGAGGACAATTGACAAAATTAGATTTTGGTGATTAAATTAGAGTGATAAATATCCTGATTTATTTTTAGCTGCAAGCAGAAAATGTCTAATGTTCTATTACACTCTTATTTATTAAGTGTTTGGTGTACAGCAGGCATTAAGTATTTAAAATTTTGAATAAGATATAATCTTTGACTTAGAGGAGTTTTCAACAATGGAAAACATTAGAAGTATCTGTTACTTTGTACCCTATTCTGATATTCTTTACTGGAGTGTAAGCACTTAGGAACACAGGTCAGGATCTAATTCATCCTGGTGCTTCTCAAGCATCCAGCACCATCTGTGCTAAACATATACTAAGTGCTCATTTAATATACTGGATGAATAAATATTAGTCAATGATGCAGATGATTTGTGCTTTAGAAGCAACGTTATTAATGTACAATGTAACCTACAAAAGTTCAATGAGAAAGGCATGGCTTTTATGTAATCTTTTTAGGTTCTCTCAATCGGATTATGAAGGAGCATAATCTAGAAGGATATTTTCCACAAGGGTTCCTTTACAAAAAGTATACATTCCTGAAAAATATTCTTTTTTTTTAAAAAACAAATCTATTTTATTGGTACAAATTAATAAAGCATACAGTTCATTCAATGTGTACAATAATAGTTATTTGGTATAATCTCATAGTTGTGCATTCATCATTTCAATCATTATTAGAGTATTTTCATTATTTCAATAATAATAGTAAACAAAAACTGACAAACAATAAACAAGAAAATTCTTCACCTCTCCATCTCTCTGTTTCCACTTCTTTTTTTCTTTTTTTTTTTTTTTTACTTATATATATATAAATATATTTTAAGAGGTGCTTAGATTACCTAAAATATTACACGGAACCCATCGGGATTCCCATGTTGCCCACTTCCCACACCTCTCACCACATCCCACACAAACATCTCCCACAGTGTGGCCCACCACCCTCAATGGACTTACACATCCTGGGGCCTTGCCACGAACCATAGACCACAGTTCACATCGTAGACCACACTCTCTCCCACACAGTTCTGAGTGATGTGTGCTGATTTAAAATGGCCTACATCCGTTACCACAACGGTACTCAGGACAACCTCCAAATCCTAAAGAAGCCCCTGTATTTCAACTGCACATCCCCTCCCTGCCCCGAAAGTATCAAGTGGCCACTGGCTCCACCTCATTGTTATAATTTCTTCCATTGCTAGAATCACCATATGTGAACAACAGAACACCATCAAGTCCACTCTAGTCCATAGTTCTTCCCCCAATCCTGAGGGGACTGAAAAATATTCTTATTTTGAAAACTCTACTATGTTTCAAGTTGTTTACTTGTTCTTAGGAGATACATTCTTGAGTATTTACTGGTAAACGGGCATGGTGCTTGCCTTTTATTCTCTACTGATTCAGAGAAATAAGATAAACAGATGAGAGAGAGAGAGAGAGAGAGAGAGAGAGAGAGAGAGCCTGTATATACACAGAGAAAAAGAATGCTAAGAAAATGAGCCAAAATGTAAATAACTGGTAATTTCGATACATAGGTCTTATTTATCTATTCTTACACCTTTTCATAATTTTGAAATTATTGCAAAATAAAAAGTTTTTATGAAAACTTGAGGATATATGGTCAAGAAGAATTCATTCCATAACCAAAAGTTTTAGGGTTTGCTTTTATGAGTTAAAAATTCATTTAATATAAGGCATAGAGAATTTATCCCAGTGTGTAATAACCACTCCTCAATCAAAAGCAAAACCTTAGGTAAGCAGAAAGGTTGGAGCTTGTATACTAAGATTCAGGGAAATCCAGCAGGAGGGAGAAGTTTGCCTGGGCACCAAGGATTTCTGGCAACTGCACGTTAAGTGTAGGCGCCATTTGCTAGCTCTAATCAGAATACAAGGTGCTGGAGGCTCTGGCAATAAGACTCTAATAACCTCTGCCTGAGAATTGGTGCAGGGCTTATTGTGATCAGAGGCAGCCTTTATGGTCACATAAGAGCCTTTCTGTCCTTCACATTTTAGGGTGTGTTATTCACAAAGTAAGCTTAAATATAGTAATTCAAGAACAGTTATTTTTCTACCTTTTCGTTTTTCTTGGGTGCAATAAAAGTATTGGTTCTATTGCACCAAGAAAATGAGTGTAATCCTAAGGATTACACTCATTGACTAGGTAAAAGAAAATTCTATTAGTTGCAAGTTAAGTGGACTTATGACAAGGATAGAAGCATCTAAGGGAAACCCAGTGTGTAAAGGAGCTGCACTCCCAGGAGAGCCTGGAAGCAGGACCTGGTGAATGGCAAAGACTCTCTGTTTCTTGAATGCTTTTCTTTTGTGTTTTTTAATTTCACTCTCCTTTCACCACAGACTAGCTTCTTCTTCATAATCCACGGTTAGGATGTGGTTTACCCAGAGGTCCCTAGATTTAATGGAAAGAGGAAATAAAATTCAGTCATAACTGAGTGTATTAAAAATACAAATTTTTTCTCACTTCTATCGCTGATCTGGATCTCCGTTTCTACTTGACAGTGAAAAAAATTAGATGCACTCAACAACCACTTCTGGTTTAAATCTCAACTTCTTTTGGTAAATAATCTACTGGGCATTTTCAAGTCAATTCACATTTAAGCCATAATCCTTTCAATGATCCACCTCTTCCCACTTTATTCAGGGGTGACTCTGATAAAATCAACTTGGCATGGCAGAGGGTGGGGCTCAGTGGAGATATACTTGCTTCTTACTGTTACCACTTGATATTGCTCCCTGTTGAAATGATAAGTCATCTGTTTTCCCAACTTGGCAAGGCTTGATGATGATTCCACCGGGTAGTGACCAGCCATGTTTGCAGTTCCATTCACTATCTCTCTGAGGTTCCAGCAGCCTCTTGTCCCTCCCTTCTGATGCTCAGCTGTGTGACAATTCCACAGCTTTTAATGAAAAATCTCTTACGTCACACAATAACAATTTACTGACAGACATTCCAACTCCCCTCTCAGCCAAATTCTGAGTGTCACCTATACATGGGACATTTGGTTGCCATATATGCCACTTTGAGATTAGCAGAAAAGTCGGGGGCACTCCTGAGCCTTCTCAAACCTGGAAGCCCAGTGCTACTGCCACCGTGGTCCTTGTCTACGTCCATGCTACAGAAGATATTTTTAGTATATCTTCTCAAACCTCCTTTAGGAAGCCTACTGCCAAATTTCCCTGGTGTGGAAGAGACTGTTATTTTGCTCCCGATATTGATTCTTTCTCCATACCCTTTGATATCAACACCTCTAGATTTAACTGGGCAAATTTCCTCTCAGCTAAAAGACATTTGCCAGGCTCCCTTTCAGTCACGTGACTAAGAACTGTACAACGAGATTCAAGTTAAAGTGTGTTGTGTGAAACTTACATATGTTGCCTTAAAAAGAAGAGGTCAAGCACTTCATCTTTCTTGATGGGTGGAAGGTGATCCTGGGAGCCAAAGCCTCTGGTGTCATCAGGTGACACATGAAGAACAGTTTATTTGTTACATGGAAGGACGTTGCCTCCCTGACACCAAGACCCTGCCAAACCAGCACTGGACAGTCTACCTTCAGATGTCGTACACGAGAGACTAAAATTCTGTGTTGTTCATTCCACTATGTCACTTCTAGCCAAAAGTAATGCCCACTGATACCTCTACTCTCTTATTCTCTTTCAATTATTTGGATCCTACCTCATACATCTTTTCTTCCCTAAAGGGCATGAGGAAGTAGAATGACTTTTTAAGTCTCCTTCTCCAGACTCTCTCAGCCAACACTCTTTGCTCTTTCCTACAGCCTGGAGTTTATTTACATAATAATCAGGATGTAGAGTGAAAATCGTGTTTTCTTAGTTCTCAAATAATCTTGACTTCCCTGTCAAGAAGGTGCCATCCCTGTTTCACTGACCTGACTGATGGTCTTGGTGAAGGAAACACTCCATTTGAGGTCTCAGGTAATTTGGCTCCACATGCTGGTTTCAACTCCAGATACACTCCGGGATGGAGCAACTGTCTCTAAAAAATTCCGAATTCCCAGAAGAGAGAATTTCTTACCTCAGGTGGAGTTCTCTTCTCGTCCTGGTCCTTGCAGCTGTGGCAGTGGTTTTATCCATGGTGGAGATAAAGTTCTAGAGATATCTGAGCAGCCCCTGACCACAACTTTCTTCTTCTAAAATTACATGTATGAGAATGCCTGTAACAATATCTAGAGGAGTTCTTGAAACTTTATGAAGATGAGAAAAACACTGGGAATTATTGAAAATGAAATCACAAATGGGAAAGGTAGACTTGTACCCATGTAAAATAATAAACTCTACAGAGATTTCTTAAAACTATTTTCAATATTCCTTAGCCAGCGTTTCCAAGAGAACAGAGATTTGGAATATTCTTCTTTCCATCTCTGTGATATTCTCTACGTCCACTCTTGTCAGGCACTGGTATGTCTGTCCATTACTTAAGAGTTCTTACTACTTATTGCCCCAAGTTGTTACCCTTCCTTTATTGACGTGCTCAATTAAAATTAGTTTAACTTAGGCTCTGCTTCCCTCCAACACTATCTGCAAAACACTGGCCACCTGCTGTACCAGTTAATAGAATGGTTGTGTGTGGCTTCAGTCCTTTGTCTTATGCCTGTATTCTTTGCCAAACTAGCAGCTTTTTTCTGCCAAGGTTAGTCTTCTATGCTTCATGCTGATAGGAGAATGATTCTAAACTTTTTTTATGGGGAGACTTAATTCCAATTTAGGACTCTATCTAGCTGTACTAGCGAAAAGCATGGCAACAGTGATAAGAGAAAATTTGACCTGTACATATTCATTTGATCTGTTACCTCATCCTTTGCATGTCAAATCGAACTTAGAATAGTGGTGGTGTTTTTTCTGAATACAGGCACAGGGATAGAGTTTCATTTATTTATCAGAAGCTGTAATGGGTCACAGTTTATAGTCTTCAATAAGCATCACAGAGATCAAAGAAAGGTCTCTCTCTATTAGCAAGGACCCTGTAAACATGACCTCTCCCCTTATTGTAAATTTAGTGGATTATCAGTTACATCTCATACTTTCCTAGTGAATACAACCATGAAACCAAGTATAGCAAGCATCTAAAGTCCAGCCATAATTAGCTGGAGACACATACAATGAGTCCCATAATTCTTGCTATGTGGCCAGGGTAGCTACTGCCTCTGACATTATGTATCAGTCACAGTCCAAGCAGGAAGCACAAAAAGGTGGAAAACACAGGATTCACTCAAATGGGAAAACTGGAAGGAGTTTAATAAAGGGACAATTATTTATAAAACTGTGTAGACTTGAAAGGAAATCAGCGATGGATGATGAGGCATCCCAGGGTCAGCAACTGCAGGAAGCCTTTGCCACTCTGGCCTGCAAGGAGGAAGCGGTTACCAGGATCTAGAGACAGTCATTATAACTATAAGAGAGCTGTCCAGACAGGCCATATGCAGCCAAAGCTCCATGACTGGAAATGAAGGAGTCATAGGAACAAACACCATGACCTCATGTTCCAATCTTCTCCTGGTGATTCTCATTGGCCAAACTCAACTGGAAGCCAGAGTGCCCAGTCATAGGTGTACTTGACACAGTCTATGCAGGTCAGCCTCCTATGCTTGAAGCAGGGTAGAGATGGAGCGGGGAGTAGATTATGAGGAGAAAATAGAAATTATCATGCACATACTAGGGTAGGAATTTCATGAAAGTCTCTGAGGTTTTTTTGCCCTGTTCTTCCCAAGTGGAATGGTCACAGGGTCATTTACAAACCATTGAATTAGCCCGATCTTCCATATCATATGCCACATCCTTACTAACCCACCTCTTTTCTCCTCTTGGGATGGAGGAACCAGTGGGGAGAATAGGTCAAGGTCTAGAGGACCTGCTCATCTCATTGTTCTGTTAATGGGTCTCTCTCAGTCTACTAAAGGTCAAACACTGGATTTTGTTCATGGCATGATCCCCAGCTCCCTATACTAGGTTAATGAATGTTGTACAGTCATGAAATGTTTGCTGAGATCACAAATGAATAAATAATTGCATGATCTTTTCTCTTTAACATAGGCATTATCCAGATTAACTGTATATCATAGAACTCCCGAAAGCATCCTTATTTCAAATATTCTTGCCTAATATTTCCATTTAAGTACTTTTACATTTGGTAGAGCAAGAGTCCTGATTTTGGACTCTGAAAGCACAGTCCCTGCAGCTATGGAGACCTGATTTTAGTAAGCCAGAGATAAGCACTGAGGGCAGGAATGGCATCTGATAGCTTGCAGGGTTCATGTAATGTAGCTATCAATACTTTTGCTCAATAGCACATGGCAATACACCAGCCCTGACACCAATTTTGCACGTTCAAATGAAAGTACAAAAATCAATTACTAAAGAAGGATTATTTTTGTATTGCAAACTCTTGCCTTTTAGGGTAATTCAACAATCATTACAGACTACCACATTCACAGAAACCCACATCTTTACCTCTTTCCTGATAGATTTTTGGTTACAAAAAAAAAAGGAGAAGAACATGACAGCCTGTTTATTGAAAGGTAAGAAATGTCTTTGTTTTACTGTTATTTCAGTTTGAATCCTCAGCGCTTTTCTATCTCCATCTTTACAAACTAAGTTGTCAAATTTAGTCAGTTTGTAAGATAAGGAGAATCTAGGATTCTCACGTGGACAGTTATAAAGTCATTTTTCTGTTTTATTAGTCACATTAGCATTCTATTGCTCTTTAAATGTCACAAGTTCAAGAGCACAGCTGTATGCATCCGAGAAATATTTTTTCTCTTTGTAATAAAGCATGAAGTTACAATTTCCTATGGCTTAGATAAGATGGCAGAGAAACAACAAAATAAGAATCAAAGCAGTTTTGTACTGTTTCAGATAAGAAGCTGGGTTATTTTTCACTCAAAACCCTGGCATTGCTCTACCACTGATCTAGTAAAGAAATAGTTAATTTGTTTACCACTACCTGATATCTTTTCTTCATTTTATCTAAACAATGTTTAGAATCATTGAATTTGTTCACTCTCACAAATTTAAGATGTGCTACCTCTTTCTGCAAGAAGGAAAATCACTTCACAATGGGCAACAGTATTTCAGAAGGACTTGCTACCTGCTCCGAAGCTTGGTATCATTTCCAATGTTACATTACTGGAATTTTAGTGAGCGTGTGGCTAAAACATCCCAATAATGGAAAATCCACAATGAACCAAAGCAATCACAGCAGACTTATGGAAAAATGAATTTGGCAAAGAGCAAAGAATACATGAATTCTGCTTTTTTCCCCCAATATTTCAAGTCCACATGTAGACCATAAAACAAAGAAAAGAAAACGGGTTTTCTTCAATATTACCAATGACTGATTCCCAAGAAAGTACATAAAAAGGATTTTTTTTTTTGCTTTATCCTATTCTCCCTATCATAATTAATGACATTTTTATGCAATTTTGAATTCTTATTTTTTCTTTCTTTGTTCACCTATACCTATGTCCTTTCAGTTTTCCTTCCAAAATACTTCTTTAAAAAGCCTTCTTTCATGTTCTTCATCTATTACAGCTCTCTTGGTTTGCTATTCAACATGGTTCCCCTTGAGCCTTTTTAAATTCCTTCCTTTGGGTTATAAGTCTTCCCTCTCTGTTTCACCTACTGCACCATGACCAGAATTAGCTTTCTGAAACATAAATCCAGGCCATGTGTATTCTTGCTTAACAATACTCTTATTTCTCCCTATTGCCTATATCCCTGGGCCCCAAAATCTAGGGAGGAAAGTAATATTCATGCAAATTTTCTCAATCAACATGTATAAGAAAAAAAAGAACCACCGTGTGGTCAACAGATCAAACATCTCCTTGATCATTGTGACAAAAACAAAACAAAGCAAAAAAACATAATTTGAACCAGCTTAAGCACTGAAATAAATTAGAAATTTGCTGGTTTTAGTATACAGGAAAAGGTGCAACTTGTGAAGATTAAAACCCAGAAATTTCTATGCCTAAAGGACTCTTTCAATCATGGATTTTCACACTCAGTGGGACAGCTTCGTCTTTTCCTTCCAGGAGACTTCCCCTCCTTTCCCTGCCCCAAAGTCTCGATTTGTGGCTGCGAAAGCTTCTGGACTCAAACTCTCAAAGAGTTTCACAAAAGAAGAAAAGACTTTTATCTCTGGTTACATTTCTTCTGATCCCGGGAAAGATTATGATTTTCCTGGCGTGGGGGCTGGAACGCGTAACTGGCAGATCCACAGAGTTCTCGTGGCTACTGTGGAAGTAGGGGTGCTACTCTTCCCTTCAAGAAAGGGGGACAAGTGTCCCAGTCTAGCATTGCAAAGGACGACTTCCATAGGGGTGTCCGTGCTGAAAAAGCAGTCATTACAGAGGGATTTTCAATTCTCACCACAGCGGGTTAGTTTGTAACTAATCCTTCTGCAGGGAAAAAGAAACATAAAATCTGGACAGACTGCAGAAAATAACCCCAAAGAATTTTGGAAAGTCACCACTTAGGCAGGAATTGAGAGCTTCTGGTTTGCCCAAAGAGGGGAGCTCATTTTCACTTCAACATTTTTCATGGAAAACCTATACATGCTTTCAACACGAAGGACGAGAATTCCAGCAGAAAGCTACCTGAAGGTGCAGTTCATGCCCTGCCAAGATAGAGTGGCTCTGATCCACACACTTAGCTTTCAGGTAAGTTCCCAGAAGGGCCATCTCCTAGGAATAAGGGCGAAACTGAAATAGAACACACTGAGCAAAGCTTGAAAACAATCCTCAACAGAATTTAAGTGATTGCTGGCTCTTCATATACTTTCAAAAGAAAAGGAGGACACAGATATTGTACACTTGAATGTGGTTAAAATAGGAAACTTTGAGATGTGTGTATTTTATTACAATAAAAAGTTTAAAAATTGATATTGACATCAATATAGAGCTATAGATATGCAAGAATTTATATTTTATTTACACAAATCTGAATATGCTACAATTTGCCATTCTCAATAAGAGGGACAACTTGCCAGACCAGGACATGTAGCTCTATCTCCTTCTTTCATAATAGCTATGTAATAATACATTGAATAGCTGTATCGTTCCTCAATAAATAATATCATTCCACATTTAAAAAATTTAAAAAGTAAGAAAAAAAGAGGAACACAACATATTTCAAAGTTCCTACAAAAAAATTTAATTCTTTTATTGAAATATATTTCATATACAATAAATTTCCCATTTAATGTGCACAATTCAGTGGTATTTTAGTATATTTCACAGAGTTGCATACCCATCCCTACTATCTAATTTTAGAACATTTTCATCATTCCCAAAAGAAATCAATTCAGATACATAATATTTGGACAGCATGATTAAACAACTTGATCAAATTGAAAAACATAAACATTACATCCATGAAATGCAAAATTCACATTCTTCTCAAGTACACAGTGATTATTTATCACTACATACAATATACTGGACCTTAAAGCAAATGACAATAACTTTAAAGGGTTAAATCTAATTCAAAAGTAGAACTAACACAGGGTTGGAAATCAAACAACACCCTATTAAAAATAATTCATGGATGATAGAAGAAATAGAAAATAATTTTAACTGAATGATAATTTTTAAAATGATATATGAGTGATGAAAAATGCAGCTAAGGCAGTTATTAGAGAGAAACATATAGCTTTAAGTATATATATTGGGAAAAAGTTGAAATCTATTATCTAAGCATTGATTTCAAGTGACTACGTGTCTTTAGATAATCATTCAACCTGAATGTGTAAACAAAACCTGTTCTTTAAAAATGATGTAGAGGATAATGTCAGTTCAATCCCTGGACAAGTGATCTCAAAGTTAGGAATGAGATTCTGGTTGTGCCATTTAGCATTTGCATGTTTGTTTCTACTGCTACATATTTTGGCCTCCCCTGCATGGCAAAGTCTATTTCAGCTTATATTTTACTAATTATTTGGAAAGTTTTGCACTCAAAAAAAATTTGTTTCTATATGTTTCATAAAAGTGTTTGTGGTTTTAGGTAATGTTATGTGAGAGTAGGAGCCAGGGTCAGATGGTAGGTTTTTTAGCTTGCTAAAGGCTGCCAGTACAAAATACCAGAACTGGGTTGGCTGCTATAATGGGAATTTATTAGGGTAAAAGCTTAAACTTCTGAGACTGTGAAAATGTCCAAATCAAGCCATCATCAGAGATGCTATCCCACCAAAGGTCGGCTGCTGGCAGATCTTGGACTCCTGTGACTTGGCAGGGCAAAATGGTAGCTGGTCTCTGCCTTCTCCTCCAGGCTCACTTTCTCTCCAAGCTCAGCTGTGGATGATCAGACACATGGCTCATTTCTTCACAGGCTACATCTCTTCAGCTTTGGGCTGCTCTGCTGATTCCAGCCTCTGGTCTCTCTCTCAGCCTCTGAGGATTTCTCTTTGTGCAGCTCCAGGTGATCCTGGAGTCTTCTCATACATCACAGTGTAAAACGGCAGCTCTCTTTCCCTGGGTAGCTCTGCTTTCAGTCCTCAACTTATATAAGAGGATTAGGGCCCACCCATGGCCCTGAAATCTAATCAAAGGCCCTTCACCAAAGTGATCTAATCAAAAAGTCCCTTAACTGAATCTATCCAAAATATCAAACACACAATAAGCTTATCTGTACAGGAATGGGTTAATTTAAGAACATAATTTTCTGGTATCCACAAATGACTCACACCAAGACAGCTAATGATCTTGAGCACATTTTCTTGTGCCTCTGGCCACTTGAATGTCTTCTTTGAGAGATGTCTGTATTTTGCCTATTTTTAATTGGGTTGTCTGTCTTTGTGTTGTTAAATTGAAGGATTTCTTTATGTATTCTGGATAGTAAACCTTTATTGGATATGTGCTTTCCAATTATTTTTTCCATTGCGCAGGTTATCATTTTATTTTCCTGATAAAGTCTTTTGAGGTATAAAATTTTTTATTTTGATGAAGTCCCATTTATCTATTTTTTTCTTTTGTTGCTTCTGCTTTTGGGTGTAAAGTATAAGAAAATTGTCCAACAGAAGGTCCTGAAGGTGCTTCCCTAAATTTTCTTCTAGAAGTTTGAAGTTCTAACTCTTATATATAGGTCTTTGATCCATTTTGAGTTGATTTTTTGTATATGGTTTGTGGTAGATATCCTCCTTCTTTTGATTGCAAATAGAGATCCAGTTTTCCCAGCACCATTTGTTGAAGAGACTCTTCTTTCCCCATTGAGTGGTCTTTGCCACCTTGTCAAAAATAAGTTGGCCATAAATGTGATGTTGTTTTCTGAGCTCTCAATTCTATTCCATTGGTCTAATGCTTGTCCTTGAAACAGTACCATCCTGTTTTGATTACTGTGGCTTGGTAATAAGTTTTAGATCAGGAAGTATAAGTCCTCCAACTTTCAAGATGGCTTTAGCTATTTAGGGCCCCTTGCCCTTCCATATAAATTTGACATTTGTGTTTTCCATTTCTGCAAAGAAGATTTTTGGAATTTTTATTGAGATTGCATTGAATCTATAAATTGTTTTGGGTAGGCTTGATAGCTTAATGATATTTATTCTTTCAGTCCAAGAACACAGAATGTCTTTCCAATTACTTAGGTCTTCTTTGATTTCTTTTAACAGTGTTTTGTAGATTTCTGTGTACAAGTCCTTTACATTCCTGATTAGATTCATTCCTATACATTTGATTCTTTTAGTTGTTATTGTGAATAGAATTTTTCTTGATTTCTTTTTCTGGTTGTTCATTGCTTGTTTATGGAAACACTACTGGTTTTTTGGGTATTGATCTTGTACCCCATCACTTTGCAGAATTAATTTATTAGGTTAAGAGCTTTGCTGTGGATTTCAGGAGTTTCTGGGTATAGGATCATATCATCTCCAAATAAACAAAGTTGTACTTCTTCCTTGCCAGTATGAATACCTTTATTTCTTTTTATTTCCTAATTTCTCTGCCAAGAGCTTCCAGTACAGTGTTAAATGTATGTGATGAGAATGGGCATCTTGAAAAAGCATTTTTAAAGTTATGCGTATTTTGACTAAAAATATACACCTGTCATGCAATCAATGTTCTATCTGGAAAAAATATATAACATCAGAGAAAGAAGTTACAGTAGAAAGATATGCCATGTATACCAGTTCCCTATATTTTTGGTAGATTTCATGAAATCTTACTGAAAGTCCCAGAAAATGAGTTTTTGGTGGAAATAAGCAAGATGTTTCTAAAATTTATATAGAAGGAAAGAAATAAGATTACTTCAAGACAATCTACTAGGTATCAAGTATTGTATAAAGTCATAGGAATAAGAAAGTCTGTTATTGATGCAAAAATAGACAGAAATAAAACAGAAGAGAAGTCCATAAATAGAACCTCCCATAAATGGACAAAGTTTGTACCACAGAGCAGGGCAAAAGAATAGCCTTTGCAATAAATTTTGTTGGTTCAGTTGGATATCATCATGGGGGAAAAGTAAAATGATCCCTCCCTCACACCATACTAAAACATCTACGCCTGGAGGGTTGCAAATCTAAATGTGGAACATAAAACCACAGAGCTCCTTGCACAATGCTGTCCAGCAGAACTTTCTACAATAATAGTGATGCTCATGATTGTACTGGTCAATATGTTAGCCATTAGCCATATGCTGCCTTTGAACACTTTAAATTTGCCTAGTATGACCAAACAAATGAATTTTTATTTATTACCCACAGGTGGGTAGTAGATACTGTATTGGACAGGATAAATTTAGATGATAATGTAAGAGAATATCTTTATGACCTTCAGGTAAGCAGATATTTTATAATAGAAACACACAAAAAAAGGATCACCATTAAATCATAATCAAGTGATTTATGAGACCACATTTAAATTAAGAACTTCTATTTACCAAATGACATCATTAAGAGAGTTAAAAGGTAAACAAAAGAGATGGGAAAACAATTTGAATCCAGAAGATGCAAAGGCCTCCCATTAATCAATGAGAAAATGACCAAAAAAAAAGTCACAATGGCAATAATGGACAAATGGCTTGAACAAGCACTGAACAATTTAAGAGTGCTTTTATGTCATTAGTCATCAAGGAACTTCTATTTAAAATCACAATAAGATACCACTGCACACCCACTAGCATGGCTAAAATAAAAAGACAGGTGACAAGGATCTGGAGTAACAAGAATTATCATATACTACTCTGGGGAAATTGGAAATCATTTTGGAAAACAGGCATTGTCTGTCTACTAAATTTAATCATATGCATACTTTACAATAAACTTAGCAATCGCACTCTAAGGTCTGTGTAATATAGGTTGCACACACATGGGCACTGGATGTCTTGAACCAGCCATGTAGAACGCTCTTCAATTTCGGTTTATCTGATAGTTTCTCATGATAAATAAGTAGTGGTATGTATGTGATAATAAATTGTGGGCTACAGTGGAATAGTAGAAAGGAATGGAAATGCACAAACTACTGCTATCCACAACAACCTGGATTAAAACTACAAAAAAAAATATTGAGTGAAAGAAACAAGATTCTAAGAATACATGTAGACAATCCTTTTAAGACTCAAAAACTGATAGTACTAATCTATGGTGTTAGAAGCCAGCCTTGTGGTTACCTGTGGGGAAAAAAGGGGATTGTGGAGGTTATGACTAATTAGTGCATGAAGGAGCTATTGAGGTACACATAACTTTCGATCTCAAATCCTGGATAGCAGATACATGGGTTTGTTACTCTGTGATAATTTATTCAGCTATACGCTTATGAATTGTACACTATATTGTGTGTTGGTTATATGGCAATAAAACAGTGTAAACTATTTATTATCAATTAATAATCTTATAAATGTATAAAATTAAGTGTGTAATTTCTTCCCATAACCAGAAACTCCAATCTTTGTTTTATGAACGTGTAGGGTATCTTCTTGCAAATTGTTTCAGGAGCATGTTTCAGTGTTTCACATATCTTCAAAATTAAAGTAATTTTATTTCCTTGAAATTCAAAAAATAAATCTACAGTGTGAACTGTGGTCTATGGTTGGTGGCAAGGCTCCAGGATGTGTAAGTTCATTGAGGTTGGTGGGCCACACTATGGGAGATGTTTGTGTTGGGTGTGGTGGGAGGTGTGGGAGGTGGGCAACATGGGAATCCGAGTGGGTTCCGTATAATATTTTAGGTAATCTAAGCACCTCTTAAAATATATGTATATATATATATAAAAAATAACATTTTTGTAAGCAAATACACATATATGCATATATATTTATATATCATTTTACAAATGTTTGTATGTATTGTGAGAATTTTGATTTTTACCCATAATAAAAAAAAAAAAAAAAAAAAAAGCCACAAAAAAAAAAAAAATAAAAAAATAAATAAATAAATAAATCTGATATTATGGTTTTAAGAGGCAGAATATCACAAAATCCCGTAAAGAATTTGACGTATCCTTTTCAAGAGTGGAATTCATTGCTTTAAATTAATGGAACAGCTTGTTCTAGCAAATGTTGATGGAGTGAGTTCTAACTTTCCAGAGTGAATTTTCATGGTGCTAACAACTTTTGTAAATGGTTTCTAGGCTAAAGTATTGAAATAGTACTATTATCTTTTCATGTGTCATTGGGTGTTTAATGAATGTTTCTTTTACACAGATTACAATGGACACTGTTATCCTGGTAGATGTATAAAGGAAACTATTAGCTACCCACTTTAATATCCTTTCCTTTAATTCCCTAAAAATTCCTTCCGGAAGAAAAAGGCAAATACCTCTTTTCATTCTTTATGCCTCTCTGGGGTTTAGATTATTTGCTAATTGCAGTATCCTTTTTTATCTATTTGGATCCACAGGGATCAATGACACTTCTGTGACGACTTCTCCATAAAACCAAGCATGAATTGCTATTTAATATCAACATCTATAATATGCCAGCGTTGTCAAGGGGAAATTTCCTTTAGGTGATAAAATGTGCATAAAAACAAAAGTTTGTATTTTAATTGTAGGCGATGTTTCCACTCGTTCTTATTTGTGCTAGAATTGAAAACCATGTTTTTTTCTAACTTTAATAGGTCCGGAAAGCATTCATATAGAATTCAAAAATGTAAGAGTTTTTAAAAATCATTGATTTTCTGAAAAGCTTTTAAATTTCATTTTGTGGCATTTAAACAAACGTTCTAAGGAAACCTGGGAAGATGCATATTTTAAACACATTTGTATCTTCTCAATCATTCTCACTTCCTCCGTTGGGAATTGAATCATGAAGACATGTTCAAACTTAATTTGTGTTCCTGGTGGGTGTGAACCCGTTTGTAAATAGGAATTTGAAGGCATTATTATAAGTTCAGGTGGGGATTCATTTGTGAATATTTGAAAATCTTATTTAGATGAGGCCAGATGGAATCAGAGTGGTCCTTAATTCATATGGCTCAAGTTCTGAGCAAGAGGAGATCTAGAGAGACAGACGGACGAGCAGGAGAGATGAGCAGGAGAAGCCGAAACCAGAAGGAGAAGCAGATGACAGAGACAGGGATGCAAGCCAAGGAGCCCCAAGGATTGCAGATTTCTGCCAGAACCCCGCAGACTCTGGGTAAAAGCATGGCTTGTCGAGATCTTCATTTCAGATTTCCAGCCTCCAAAACCATGAGACTATGAATTCTTGGTATTTCAACCAACCCATAGTGTACTCTCACCCTATAACCCCCCTTTCACTTGCAAAATGGAATATTTCCTTAAAAACCAAAGCTTCTCTGGTCTGTTAAGAAAACTGCCAAAAACTAAAATGGTATTTTCACTAAACGGTTATCAAGATTGGTTATTTTGTCATACCTCAATGACCCTACTGAAGAGTTATCAGTGCCTTTGATGGACAAGAATTGCATTCCTCTTGACAGAGTTTCTACTTTCTGGGATAGCAACAAAACAACAATCATTCAGTGTCAGAGTTGCTCCCACATTGTACCATCCAATAGAAACCATTAATGCCATTTGACAGCTATCACAACCAGGCTGTGTGACAACCGGTTTATGTGTTTGTATGTGTGGGTTTTCTATTTATAGTTTATCGGAGGAAAAGAAAAGGAATTGCTCCTCTCTAATCTGTAAAAAAAGGCAAACTATATTTTCTTTGAATATTTTAAATGCCTTGTTCTACTATTGAAACCAAAGATAAAGAAACAGTGAAGAGCATTTCTTATGGCATTTTCTTATGGAGACACCAGGGCCATCGTGATTTCTATAGCCCAATAATCCTTGGCTGTTAAACTGTCCCACTGTAAATAGAAACTTCATATTTTTGCTTTCTTTCTCTGCCATGTCTTTATTTCTTTGAATTTTCATACTTGGTAAAGTTATAAAAGGAAGAAAAAGTGCACCTGAAAATAGTTTTCCTTTTTGTTGAATTTCCTGATGTATTAGTTCAGCTATTGGTGCTTGGAAAAAGAGTTTTCCACCCACATAAAGTGGCTTCTCCATCTGCTTGATCTTCTGGAGGATAAAAAGGGAGTGCCCTGCCATAGATTTAATATCGGAACTTCATGTGGGATCCATATGGCTCCAGTGTGTTATAGTGTGGGAAATAATGAAGCTACTTTTGTTTTATTTTGTTTTGTTGTTGCTTCTTTAACACAATTGGATCCAAATAGAAAATAGAGGCAAAAAAAAAAATGCAAGTCAAAAGTAATTGAGGGTTTATTTTATATTATGACATATTTTTTTAGCCTATTTCCCAAGCTGGTGTTATTGTCTGGTTTTTGTCTGTCTGATTTGTTTTAAGGGCACACACACAAAAAAAATAGTTGAAATAACAAGAAAACGATGGCATTGATTTAAATTTAAGGCCCTTCAGTTGAAACTTCAGAGTGAGTCCCCATGACTCTTTATTTACTAAAGATTTGAAAAGTTCCAATATCTTGTCTATGAATTCAAGCTATTTTATGAATTAATCTTTCTAGAACATGACACTTCTTAGCCTTGCCAGCTTTTTCAAGCTGTCACTAAGGAAATAAAAGGGGTTAGGACAGAGCAAGCACAGTCAGTGAAAAGAGGAAAACTTATCACAATAAAGAATGAAGTTTTCCAGCTGGGACTTAGTTTTGCAGTTTGAATTTTATCAAAAAGCTCAGCAATATTCAGGCTACTAACAGAGATAATCTGAAAGCAAGAGGAAGCCAAAGCTGTTGGAGAAGAAACCCAAACTCCAAAGTAAAATCTTTAACTATATCAAAACATGTTAGCCTCTGGGTTTGCTCCTTTCTTTTTGCGGGGTGGGGTAGTTTGAGAAGGGGTCAATCCTGCAAGACCAGGCATTCTTCCTGTGAATGGATGAGAGTTGCCATCACAGACCTCAGGGAATGGCTACTGTGTCTCTTAACAACCAACAAAATGTGCCAGGTGAGTGCAGGCAAGAGGCTGTTCACCATCATCTGGTAGATTACTGGGATAAAAAGAACATTTCTGATTCAAAAGCTAGACATGTATGCCAGTGCTTCAACAATTGTCACCCTCAACTGCTCCTTAGCTTCCAAGCCTCTGTGCTTATAACTAGGGTTTAAAGCAAGAGACAGACAGACAGAGGAAGAGAGAGAGAAAGAGAGAGAGAGATGGAGGAAGGGAGCATTCCGTATCTCACTAGCGTTTAGTACACAGGAAATTTAAATCTTTGAATGTTGCCTCCAGTGGAATCAATTTGGGAATCCCCTTAAAAAGGATGATGGCTTTAATAGATACTAATTTAATGCATAAATTCTATTGCTTCAGAGCACTTCATTTATTGGCTATCGAAAAAGTGGCCATCTTTGTAATAACAGAGTAGAGTATTTGGAAGGAATTTCAAGTGTCATCCATGCCATCTTTTGTCTTATGCCTGTCAAATTTTGCTGTGATAACTGTTATCTGAATCGATTTATTTGATTTCTTGTCTATAGAGTCAAAACTGATATGAGTTCGATGAGAAATAAGGAAGCCAAATTTATTCAAGGGAAAATATCTTAGGGAAATTATATATTTATATATATATATATATATGCATAGAATCCAATAAATATAGACATTTACTTTTAATAAGAACTAAAAAATTAATTAATATAATATGAGCCTAAAAGTCTAACATGTGGCTAAGATAATTTAACTCAACATATTTTATTGAGCATTTGATTTGTGCAGGGCCCTGTGCAGCATGTCATAGATACAAAAGATGAATTAGACTTGCTTCTTACCCTCACAGAAGTGCCATTGCAAATGGAAAAATAAAACAAATCCATGGTGGAAAAGAATGAGAGCAAGAAAGAGGGTGAACATATGTTAAACTGCATATGGGAAACCAAGTCAGATAGAGTCTGAAAACTATTTTAAATTGGGACTTAGAAGCTACGGTCTTCTAAGAGTGCAAAACGAAAGAAAAGCCAAGAGGATATAACTGTTGCCAAAATTAATTTCCTGATAGAATAGATAGGTTAGGTATTGCATTTAGCTAAGTAACAGAACACCTTACGATACTGATTTAAACATGCAAGGAACGATACCTTTCATGTAACAAGTTGAAGATGATTATTTATTTGTTTTTAATGAACTTAAGTTCATTAAAACATTTAAACATGCTCAAAATTAGAGGAAATGGTATCATGATTCTCCCATCTATCACCAGGTTTCAATAACATCCAAGATATTGTCTTTATGGTTTCATCAATCCCTTACTTCCCACCACTTTTGCTTTGGGGAAGGTCCACATCCAGATTATTTTAAGGCAAATCCCAGACATTGTCTTATTTCACCCATCCTTGCTTCAGTACATATTTTCAGATAAGAACTTTCTAATAAAACAAACCCACTATTAACACACTTAACAAAAATTATTTCTTGATATCATTTAATAACTAGTTGGATTTCAATTTTCCTTGATTGACTCAAAAAATATACTTTTGTTATTGATTTCTTTGGAGTAGGATCTAAAAAAAACTTATACTTTACAATCTTTCAAAATTTTTCATGGATGTTTCCCCCTCCTACTTCCTTTTTTGTAGTATTTGAAGATATTGGGTTATTCGCCCTGTTGAATTTCCCACATTCTGGATTAAAGTGTTCTCTACCCACTCCCACCCATTCATATCTCAGGACATGGGTTGCAGAAGATACTGTGGTAACCTGTCCAAATCACTCCTCCTAGTCTAGCACATTGACCCACAGGGATGTGTGTTCTTTCTTTTTCTGGACAATTACTTAAAACCAACAGGAACTGCCTCTTCTGCAAAATCCCTCTCATCTCCCCCTCTCCAAACCTCAACCCTAATGACCCCCAA
The DNA here is from genome assembly GCA_026826555.1 of Tolypeutes matacus. Classification (NCBI taxonomy): domain Eukaryota; kingdom Metazoa; phylum Chordata; class Mammalia; order Cingulata; family Chlamyphoridae; genus Tolypeutes; species Tolypeutes matacus. The sequence continues at coordinate 5,617,218 of JAKSZT010054281.1, forward strand.
TCAAGGACCAACTGTTCAGGGTATAAAAGATGGCCCATTTCCCCCCAGGGGTGGGGTGGGGCAACTCTATGGTCTGGTTTATGCCCCAAAGCCCTCCTTCTGGATCAGGCCAAGGTTAACTACTTGAGACCTGCTTCCTCAGCTCTTTTCCCCTGCCCTCATCTTCTTCACAACCTGGAGCTTTTCCTAAAGAACATTCTCACAATGACTCACATGTCCCTGAGTCCCTGGCTTGGGATTTACTTTTAGGGAACTCAGTTTAAGACAGTTATTGACAGTGGAGGTCCTAGGAAGCAGACTCTTCCAATGGGATCTGGAAGTGGAGCCCCAGCCAGCCTGAAGGCAATGATTGGTGGTCGGTCAGTATTGATCCTACTTGGCAAGTAGCCATGTGGTTGCTAAGGCTTTCACCTTCGGTGGACTGGAACAGGATAAACATAGAAGGGAATATACTAGCTGTCACAATGTTTCTAGCATTTGGGGGAAAAAATGGGGGCATTATAAAGGCTGCGGATTTGAGTGGATGTTGCTAAGTCCCATTGCCTTAGCAATGGGAAATAAAGATGTAGTCATCATGATGGCAAACACAATGTGAAGGTCAGAAAGCTTCCCTAGCAACATTTAAGTAGACATTCATCTCTGCAGTCAGAGACAGGCAGAGCTAAAGACCAAGCACAGGATATAATTTTAACAATGGACCAACTTTGAAGAAAACTACCCTAGCTTTCTGTGATAGCTTCCTTGCTTTCTGATACAACAAAATGTCCAGAGCATTTCCTACTACTAAAATCAACCATTTGTCTAAGGAGTTCTTATTCCTTTCAATGGGAAATGGTGTTTAAATTCCTCAACCTGGAAATAAGGGTGTTTTGAATATGGTTGGAAGTGTAGAACCCAATAAAGTCATCCTAAAATCAGTTAACTTTTATGTGTATTTATATAAGATTAAGGCTAGTTTGAACATTTCTAGTCTCAGTATTTCATATTTCTTCCAATACATAATTTTCAGAGCCAATATGTTTAGTATCAGATCAAATGACTTCCAGTAACTAGATAAATTTAGGAAGCATAACTAAATTGGAAAACCCAAAGAAATCTATCCCTTATTAACCTTTCGCAAAATACATAAAACTCTAAATAACCAGGGATAAGCAATTTCAGGAATTGAATAAGTTGTAGGAGAAGCACCAATATATACTAAAGTAACAGGATTGAAAATATAGGAAATCCTTTGTGTAGTTGATAGGTGGTAAAATATGATCCTTAATTCAATTCTTCTTGATTAACCAAGTTTAATTTCTTTAAAAATTTCCAGAAAAAAATCCATGGTGTTCAATACATTAAGAAAGTGAGAAAGGACATTACACTAAGAAAGAAAGGGATTAAACATAAATCATAAAGATCTCAAAGTTGAAAGAAAGTTGAGAAATCAGCTACCACCTTTAGTGTGCTGTCCATGATCTTTGATCATATAAGAGAGATACTGGGGAAGGGGAGGCAGAGAAGACAGAATATAATCTCCCACACCCAACTCTGCACTATACCAAGATCAAAATCAATGTTTAAGTATATATGCATATATGTGTATTTGCTTACAAAAATGTTATTTATATATATATACACATATATTTTAAGAGGTGCTTAGGAAGAATTGTGTTTATTAAAAATATTACAGAAATAAATGACAGTAGTATATGAAATGATTTCTATAAATTGTGAAATTTAAATAACTCTTCCATTTAGTCTGCAAAAAGTATAAAATTTGAAAATATTTCTGTCAAGAGAGAAAAAATGAATAAAGATAAATTAAAGGTGTGAATTTATGCACTGATGTCCCATTACCAAATCTGATTGGGCCCCTACTGTTAATTAATTTTCAGTCTACTGTGAGTTAACAGCACATTCAATAAGATGACACTGAGTATAGTTACCTCCTAGGGGTACAAAATATATTATTTTTACTAATAAATGCTAATAAGAAGACTTTAGGCAGGATCTTTTAATTAAACACACAATTTGCATTAAGGAATGCAATTTTTTGAACCTTATATACTAGGTGGATGATTTAATGCAGTAACAGAAAAATTCACATGATTTTATTTCTCCTGATTTTGCATCTCTGTCGATTCTGAAATCTTGATGTTTTAATTATTCTAGCTTAATCTTATTTAGCAAATAGTTGATAAGGACTTACTGTATGCTTTATTGTATTAAGTAAACTTTGAGGAAAATACAGTTGGAATTCAGGTACCTTCCCTCAGAGAGATATAGAAAAATACTGTAATACAAGGCAATTGTAATATGTTCTATAATGGACACACATACAAAATGTTAAGGGTATAAATGCAGGGAAAATTATTTCATGGGCTTTGCGTGGAAGTATCAATGTAGGTAGATTCACTGTGACAAGAGAATCGAGCAGGGCTTCCTAGAGGACCTCTTAACATGAAAGCTAGATCTTCAAGCTCAGAGAGGATTAGAAAAAAGGATATTGCAGATAAAAAGCCAGTGAAGGCAAGCTTATAGGTCGTGTTTGGGGAATAACAAATGTTCTAGTATTGCATGATTCTACTATGTTTGATATGACCTCTAAATGCTCTATCATAAAATGTTGTACCTCCTGACAGTGTTGAGAAGCTGGGGTTCTGTGACTGAGGGTTTTAATAAAAATAAAACAGCAAAGGCTAGATCTTGAAAGTTTGTGATGGAAAGCTAGGTACGAGAATTTCATTTTATCATGTAATAAGTAAAAATTGAATATTTTTTATCAGAGGCTAATTAGATCACATCTGTTCCGAGGCAGGGAGTAGAGATTGGAGTAAAGAGATAATGCAGGCAGAACCAGTAGTCTCGATACCGTCACAGAAGTGCAACATTGCTAAAATGCCTTGAGTACTTAACCCCAGGTCAGGTACTGAGCTAAACCTTTGGCATGGATTCCCCTTTCAATGCTCACAACAGGTCAGAACTTCTTTCATCATCAGTCCAGTTTTACAGACTGAGGCACTGTGGAGGATACTGAGACAAAGATCAAACCAGTACCTTGCCAAAGTCATGTAATTAATATAATGGGAAGCATAGTTCGTGCCTTCCAACATTGAGCTATCCTGATTCTCAGGAAAGAAAAGTGAAGACGGCTAAAACATAATTACTAGCATCTATTCAAGCCTTTTGCCTTATGATCTTGGATTCTGCTAACGACCGTCTCACCATATTTCCATTAGCAGCTTCACTAAGATCCAGTTAGTCTTTATTACAAAAAAAAAAAAAAAAGATCTGAGCCACTCAGCACTATGATGTTCTTCCTTCTAAACGTCCCAGTGGGAAGTGGGGTTCATACAACTATTGTTTATGTCTTAGATCTTCACCCCCTTTGTCACTTCCCCAGTTTGACCAGTTTAACCCACTTCCTTGACATCTTTGAACATCAAGCTTCTGCTCTTTGTAAAAGTATGTAACAGCCCTTAGCATTGTACAGACAACACACAGACAGCACTTATTTATTCAGTACATACTGTGTATGTACTCAAAACAGTGCAAAATGGTTAAAAAGAGAAATATAGCTGAAGACACAGAGCCTTCCCTTTTTATATCTAGCTTTGATCTAGTTGGAAAGATAAGCTTGAACAAAGAACGCAAGATCAGAGGCAAGTAAGTCTTAAAACATGTGTCTTCACCCATATTTAATCTCTAAATGATAAAGCCAATTCTCAAAGCTTTCCCCATTCAAGAGCATCAAAATGTTAAATGAGGTCAGTATAGAAGGCAAATGGATATTGTGAATCCCTAAATGAAAGATTGCAAATGGATAAAGTCAATTCCATCTAGTTGATTCTACCTTAGCCCTTTGGCCAAAATTACACGGCAGTGTAAAATGTTACAGTGAACATAGAGGATGGTAGATTTAGACTGTTTGAGTAAGAGCTAGAATAAAAGGAATGATCTAATGGTTAGAAGACCAAGATGAAGATGCTTCATAAATGTTTTCTGAAAACAAGGCATTAACAGCTGTCTGAATTATATGTACCATGCACAAAATCTTCTCATATTTTCCTGCCAGTTTTTGGCTTAAAATTTTTTCTTCTCCCAAAAGAGCTATTAAAAATTATTTTTCTAAGATCACTATTGAGATTAAGGATATGAAAACAGTTATTTTTCTAGGTTTTATATGGGCTTAACTAGCTTAATAATTCAAATCCCACTGCAAAGGCTGGATAATATATTTCCTCTGATTTACAAGGGAACATTGCTTCCATTATTTGTGGAAGAACTGAATAATCTCTCATACAACATCACTCACTAGGGAAGGATGCCAAGTGACAAAGGCCAATAAAAATTAAAAAAAAAAAAAAAACTGGCTTGTTGCTGAATAAGCAATTTGAAAAGCATGCATTGAGGATCTGGAAGAATGAAAAATAATTCATGGCTTTACTACTAAGCATCTCTAGTATTTCGAGTTATAAGCTGTCATATGGAATTTTAGAAAGCCAAAATAAATATTTTTTCAGAGCAAACATTTTATAATTAAGTTAAATGGAAGGTGTATCTACCAGATACTATTCTTGGTTGCACAAAACATAATCCACTCTAGGTGATTTTAACAGTTAAGAGTTTTTAAAATATACTGAGGTGGACTTCCAATAACCTGAAACAACTAAAGAGCTGGACAAAATATATGAAACAATGATTTTCAAGATACTGCACGTCTGGAAAGTAAGGACATTGATCCCTGAAACACAGGAAACAAAAAAAAAGTAAGCCCTATGATTACCCCAGCATACTGCCTTGAAAGAGTTCCCAGGACACAGGGAAGAGGTACAGATGGGCTGGTGGGCTCTAAGTTGAGGATATGGAGTTGAGGGATCTAGGGATTAACAGAAAGAGTATGTGTACAACTTCAGGGAATAGTGTGTTTCCCACCAGCTATAATGGAAAACCTCAAAATTGATAAAGCACTTGGAAGAGTACTAAGAAGAGTTTTTGCCTCCGTAGTGGGCCCCAGAGCCCCAGGTTAAATGTTGTTCTTGACCTACTTGACAAAATCTTAAAAGAAAGCATCAAAAAGATCAAACTATTTCCACATAACTATGCCCCATAGCTAAGTTCAAGAATACTCATAAGCATAAAATATTAAGCACACAATGAAAAATCATAATGTCTGACCTCTAAGAAAAATTTATTCAGACATGCAAAGGAGCAGGGAAATATGACCCACAATAAAGAGAAAAATCAATCAAGAGAGACCAGCCCAGAACTCATACACATGCTCCTGTCCAGTAAAACTTTGCCACATGGACTCTAAAGTGTTCCATCATCAAGAATTGTGTGGGTGGTTCAGAAGCAAGCACCTTTCCTGTGACAGCATTTTCAGCTTCAAATATATCATTTAAATGAATGTAACAACAGATATTAGAATTGAAAGAGAAAAACATTATAGCAGTTATGACTATATTCGATATGTGCAACAAGTCACATTTAAGCTGTATAAATTACCCAAATTAAAATTATAGAAATGAAACTACAATGTGTGAGATGAAACAGACAATGGATGGGATTAATTGCAGATTAGAAACAACAAAATAAAAAAATAGTTATATTGAAAGCATAGCGATAAAATAGAACCTTGCTAAAATGAAAGAAAAGAGAAAACAAAATCAGTCCGAAAACCCCAATAGAGCATTAGTGAGCTGTGGAACATTTTCAGCTGTTCTTAATATATGGATAATCTGGGTCTCTAAAGAAGGGGAAGATGTAGTGGCCAAATTTTTCCATATCTTATGAAAACCATAAATCCATAGATCCAGAAAACTCAACGAAATCTGAAATGTAGGAAACATAAAGAAAACTACACCAAGGCACTTAATAAAATTCTTCCAAGCAATTAGACGATGCATTATGCATACAGCTACAAAGATGCGAACTACAGCAGATTTCTCATCAGAAAAACTGCAGGCAAGAATACAGTGAAGTCACATCTTTAAAGTACTGAAAGGAAAAACTCACCCTAGAATTCTATATGCAGCAAAGATCCTTTGTTCTTTAAAAAACAAAGGTGAAATAATTTTTTTTCAGATAAAAGCTGAAAGGATCCATTGCCAGAAGGTATGGAAAACATGTTAACGGAAGTTCTTCAAGCAGAAAAAAAAAACTGTTATAAATGGAAATATGGATCTACACACAAAAAAGAAGAGTGTCAAAAATGGTGACTATACTGGTATCTGTGTCTCTAAAAGACAGCTGACTGCTTAAATAAAAATAATAGTTGTATGGGATAGAATGTATAAAATAGATAGAATTAAAATATGTGACAGTAACTCAAAAGCCAGGAGATGAGAAAAAGCAGTATGTTATCTGAAGATTACTGTACTATAAATGAAGAGCTATAGTAACACTTGGATTTAGACTGTGAAAGGATGTGTTTTATTTTTCTAGGATGCTTAAGCAAATACCATGACATGGTTTGGCTTCAACAATGGGAATTTACTCACTCAATTTTGAGGTTGGGAAAATATCCGAATCAAGGCATCATCAAGACTATGCTTTCTCCCTCAAGACAGTGGCATTCTGGGATGGTTGCCCAGAGCCTTCGCTTCTCTATCACATGGCAAGGCACATGGTGGCGTCTGCTGGTCTCTTCCTTTTCTTTCAGGCTTCCTAGATGACCAACCTCTTGCTTCCTGTGGCTCTTTTTCTCACTGCCTGATTTTCACTCCACTTATAAATGAATCCAGTAATAGGATTAATACCCAACTTAGTTGAGGTGGGCTACAACTTCTGAACTGAAGAAACCTCATCAAAATATCCTACTTACAATGGGTTCACACCCAAAGCAATGGATTAAATTTAAGAACACATTTTTCTGGAGTACATACAGCTTCAAACTACCACAGATATATACAAAAACACTGCACATAAATGCTAAAGCAACCATTAAAATCATAAATCAAAAATTGTAGCTAACAAGCCAACAAAAGATAAAAATAGAATCATAAAAAAGGAATCAAAAAGAAGGCAGAAAAAGAGGAAAGGGTGAAGAAACACAGAAGGGACAATTAGAAGACACATGAAGATGGTAGATTCCTGATCATAGTAAATGAAAATGGTCTAAACACCCCAATTAAAAGTCAGAGAAGAGACGGTCAAATTGGACAGAAAAAAGCAAGACCTGACTTTATGTTGCCTAGAAAAAACACACTTTAAATATAAATACACAAGTAGTTTAAAAGTAAAAGGATGGAAGAATCCATACCATGCTAACATTAATCAAAAGAAAAGTGAAGCTCAGAGATGTAGAGGCTAGAAAAAGTGTGGTTCCCATCCTTACAAAAAAATAACTGGACAAAGAGCAAATTAATTACGTTTCTTTAACCCATCAGAGAACTGAGGTCACAGAGCAGTCAATGCAGAATCTGTAGAGAGACAGACAGTTGCTGGGAGAAGCAGGACCCAATCCTTTGCTTAACTAAGATAGATGCTACTGGACACCATATGAGCTAGTAGAAAGATTAAACTAGAAATGTTGAACACATCTCTAAAGGCAGAGTGTGGGCCATATGAGTGTGAAGCCCCTGGAGGCCACAAAGTTAAGAGTTTCCCAGCCTTTTATAAGATTTTCCTCAAGGAATCTTATGAAGATTTCACAGAGAAGATTAGAGAAAATCCAGAGAAAATGTTCCACTGAGGCTGACTAAAGGAAGGGAACAGTGGTCATTGCTAAAATCCACCCAGGTTCCCCTCTCCTATTCTCTGCTACAGGACAAAAGATCAATCTGCCAAAGAGGAGTCAACAAACCATGTAGCCTGAGAGACCTGTTGAAGTATTACTGCAAGTTAGTATGGAAAACAGAAGGAAAAAATGCAATTCTATGGTGACCCATCTACCCAATCCTGAATGACAACAGGTTCCTCTTTACACTTGGCACAGACAAAGAAAGAATCAGTAAAATTCAAGATAGAGTCACAGAAAGTACCCAAATCAAAATGCAAAGGGGAAAACTAGTGAAAAAAAGAGCATCCAAGGGCTGTGAAACAATATCAAATAAGGAATTAAAATCCAAGAAATAGAAGAGAGAAAGGAACAAAATAATTTGAAATAACAGTTGCTAATAATTTTCCAAAATTAGAGACTGACACAAACCAATAGATCCAAAAAACTCAGAGAGAACCAAGCAGGATAAATAAAACAGAAAAAAAAAAAAAAAAAAGATAAGAAAAATGCCTAGTATATCTTATTTAAATTGCTAAAAATTAAAAGCAAAGAGAAAACAACAAATATCATAAAAATTCTGTCAATCAATTCAACGACAGCAAATAAATGGACAAAATGACAACCTGCACAATGGAAGAAAATTTTTGGGAACCACATATCTGGTAAGGGTTTAACATCCAGAATATGTAAAGAAATCCTAAAACTCAACAACAAAAAGAAAGATAACCAAATGAAAAAAATGGATAAAAGATTTGAATAGACATTTCTCCAAAGATGATATACAAATGGCCAAAAAGCACATGAAAAGATGCTCAACATCAATAGCTCTTAGGGATATGCAAAGCAAAACCACCATGAGATACAATTTCACACCCATTAGAATGGCTACCATTAAAAAATGAAAAATTGCAAGTGTTGGAGAGTATGTGGAAAACTAGAGACACTCATTTATTGTAGGTGGAAATGTAAAATTGTGCCAGTGTTGTGGAATATGGTTTGGCAGTTCCTCAGAAAGTTAAATATAGAAAGACTATACGACCTGGCAACCCCACTTCTAGGTATTTATTCAAAAGAATGGAAAGTAGGGACCCAGGCAAATATTTGCACAGCAATGTTCATAGCAGCATTATTCACCATTGTTAAAAGATGGAAGCGGGAAGCGGCTGTGGCTCAATCAGTAGGGCTCCCGTTTACCATATGGGAGGCCCCGGGTTCGGTTCCCGGGACCTCCTGGTGAAGGCAAGCCCGCCCGTACAGCGTGGTTAGCTGACCCAGCGAGCATAAGCAGCAAGGGGGGGATAAATGAATAAATAAATAAAATCTTTAAAAAAAAAAAAAAAGATGGAAGCAACCCAAGTGTCCATCAACTGACAAATGGATAAACAAAATGTGGGAAATACACCCAATGGAATATTATTATTCATAAAATGGAATGAAATTCTGATACATGTGACAATGTCGATGAACCTTAAAGGCATCATGTTGAATGAAATAAGCCAGAAAACAAAAGGACAGATATTGAATGGTCTCATTGATTTGAAAAAATTAAAATAAGCAATTTCATAAGAGTCAGAAACAAGAATACAGGTTACCAGGGGCCAGGGTAGGGGTAGGTAATGGGAAATTAATGCTTAAATTGTACAGAGTCTCTATTTGGAATGATAGAAAAGTTTTGATAATGGATTGTGGTGACAGTAGGACAACATTGTAAATATAATTAACAGTACTGAATTTGATATTTGAATGTGGCTAGAAGGAGAAATTTGGGGTGTATATAAGTGATTAGAATAAAAATTAAAAAGAAAATCTAGAGAACTGTACAACACAAGCAATAAAACCTAAAGTGAACTTTGGACTATAGCAAATAGTACAATTATAGACATGTTCTTTCATAAATTGCAACAAATATGTCATACTAATGCAAGATGTTAATAATAGGTTGGTATATGGGAACTCTGTATGGTAGGTATGATTTTTCCATAAAAGTGTAACTTCTCTAATAATAAAATCAAGAGAGTTAAAAATAAGTGGACAAATCCCTTCAAAAGACACAAACTATCAAAGCTCAGACACACTGTTTTAATAACACTTTGTATTAGTGCAACACCTTTATTAGAATTGATGAAACAATACTATTATAATTATGCTATTAACTATAGTCCCTAGTGTAAATTCAGGTTCACTCTTTGTGTTATATACTTTTATGGTTTTTTTATTTTTTTATTCTAATAACATATAGACAATGTAAAATTTCTCCTCTTAACCGTATTCAAATATACAATTCAATTTTAATTACCTTGAAAATGTTATGCTATTATCACCACCATCAATTACCAAAATTTTTCCATCATTCCAAGCAAAAACTCTGTGCCAATTAAGCATTAACTTCCCATTCCATATCACCAGCCTGGGCCCTGGTAAACTATATTCTAGTTTCTGACCCTATGAAGTTTTATATTCTAATTATTTCATGTAAATAGTGTCATACCATATTTATCCTCTTGTGTCTAGCTTATTTCACTCATGATTTTTCTGTAAAACCATTGTGACTGAGTTAAGAATAGAGCTCTAAGACAGTACATGAAAAGCACATACTGTAAAATAACAAAAAATGAACATTGAACATCCTCTAAATAAAAAATTTTGCACTTGAAAAGACACTGTTAAAAAATGAAAAGGGGAATCCACATCCTGGAAGGAAATACTTTTAAAATATATATCTAATAAATAATTTGTATCCCAAATATAGCAGAACTCTCTTGCAACTTAATCATAAGAAAACAAACAACCCAACTGAAAAATGGGGAAAAGACTGAAATAGACATTTCACCAAAGAAAATAGATGAATTGCTAATAAGTACCTAAAAAGACGCTCCACATTAGTGGTTATTAGGTAAGTACAAAACTAACACCAAAATGAATTACCATTACATAAGTATTAGAATAGTTAAAATTAAAGTTGGACTTTATTACATCTGGCAAAGACATGGAGCAACTGGAGTTCTAATGCATTGCCAGTAAGAATGCAAAATGGTACAGCCACTTTGGAAAAAGTGTGCAGTTTCTTAAAATGTTAAGCCATCCAAGTCAGCGTTCCCACTCCTATCTACCTAAGATCAATTAAAATTCATTTTCACACAAAGTCTTTATTCACAATAGATGAAAACTACAAATAACTGAATAAATTCATACAGCAGAATATTATTTAATAATAAAAAGGAACAATGTAATGATTGAGGCAGCATGGATGAATTTCAAAAACTTTGCATGGAGATATTCATGTCAGACTAAAAACAAATAGGTGAAGTGACAGGAAAAAGATCCGTAGTTGTCATGGGCCATGGGCAAGGGACCATGGACTGCAACAGGTCACAAGGAAACTTTGTGGAGTGATGAAAATACTCTATAACATGACTGTGGTTGTGGTAGGGAAGTGAGTATAAATACTTGTCAAAACTCATTGAATTTAAACTAAAAATTGTTCATTTTCATACTTAAATACAATAAAGCTTGATTATTAAAAAGTACTAACACACACAATGTGATAGCAAATTAACTAGACATTCTTATACCTAGAGCTTATAAAGACGTATGAATTGAAACATAAATTATGTTTTTCTCAACATGCTAAGAATAGTTATTGTGACTTTATCCACACACTGTGCTTATCTAGATGTGACTATCTGGTATGGTAGACACTAGTAACTTGGATGTATTTTAAGTTTACATTTATTTTAATATTTGCATTTAAATAAACATTAACCAACTCCAAAAGTTTAGGTTCTCAGTTACACTAGCCTCACTTCAAGCATCAAATGGTTAATGCAGAAGGTTTTATTGGACTGCATCAATCTAGAATTACTCACAAGAAAATTTCATTTTTTCTGATCCAAATGGAAGAAGATATATATTCTCCATTTTGTTCAGACCTTTACTGAGTACAGTAGAAGTACTTAAAATAGTACATGTAGTAGAGGGTGGGTGGTGGAAAGTGAAAATTTTCAACACTTTGTCGTTTGAGAAAGAGAGAAATGATCATTTCAGGGGATTCTGGGTTAGAAAACAAGGTAGGTAATCATTGGAAGTAACATTTCTGCCCTGCCATTTTACTGGAACCTATAAGTGAAGGTCTTTGAAGTTGTGAGTTGATTAAAAATTGAGCAAGTATATGAAAGCAGATGTAAAGGCAGGTTTGATGGACAGTTGCACTATCATCAAGCATCACTGTGCACTTAGCAGAGCTTTTCCATGGGCAAAGGGATATGACATGCTCTACCAGAAAGAATTTATCTTTACTGATTCCCCATTGCTGTGATCTCCTGGATAAGAATATTAATTATATGGAAAAAGCTTATATTTCATATGGACTTTCCATGGATAAAATATCAGATCAGGCTCTAGTTAGTTAATAGTATTCCTGTCCTTTGGGCTTTGAAATAACTATTGTATATCTTGAGTAAACTTAATTACAGTGACAAATTGTATGTTAATGTCATAGCCTGACATAACATCTGTTTTCCAAATTTTTCATGATATGTATTTCCCATTTCTATATGCTAGAGATTTTATTAAAAATATTAGAAACAATTGCAATGCATTTGTTTTGCTTTAAGGATACTTGTAGTTTTATTATTGTGGAGAAATTCTATGAGACAATAGTACATTGTTGGGAAATTTTTAAATTAAATCTTTTATATATTTTACATCCCATTCATTCAAACTTGTGGAATCACAGGGAGAAGTGGCCTTTCTAATTCGTCATCTCATAATTTATGAAATGAAGGTATCCCTGGGAAGATTGGCATTTCTCATGGAGTATTTATCAAGCTGCAGTGTGGTTTTCCATTTTTATTGTTGGTCATGCTCTAATGTGTTTGTAGAAGAGATAACAAAATTGAAATTGGACCTCTCCTATCTCTCTATGCCAGCTGAGAGCTGGCAGCCTGGAGAAATTATAATGTGTAGTTCTCATGTTTTTAAAGCAATAACTTAAGGTATATTTAAGAGAACTTTTCTTAACTTCTGAGAAAAGATATACACCACCACCTATAGGCATATGTTAAAACCTCTTAGCATATTATTGAATGCCCTCTGCCCTCTGTCTTCAACATATTTTCTAGAATCAACTTCCACCATGCAAGCCACATTTCCTCAATATCCCCTTATATATCTTATGGAGGCAGGCTGTAATCTTGACCCTTTCCACTTCCAACTCTCTGCTACCCACTGAAATCCTTTAAGATACATCTCCCATACCTTGATCCAGAATAAATATTTTCAATAAATTATCAGAAATTGTCATAAAGTCATGCATTATAGGGATTATCAATCAATTAACATTTGTTGAAAATGTTAATTGAAAATGATTTAATAAACAAGTGTTCTGTGCCACACGTTAGACTGCTCTTTCATACAGCTACAGGTAACAGCAACAAAAACAAAAAATACCAAGCATTGATTGAAAAAATAAGGGCTTATGGGGCAGATGGTTGGAACTATCTTGCTTGCAGTTAAAGATATTCTCTGCTCCTTGGGATGGGCATTGTCCATCATTATCTCCTTGTTAGTTGTCCTGGGTAAGTCCAATGAACTGGAGAGTAGGTGTTGCAACTCTGCTGAAATTCAGTGCTCAATTAGCACATGGACAGACCAAAGATTCCAGTCTCTGGGACATATATTTACCAAGTATAGTGCTAATTATAGGTTCAAATAAAAGGAGCAGAAGAGCCATGTGTAGAGAACCTATAAATGAGTCTAACTCTGTTACATTGGGAGCATAAATTCCAAAGCAAGGCTCACTGACAGGGTGCCAAATTCGTGAGCTGTCTGCCCTGCTTGTAGTTTCTGGATGTCTCTAGAGCCCTCAGGAGCCCCTCAATTTGAGGCACTGTTTACTGTGACAGTCAATGAAATCCTGCTGAGACTTGCATAAACGTAACTTTTGGAATGATCTCCTGACTCACTTTGAAATCTCTTAGCCATAAAAACTCATTTGTATTTACCATTTCTCCCTTTTGGTCAAGTTCTTTTTCCAGAAACGTTGCTAGTTGGTGGTTGGTAATAATCCCTCGGTGCCAGGGATGCTCATCCTTGGGAGTCATGTCCCATGCCAGGGGGAAGGTAATATGTTTACATGCTGAGTTTAGCTTAGAGAGAGGCCACATTTGAGCAACAAGGAGGCCCTCAGGAGGTAACTCTTAGGCAACATAAAATACTAGGCTAAGTTTCAATTTCACAAGAAAAGATTCATAAGTAAAATAATCAATATCAAGGGCCTGGCATAATGGTCTACCTTCCTTCACTAGGCACTGCCCTTGCACTTGGGGGATTCTTGCTGTCCTATTAGAAAATGTAGCAGAACTCCCCAGGATGAGAATTCAATATTTTTTCAGTTATTGTGTGGATCTCCACCAACAGAGACAATGTCCCATGAACACTTGAACATATTAATATACCTTAGAGGCATGCCCCAGGTGAACCCCTTCCCATGCATCCCCCCATTACTGATACCCCACACCAGTGATCCTCCCCTGCCACTGCTGTGACCCTTCTGTTATCCAAAACGTCTCCAAAAATGAAGCCAACAAAATAAACAAATAAGATTAATAAGAAAATAAAATAATAATTTTCAAAATAACCAATAAAATACAAAATTTTTAAAATTTTAAATAAAAATTTTTTTAGACATTGTGTCTTTCATGACTGTAATATCTGTCGTCTTGTATGTCCAGTGACATTTAATTCCATATAGTCCCCCAGTGTCTTTTTTTTTTTTTTTTTTTCATTTTATCTTCAAAGAAGCTTTAGGCTACAGAAAAGTCACAGAAATAATACAGGTGATTTCCATAAATCCAACACCCTCCCCCTTTTCCTCTTTCCTTTATTAATAACATTTTATATGCAGATGGGACATTTGATGCAATTGATGTACAAATATTGGACCATTGCTACTACCCATGGTTAATGGTTTACATTATGGTTTACATTTTGGATCATACACTTTCAGAGGTTTTGATGACATTTGAAGTGGTCTGTATTCATTATTGCAAGATCACGCTGAACAATTCTAATGCCCTAAAAATGCCCTACGTTCCATCTATTCTATCTTATAATGGATGTAAATGCAGTGGCCACCAAAGGTCCTGAGGGATGGGAGAAGGAAGAAGAGGTGCAAATGGGGGCATTTTCACAACGTTGGATTTGTTCTGCGTGGCATTGCAGTTACAGCTACAGGGCACTGTATAGTTTGTCATAATACAAAATTGTTCAGGGCAGAGTGTAAACTATAATATAAACTGTTGTCCATGGTTAGTAGCAATGCTTCAATTGGGGTTCATCAATTGTACCAAATGTACCGCACTAATGAGGGATGTTGTTAATGTGGGAAAGTGTGGCAGGGAGAGGGAGTGGGGCATATGGGATTCCCTTATATTTTTGATGTAGCATTTATGTAATCTAAAACTTCCTTAAAAATAAAAAACAATAATAATTTAAAAATTTAAGTGTTTATTTGTCTCCAAAAACTGGGAATTACTGACTCCAGGACTGGTGCAATGGTTAAAAAATATCAAATATTTAGATTCCTTTTATCTTTGCACAGCCATACCTACTGTAGGACCATTATGGTCATGATAACAAGGTCCAGATCCACCTCCAGAAATGTCTTCTACATTCCAGGCAAGAAGAATGGAGAAAAGGGAAGGCAACATTTGGAAAGGTAGAGTAAGGATCACCAAATATCTGCTTCTCCATAAAAGTAATGAGAATGATGGCAGAAAATGGCAAAATCAATTTTCTCATAACTCCGGAAAGTACAAAGGCTTGCAACATTCTGAAGAGTGTTTATTCAAGAAAAAAATGGCAGAATCTCAGTAAAAATGGTGAGCTTTGTGGTGTTTTATTTTTCTCTAATCCATCTTCATCTTCCTGCCTCTGGAGCAGCCTTAAAAACCAATAACCTTGTAACTGCAAGAGACCTGAAAAATGGCAGCCTAGCAATCACTGGAGAAGACAGAACCAGCTTGGAGTTCTCCAAAGTCCTCAGAGGACTGTCATTATTTGACTTGTCTGGAAATCCCTACTTACAAGCCTTTATTTGCCCTCACTCAGAGCTCTCACACTGCAAACTCTTTTTTTAGGGGCATTTGTAGCAAATATTAACTAGCAATTGTTTAATATCCCAGATGCCTAAAGAGGGGATAACAGTTGAAATAAACAGGAAGCAGACTGAAAAAAAAAAACAGAACTGTGAGGTGATATGTCTGTAGAAAGCTTTAAAAAGCATGTACATACTCCTTGGAATCTAAAGGCTACACATCTATGTAGGGCTGTGTGTATGCCCAGGAAAGACTCAAGAAGGTCCTCAACTTTCACCTCTGGCTTAGCTTGAATCTCTAAAAGCAGGAGGTGAAAACTAAGCCAGAGTTGGAAGCTGTAGAGCCATTGAAGTTGTGCCTGCAATATGAATGCAAAGCCCCTTAGCAAAGACTGGCAAACTTATTTGTTCAAAGCATTTAAGGAAATTTCTGTCTAATCATTAGTTAACAACTAAGCTAACTGAGCAGAGACTTTAGTGGTTGCATATGACAAAGACTTTACAGATTTAGTCCAGGAAAGTCTCTAAGCAAACAGCAGTAACAACAAACAGTAGAAAACAGGAACAATGGCAAACCCTGAATGGGAAAGAATCTGATTTCAGAGTTAGTGCATTATATTATTTAAATTCCAATTTACTACAACAACCACAAAAAAATCACAGGACATACAAATAAGCAAGAATGTATGAACCATACACAGCAGAAAATGCAAAATTTCCCTGAGGAAGACCTGACATTGTACTTGTTAGAAAAAGAATTTGAATCAGCTATTATTAATGTGTTCAAAAGCTAAAATAAACCATGTTTAAAGAAATAAAAGAAAGTATGAGAAGAATATCTCTCCAATTAGAGAATATCAAAAAACAGACAGAAATTACTTTTTAAAAATAACTAGAGATGCTGAATTTCAAAAGTATAATAACTGAACTGAAATTTCACTAAAGAAACTCAACAGCAGATTTGAGATGGCGTAATTTTAAAAACTGGTGAACTTCAAGATAGATTGAGAGAGAGGAACTGAGCTTCAGAGAACTGTAGGGCACTAACAAGGGTCTGTATATACAGAAAGGGAGGAGAAAAAGAAAGAGCCATAAAGAATATATCAAGAAATAATAGCCAAAACTTCTCAAAATGGATGAAAAGCATTCATTTACACTTCCTAGAAGCTTAATGAACTCCAGAAATAATGGTCCCCATTTCCAGTAATAGAGCGACTAAACAAAAAATCAACTCAGAGATAGGAGACTTGAAGAACTTTATAAACTAGCAAAGCCTAACATCTATTGAATAGACCACCTAAGATCAATAGGCCATGCGTCCTTCTCAAGTACACATAGAACATTCTCCAAGATCAACCATATGTAAGGCCATGAAACAAATCTCAATTAATATAAAGGATTGAAATCATGCAAAGTATATTTTCTGACTCCAATGAAATTAATTAGACATAAAAACAGAAAGAAATCTGAGAAATTCATAAATATGTGGATGTAAATAACACACTCATAAACAATGGCTCAAAGAAGGAATAACAAGTTGAATTAGTAAATACTTTTGGATGAATGAACATGAAGACACAATCTACCAAAAATTATGGGATGCAGCTAAAGCAGAGCTTAGATGACATATTATAAAAGAAGATGATCTCAAATCAATAATCTAACTTTCCACCCTAATAAATGAGAAAAGAGAAAAGTAAATCCAAAGCAATCATAAGGAAAGAAACAACAAAGACTAGTACAAAAATAGAGAGTAGAAAGCATAAGAGAAATTAATGACACATAAAGTCTGTTCTTTGGAATGATCAATAAAACAAAATCATTTATCATTTTGAGAAAAAAGGAAGAATACACAAATTACTAAAATGAGGAATGAAAGAGGGGGCATCACTACTAACCTTGCAAAAATATAAAGCATTATAAGACAATACTCTGGATAATTGTTTGCCAAAAAATTAGATAACGTAGATGAAGTGGACAAATTGCTAGAAAGACACAAACTACTGCAACTGACCCAAGAGGAAATAGAAAATAGAAAAATCTGAATCACTCTATAATAAATAACGATATTGAGTAAAAATAAAAACTTTTCTACAAAGAAAAGGGCAAGCCCTCTACATGGGTGAATTCTACCAAAATTCTATCAAAGAATTAACACCACAAAAAGTGGTATTTCCATGCAATGGAATATTATTTGGCAATTGAAAAAAAACTACTGCTGCATTTTACAGTTGGGATGAACTTTGCAAACATTTTGCCAAATGACAGAAGCCAGACACATCATATTGTATGAATCCATTCATATGAAATGTCCTGAATAGGCAAACCCATAGAGACAGAAAGTAGAAGTAGATTAGAGGTTGTTAGAGCCTTAAGGGGATGAAGGAATGATGGTTGACTGTTTATGAGAATGGGTTTTCTTTATGGAGTATTGAAAGTGTTCTGAAATTAGATAGGGGTGATGATTGCACAGCTCAGAACATACCAAAATCCACCGACTTGTAAATTTTAGAGGGGTGAATTTTATAGTATGGGGATTATACATCAATAGAGCCACTGTTTTTAAAAAATAATGGAGAAAAGAAATGTACATATTATGAGGCAAAAAGCTGAAGGAGCGTACCAGTTAAATCTGTGAATAAAAAAAAAAAAAACATGTTTTCCTAAGTTTCACCCAGAAATAACATTTGCATCTCATTAGCCAGAATCAGGTTGCTTGGTTACATACAATTGCATATTGCTGCCGTGAACAAGTTTGAGTTAGATTCTCTTGGTAATAAAAAGGAAAAATTGGTATTAGGTATTCGATATTCTAATTTATATTTATAAAAATATTTTATAAAATAGCTATTTTGTGCCTAGACCTCTCAATACAAAATTTCATAGTACTATGTACTCTTCCTTTGTAATATTTGCCTATATAGCCATTTGCAGTAGTTTGTGAATTATTGGATTAATGCTGTTAGAGTGTGTAGTCCTGGAAGACAGGAACTGGGTTTATTTTTATCACCATTTTATCCCAGTACCTCGCTCTGTAACTTCACATAGAATAGTCACTCGATAAATATATGTCAAAATTGAACTTTAAGAATATTTTGATCGTTACTATAGAAGAGATTTTAAATAGCCCCAGGGACTAAATTAACAAAAAAGAGAATCTTTAATAGAAATAATATTGTGTACTTCAAAATAAATTCTATTGAGTTTTTGAAAAATTTTGAAAATATTGTATATTTGTAAAGTACATTTTAAAACATTTATTTTTAAATATTTTCTCAAAATATATCTCTAGTTGTTGCTATTAGAGAGCTGACAGAAGTTTGTTAAAACCCCTGTCCTCTCTAAGATTTTTAATTAATTTTAATATTTTTCTTGTTCAAAATCTTATATCACTTGCCCAGAGTAGAAGTTCTTTTCATTTTAAAAGCATGGGTGCCATTTTTTAAATTATATTTTCTACAACTTTCATTATATCAATAAAAGATTTTACTTCTCTCAAAATTAAAAATCATTCAGGCCCAATTTGCTTAAATTTTAGAAACATAAAGGAAAGAATAAAATTAAAACAATTGTAGACCTTTAAAAAGATAATGGCTTCTAACATTGTAATTTCTCCCAGCATTTTGTCAGGCACGTTTGTTTAAACATAGTTGTGTCAAACCGTTGCTATATTCACAAGCTATAACTGGAAAATGAGTGAATAGCAATTTGGGACTAAATAACACTACCAATAATTTGGTTTATTTGCATTTCCCTATTAAAAATATGCAAAAAAATGCAATGATACAGCTCATTCAACATGAAATTTAAAGATAAACAAAATTGCTATTCAAATTCTTTTATAAATGGTTATTTTGTTGTTTTTCATAATTATTTGTTTGAAGAGGCGTTAAAAGTAGTTTTTTTTTTTTTTAATTAAGTAATTCTCCAGCCTCAGAAAGCCAAGTCTGAGAATCAGTGGTGCAACCACTGAAGTGTACATGGCATGGCTCACCTGCAGCACCTCAGAACACTCACGGCTCAACTGGATTCCAGAATCTAAGGTAAAACCTGATAGGGAAGAGTTGCAAGTTGTTTTGTTTTTTGTTTTTTTTAAAGGAGTCAGCAGCTCTGAAGATACCAGATCCTATACATGCTAAATCATTCCTTAATGGTCCCTGTCCTTCAGAGATGGGAGAAATGGACATATAAGTTGATAGGGACCTTATGGGGACTCAGAAGAAGGAGATGAGTTTGGGTATCATACTCCAAGGTGTCCTGGAAAACTCCCCAGGACCACAAGAATAGCAAATCGAGGGTCTTGTCCTTTTGTTTAGACTTACATTAACTTTTAAAGCCTAGCGAATCCACATATAATATCATACCTTTATATAGATTTAGGTAAGCAAATTGCTTCGTCCTTGTGCCAATAAATTGCACACTTCCTCCAGATCTACACACACACAGACGTACACAGTTATAGTTCTGTTAGTAGAAAGATCAAAGTCAGTGATAATCTATTGATTCGTTAGCTTTGCTCCCTCCAAATTGCCTTGGGATTTTTTTTTAATGCAGTAAACCTATCCTTTGAGAGATCCCCATATAATCTGCTAGAGAGTAGGCAGAAGATGTTACTAGGGTACTGAATGTCAACTATGCACAGATCAGACCTAAGCATTCTGTCTCTAAATACCACACACCATGCCAGGTGGAAGTTTCCATTCAACTGGGATGAATCCCTTGCTTCTACCATCACCAACTACTTGCTGCAGGTGGAATGTGTATGTGAGTGCATATGTCTAATGGATCCTGTCGTTCACCTTTGTGGATGTAAGATGTTAACATTCTCATGTCTAGAAAAATCACATTATGACTTCTCTTGAAACCAGTCATTGGCATGTGTCTCCTCAGAGGAGTTTTTCATCTAATTGTCATGCCATGAATGACATCCCCATACTCAAAAATTCAAACTATGTCTCTCCCATTTAAAAGCCATAGGTTTAGCTCAGAACCATAACCAATGCATAACAAGTATTATTGGCTTGAACTGAACACTTTAAAAAATAATCTTTGTTCCCTTGGATTGACTTATTAACCATTATCTGAAATTGTCTAGTATGTTAAAAATATTTCTAACTTTGTTTCCCCTTAGGATCTAGCTCTTGCTGCTTTGTTAACCCTACAAGTAAGTACAAAAGGAGATTTTAAATAAACACAGTGAATTAGGAAATGAGTCTCTCTACCTGCCAGCATGCATTTAAACAATTAATTTTCCACTCTCAAAGTCAAAACTTTGATACATCTTGGGATATTTTCAAGTTCTTTTTCTCCAAGAATAGCAAATCCACTGTATATAATCCAAGTTCTCGCATATCTAAAAAAACCTTTAATTATTTTCTGCATAAAGACAATATCTCCTGGTATAAACTTGTTGAATAACAGCCATTTGTCAAAATTAAAAAAAAAAAAAACACCAGGGACATATGGCTCGATTTTCTTCTCAACCTAGGAAGCAGAGGAAAGGACTGAGGCTAAACAAAGTTTTTGTAGCCTTAAAAGTAATGTGTTCATACTTAGATACTTTTGGAATATTTTACAATTCTTGTCATAAAAAGGAAAAATCCCTGCCTGATTTTAATAGTGAACCTCTCTCCGTTTTTTTATCCTGAAGTGTAGTCATCATTTTGGAGATGCATACTCCAACATTAGTTAAAGTGAACCACTAGATCCTTTTAATTTCATGACATTCCTTTCTTAACTCATGCATCTCTGTATTAATATTATACTGTTGAGTTTTTAATCATCCTTTCCTCTTACACATTTCCTTTATGATGTCAAGAAGATATTCACTTGTCCTAATGGAATTACTTCATAGAAAACACCTTGGTTTCTCTCTCTCTCTCTCTCTCTCTCTCTCTCTCTCTC
>JAKSZT010054281.1:5638934-5703252 GCA_026826555.1 Tolypeutes matacus
AATTGTTCAGGTGCAAGACAAACTCATGTGCACAGTTTTTGCCCCACTGCCTTGTGGTACCCAGTTATGCACCCAGTGAGGCTCTATCGGACTACGGTAGGATCTTCTACCAATGCTCTCAACCAATGAAGTGCATGAGCCACCATAAATCCCAGCATGCAATCCTAGCAAGGGTCTTCCTACTTCCTCTATTTCCTTAGCCCTTTAAGTGTGAAGTTGGTGTCCTACCAGTTCTCCCCCTCCGCCCCAGCTACTTTATGCTTTGTTTTCTCTGAGTATGACTTTTCAAAATAGATGATAGTGGTTCAAACACAGCAGGGGGGAAAGGCACTCCAACTATATCAATGTCACATGTGAAAAATATCAGGAACAATCTCAGTTTCTTGATACTGATCAAGTGTGTCTGATCTAGTAGCATGTACTGGGCAAAAGGCAAGTGAAGACAATTCATGAACGAATTACAAATGCTCAATAAAATATGAAAAAAATCAACTTCATTAGTAATTACAGCAATGCAATTTAAAACAATGCATTAAAGCCATTTCTAATCATCTTTCATCTTAGTAGAGATTTTAAAGTGTAAATAGGTATTTTTTCAAATGTACATTGTTTCATGAGCGTGGGTATCAGTTCAAGTTTTTAAAAAAAGATAAAAAAAATTTAATCCATAATTCTACTTTCAAGAATCTATTCTAAAGACATTATAATAATAAATAGCATTGACAGCATTATTTATAATATAGAACCAAAATACCAACAACAAAATGGCTAAAATGGAACTCTATAATGCCATTATGTGCAGTATTTTTAGGCTATATATATATATATATTTTTTTTTTTAATATACAAATTTTTTTTTTTTAATTTTTAAAAATGACTTCATTGCAAAGTTAAAATGTGGAGAGGCTCATCCCCACCACCACCACCACACACACACAAAGCATTCATAAATTTGGGCAACAAAGCTACATCATTTAAAAAGAACACTTGTCCAACTTAAGAGGCAGTGTAATCCTCAGGTTGCCTTAGTGTCCAGATTAATATGTTTGCTTATTAATTAATAAATTTGTCCAGAATTTATAATGTAATTCCAAAATTTAAGAGGGAGGGATAAAACGTATGTAGTCCAACAGGGAAACAAGTATTCCCAAATGTCTTTCCTGGATAGACACTCATGTTTTGCACTTGAGTCGATATCGTATTTTTCCCTGTCACTGGCTCCCTGGACATACAGTGATGACATCGTTTCATTTTGTTCACAAAGGTGATTGCAAGTTTTCTTGGAACATAGCATGGTATTGGGATGTATCCTCTGACAATTAAATTCTCAGGTTCTAAAATTATTGCACTTTCAAAGAGAATACCTAATGTGTGTTCAATCAGCATAACCACGAATCACCCCGAGAAGCAAAAGAAGCACTGCTAACACGCCAAAGAGCTTCATTGCCGCATCTACCACAGGACATGGGAAATGGAGCAGGCTATATTTTTAAAATATTTTTTATAACATTAAAAAATTATCATTATGGAATGTTGGGTCAAGAAAAGTTTCATAATTCTACGTTATATATATATGTCTTGTACAAAATGACCAAATTTTATTCTATACATATATATTTGTCAAAGAAAATTTTTTTCTCCATATGAGCATAAGGTTATATATGTGTATTTAGATAGAAAAATTTACTAGAAGTACATATAAGTGTTGTTTACAAATGTATGTAAAAATACCAACATTGTTTTTGTTATAATTTGTCATTTTTCCTTAACTTTTCTTATTTCCTATAGATTTCACTATGAGATTATATGTCTTTTAAAGTTAAATACAAACAAATAGTATTTTTAAGTATTTTTATTTTTAAAAATAATTAAAATAATGGGTTAATGCCCTGATACACTATATGGTTTGGTTTTTTTTTTTGTTTTTTGTTTTTTTTTTTTTTTTTGCTTGCTTGCTTTTAATTGTTTCTCAGCCTCAAAACATTATTGAGTACATAGAACAGAATGAGACATAAACATGTTTCCTCATTATTAACACTACAGCAGCCCAAATAATAGTAAGAAAACAGGTGAAACAATTGATCGTGTTTGCTTTAAGCAAACTATATTCAGAGTGATATGAATAAACTCACAGAGGATGCTCCAGAACTTTTTTTGCGTGATGGGAACGTTTCAGTAATGGGGGGTGGTGGTGGTGGTAGCACAGTATCATATGTGCTCAATACCACTGAATTCTACCATTAAAAGTGCTTAAATTTTATGATGAAATATTACCAAAATAAAATTACCCCCCAAAATTAAAAAAAAGAAAGAAAGAAAGAAAGAAAATTAAAGGGAGAGCGAAGCTAGATTTATGAAGCCTTCCTCATGTAGTCTTCTGTGATTATGGTCTGTTGCTTAAAGGTTTCTCCTTGGAACTTGGACTCTAGCTGCAGTGCTCCTGAAGGTATGTGCTGCTATTCCCCAGGTCCCCCATTTTGTTCAGATAAATACAAGTGAGTTCGTTATTAATAAGTGAACTTCTATTCCCACCAAATGTTGTTGTGTTACTGCTTTCTGTGTGGAACACAATAAGTCATTTCACACCCAATTCCATGCTGTGTCTTCTGTCTTTTGGTATCACTCTCACACTGATTTAATCATTACATTTTTATTTTACCTTAAAGTATCTGTAAAAAAAAAAAGAAAAAAAATGCCAGTTACAGTATTTTTACCTATCTTTTCATTTTAAGGACTTTGAATAATCCCCACCTAAGTTTAAAATGCCATCAATCCAAGAATGAGAAAGAGAAATAGATTGAGAGAGAGAATATGTGATAGCTTAATGTCCTCTAATCAGAGGGAGATATTGATTCCAAATCTTGATTTTAAAAAAGGGAAAAAATCCTATTGTTTCTCAAAAGAAACTCAGACCAATTGAGCATTAGTTTTCCTGGTTTAATCGGGTGATATTTCTTCCCAAAATAACAGTGGAAGATGTTTCATCAATTATGGACAGCAGAAGTGTTTTCACTGGGTGGTCTTAGAGATTTTCTCC
Organism: Tolypeutes matacus; assembly: GCA_026826555.1. Classification (NCBI taxonomy): domain Eukaryota; kingdom Metazoa; phylum Chordata; class Mammalia; order Cingulata; family Chlamyphoridae; genus Tolypeutes; species Tolypeutes matacus. The sequence goes on from JAKSZT010054281.1 coordinate 5,641,972, forward strand.
TCCCCTTTTCCAGGACACTTAGATGTATCCTTTTTTAAAAACCAATAATATATTAGTCAACCAAAGGGGTTCTGATGCAATATACCAGAAATTGGTGGGGTTTTATAAAGGGTATTTATTTGGGGTAGAAGCTTACAGTTACCAGGCCATAAAGCATAAGTTACTTCCCTCACCAAAGTCTTTTGCCACGTGTTGGACCAAGATGGCTGCCCACGTCTGCAAAGGATTATTCTTCCTGGGTTCCTCTCTTCCCACGGTTCATTTCTCTCTGGGCTCAGCTCCTCTGTTTTCCCCACAAGGTCAGCTGTAGACTATGAGGCTCTCTAGGTTTTGCCTTTCTCCACAAGGCCAACTGTAGACTATCAGGCAAATGGCTTGTTTCTCTTCCCAGTGCCTTTTCTCTTTCCTCACAACCAAGCTCCTCTGTGTCCTTACTTCCTGGGGCTCCAGCTCAAAAACTCCAAATTCCTTTCTCTGTGGTGCAGTTTCTCTGTGAGTTCCCACCCACCAAGGGGGCAGGGATGCAATATCCTACTGACATGGCCCAGTCAAAGCCTTAATCATTATTTAGTCAAGTAAAAGTAAAACCTCTGAATCCAATACACTCTAATATGCCCAGAGGGAAAGACCAGTTTACAAACATAATCCGATATTACTTTTTGGAATTCATCAATAATATCAAACTGCTACAAATAAGGACATCATGTGCCACACAGCTTGAATGTATGGTATGGTCAGAGAGGATTTATTCAGTTTCTATATTACATTTTTTCCAGAAAAAATATAATTTACCAGCATCAGAAGCTTTTGGCTTAGATTTGGACTATTGATTAGTGAGGCTCATCTTTATTATCCACAGAAACACCTTATGTTCTGAAATATTATATATGCAGATTTGTATTTGCTGAAATCACACGTAAACATAATCAATTCATTAATTCACCTCCTTTTTAATAGGACAGAAATCATACAGTAAGGATTCATGCTAAAGGGCAAGCAATAAGAAAAGCTCTAGGCATTTGAAGATGTGCTTCCTACAAAAAAATGACAGACTGGTTGTGATTATCTATTATCATATGACTCAAAGGCAAGGAGCAGAGATTCCCCTGGCTTTAGTTCAGTGTCACCCTCATCCCCTGCAATAATGACAGGCAGCAACGGCTGCAGCTGTAGCTTCAGTAGAACATGGTGGTGATGGCCACGGTGCCAGCTGACAACCTCACTTCTTTGGCTTTCGTCTTGGGTACTGGCAGCACAGGACTTCATTCAGATGAGGAGACTTTGCAATGCTCCTTCACTACTGGTAGCCTTTTCCTTATGCAGAAAGCTTCCCAAGCCAGAGCAAATATGCAAAATCCTTTAACAATGTGCCTTTCTAAAATATATAGGATCAAAGATCCTATGTTATGTGAAACAACACTTAGGAATTCTTTAAAGGCAGGCCAAATAAAATGTATCTGTAAATATACTGTAATTTCTGCCAAGGTTTACCATTTCCCCTTTTATTTATAAAAGGTACCAAATGATAATGACATTTTATATGTTGAGCAGAGATCAGTCTACCAAGCATAAGTTTAAACAGCTTTCTAAACACTATCTCCATCCCCTGAACATTTCAAGACATTTCATTTCAGAGCCTTTGCTCTGGAAGCTTTTCTTTCTTATTCTTGAAAAAAAACAAAAAAAAAACATGGAGAATAATGTTTTTTTTTCTTACAAAAACCATGGGGAGTGAATGTCGCTCAAGTTGCTGAACACCTGCTTACCATGTAAGAGATCCCACACTCGATCCCTGATATCCCCTGAAAACAAACAAACAAACAAACAAAAATCCAACTCTCATTGGGGAGCGGATGTAGCTGGGTGGTTGAGCACCTGCTTCCCATGTATGAGCTCCTGGGTTCAGTCCCCATTACAAAAAAGAGAGAGAGAGAGAGAGAGAAGGAGGGAAGGAGGGAAGGAAGGAAGGAGAACAGTATTGCAAATAAAGAAAACACACCATAGTGACAATCTAGACCTCTGATATAATCATAAGGGAAACACGGTTAGCAAGCTATTAGAGTAACTGCTGCAATAAAACTACAGCATGCCAAGAAGGAAACACTGACCTCTCTCCTATGTACTATGAAGCAACATCCTATGAGCTGATTAGGAACAGAATGATGAGACATTCTGAAGTACTGGCCCTTAACACGTAGAATTAAAAATAAGATGGGCCCCTGGAATATAGGGATCTTAAGAAAGTGAATGAATTTCTCAGTACTTTTGAAAAATAATAATAATCACCCAAAAGAAATCCATATGTCCTGGATAATCCCAGCCCTCAACTTTCGTATGTATAGACATAGAGTCCTTTCTGGAAAACTGGTGTTTTTTCAGCTTTAGAAATATTGGTATAAAACTTTTTCAGGTTCTCTCTGCCTAGAAGGGCCCACACCAAATCTTGGTGTGTCTTTCTGTCTTTCTCTCCCATTTCTCAGCAAGGTCTGTTCTTTTTGCCCATTTCCCAAATAAATTCTTTTTACTGGCCTAAAAATTAAATAAATATTTAATTAAAAATAAATAAATTGAAAAAACATTTTCAAAGGAATCATTAGATAGCACTATTTGAAGTTCATTTGGAAATTTGACATCTAAGTTACTGGGTTTCAAATTAAGTAGATAATGTTCTAAAATTACTGCTTTATTTTGAAAAATAACATATATATAATATATTAAAATATATATACATATCTTATATATATATATGAAACTGGATCCCCTTGGATCCTAACTGCCATCGACTCCAACTTCTCAGCCCATGGAAGAATATCTGCTAGATATTCTAGAGAAGAGGCAACAGGAACAAAATGATTTGGTCTCCAGGATATTCAGTATTCCTGCTGGTTAGGCAGAAAAACCTTCTTCCAAGCCAAAAAGCAGCATTTCAAATTAGGGAAAATATTCCAAAAGAGACACATGATAAATTTCTATAAACCAATGCGCTTTTTTTTTTTTTCTATTTTCCTCTTTTTTTTTTTTTTTTTTTGGTTTCTCCTCTTGTTGAACCTGAAAATAAGTAAAATGTAAGAAAGCCTTTTAAAATCCCTTTTCTTTTTCTTAATAATCCTAACTGTGAACCTTGAACAGTGAATTTGTGATGTCAACACACACAAAAAAAATGAATTTAAGCCTAGTGAGGAATATGATACGGCTACCTATGGACCGAAAGCCGCAATACACAGCTATCCACATTAGCTAAAGCACTGGAATTGGACAGTGCTATGCTACAATTAGGCTCCTGGCTTCGGAATCTGTTGTACTCCTTTATGCAATCTCTCTTGCTAAAAATACAAGGGAGATATCGAGTGACATGAGGAAACTCATGGAGCAGCACTTCCAGCAATCCGTCAATAGTCACCCAGCGCATGGCCTTGTAAGGCTCTGTGTATAGGATGGTATTGCTTGCCCTCAAGAAAAACGAATCTGTAGAGGAGGAGGATATAAGCACTTAACAAATGTCATTTATGTGACAGGACAAAGAGAAAACATAAAGAAAACAATGAGGAGAAGGGAATAAAATCCATGCATGTAGTCCACTGGACTCCACTGGCTTTCCCACCAAATTGTAGGGTCCAGCCACGAGAGGCAGGGAAGCAGCAGCCTGCAGGCTTCAGATCCATCCAATCCAGCTGCACTGGAGACCCTCTACTCATTGTGCACTCTTGCTTCATTGTCAATGAAGTTCATTTTGAGTCCTGTGGCTCTCTGGGACTTCAAGGACAATCATAAGATTCCAGAAATTCCCTCGTAATCTGGTGCTTGTTTCATTGGCCCAATCTGGGGAACTTGGAGCAAGAGAATACCAAGGATGTGTGCTCCCACCGTCCACCACCCTGCTTTCTAGGAGAAAATTGCTCACTGTTTCCCTGACTCTTCAAAAAAGGAGCTGGGCAGCAGATGGGAGCCAATTGCAAATGAGCTACATGCAGTTTTAGTGACAGCTGAAGTTAAAGTGCTTCGAACACTGGCCAGCTTGTCACAAGGACTCAATAAATGTTATTTGTTACCATCACAGAAATGTTTGAATAGAATCATAATCATAGTTTATAAACCTTTATCAAAGTGTTTGATATAAATTTCTTTTCAGAAAGATAGGACCAATTAAAATCCCACAATAGATGAAGTTAATCCATTTAGATTAATGATAAGTTTATTTATTGATGTTGTAAATGGGGTATTCTATTATGTATTCTAATTGGTTATTTTTTCATTAAGCCTTTTTCATTATGGCTATTGATTTTTCCAAGTAAAGTTTATTTCCTGCTACCTTGATGAATTTGTTTTATTGTTTGAGCTATTTATATTACTGCTTCTTTAGGGTTCTGAGTGTACTATCATAACAGCTATGAATGATGATCTTACTTTTTCTATTCTAATTTTTATGCCTCTAATTATTCTCTCTTGCTTAAGTGCATTGGCTTAATAAATATTGTGTGCATCCTTACCTTGCTCTTAACCTTGAAGAAAACACTTCTAGACTCCCCATTAAGATTCTAGCTTTAAGATTATGGAATATTTATTTCATGATGCTGAGAACACATTCCACAATATCTACTTTCCTGAGAGTTTTTAAGAGGATAGGTGTTGAATTTTGTCAAAGCCATTTTGCCAAAGTCTTTTTAGACCATTTGGATATAATTACATGATTTTTCTTCTTAGACACAGTAACAAGGGGAATTACAGTCATAGATTTCCTAATACTGAAACAGACTTGCATTTTTAGTATAAACTCCACTTAGTCATGGTGTATGTTTTTAATGTGAGTTTCAATTTGTTTCCTAGCATTTTATTTTGTGTTTTTTATTAATATTCATAAACAACATTGATCTCCCTTTTTCCAGTGTAATTATTGGTATCAATGTTAATCTCAGTTCTTAAAATGAATTTCAAAATTTTCCTTCATTTTCTATAATCTGAAAAAATCTTTGTAAAATTGGGGTTATCTGGTTTTCTAATGATTTGGTAGAATTCCCTTGTGATTACCTCTAGGTTTGGTGCCTTTTGTGGGGTAGTGCCTATGCTTTTTTCCATTTCTTCTATGAGAATTGCTTAAGCATTTTATTTCTACTGGGATCAACTGTGTAAATTTTATTTTCCTAAAAAGTTGTTCACTTCCTCTAGGTTTTCAAATAGATTTGCATAGAGGTGTGAAAATAATGTTTCATATTGTTTCAAATTCCCTCTGTATCAATAGGCATTTTGCATATTTCTGCATACTCCTGTTTTTCTTGATCAAATTGGCCAGTTTTTTAAATATTTTAAAAGAATTATTACTTTTCTGTTCTTTGTCTCATTGGTTTTTGACCTTAGCTTTAATATTTTCTTCTTGTGCTTTCATTTTTTTACTTTATTTTGCTTTGGTAAATTTTTAAGTTGGGAATTCAATTCATTTATTGTCACTCTTTTGTTTTTATTGCGAGAACTATTTAAGGCTATGAATTTTCCTCTAGACACTGCTTTAAATGTATCCTATTGATTCTGATGTTTGGTGTTTTCATTATTTTTTCAAAATTCTGAAATTTCAATTCATGTTTCTTCTTTCTTCCAAAATTTGTTTAAAAGCAGGTTTTAATTTTCTAAATGGAAGGAACTATTTGTTGTTTTATTTTTATAATTTCTTACTTAATTTCTAGATTTTTTTTTTTGTATTTGGTCAGAGGTTTTAGTTTGTAATATATTTACTGTATGAGATTTACCAAAACTTTCTTGATAATCTGATATATGATCAGTTTATAAATTTTGTGAATGTGCCCCATGCAATTGTGAAGTTATATTCTCGATTTTCAGGGTATTGTATATAATATATATCCAGCATATCTAACTTATTCCAGATGTTGTTTAAATTCTCTATATTCTTCCTTATTTTTTGTGCGCTTCACCTTTTACTGAAAATGATATATTAAATCTCCTCTTATTAGTGTTTTTATGTCTATTTCTCCTAATGTCATCTGTAGTTTCTACTTCATGCAAGCATTTGCTGTATAATTTTGTGAATAGATACTCATAACCATTAAAGCAGCATTATGAAATTGGGCATTTAGCATTATAAAGTGTCCTTCTCATTCAGTGATTTCGGGCCTGAATTCTACTTTGTCTGAATTCAGGACTGTCGCATGCGCTTTCTGATTGTTTCTATTTGCCTGATAAAATTGTGCACATCTCTTTATTTTTAGCCTTTTTGAGTCAACGGTTTTTAGGTATGTATTTGTTTGCAGCATGAAGTTGTGTTTTACTTTAAGTGACACTTTGAAAATTGTTTTCTTTTAATAGGTGAGTTGAGCCCATTTATCTTTATTTTAATATGACTGATATTGGTCTCAAGTCTGTCATATAATTTTGTTAAAAATCAGTAAGTATTATGTCATATTTACTGTTTCTTTATCAGTCTTCTTTATTTTTGATTTTTAATTATTTTAACTTTTGATAAGGCTTATACTTTTATCCCAGTTTTTAAATGTATATTTATACTTTTTATAATGCTGTGATTCTCTTTTTTTTTTTTTTTTTTTTCTTGCTTAGCCATTTACTATCTTGCCTGTCAGGTTTAAATAGTAGCCTTCAACTTACATCTATAATCTATTAATGTATTCTACCTTCCCCTTTGTCTCTTCCTTGATTTTCTATTTTATGTGTTTTCTTTATACTTTGTCAGAACATATAATGTCTGTTTTAATGTGAGCTCAGCTGCTAAAAGTATTAAGTTATTGCCATTTGTCCTTTGCTTAACTTTCCCCAGTTATCTCTTGGATAGTTGTCAACATCTAGTAGATTTCTCAAGAAGGTAACATGTGTGGTATATTACCTGAGTTCTGGCACATTCAAAACTTTTTTTTCCTAAAACCTTGATACTTGAAGGATAGCTTGGTTTCGGTTTTGCTTAATGCACTTAATCTTATGAGCCATTCGAATTTTTCTCCTTGAAGAAGCCAATGTGTACTTTTAATAGGCTAACTAGAACTTAATTTCAGTGCAATTTTTTCCAGGAAAACAATGGCCCTGTTTCTTACTTTTCCAGAAAATGTATTTGGACTTTTTAAAAATATATTAGCTCTTCTCATTTATTTTGTTTTACTACTTCAAGGACTCCAGATGTTTCTATTTTGGATTATTTTTGCCTGTCTCCCATTTCAACTACTTTCCTTCTGATGATTTTCACTTCTATGTTTATTTCATTTTAACCCTCTTAGTTGTTTTTCTTTCTTAAATATTCCTTATTAAATTTCATTCATTTGAATTGATCCACCCTGCAACACCTAATAATTTTTCTTCACTATTGAATGGTTATTATATTTTTCTTCCATATTTTTCCTGGTTTTTATTAACTCTGGCTGAATTGCTCCCTGATTTGTATTTATTTATCTTTTTTTCACTTGTTAATTTTGGAGTTTCTGATATCAAATAATTTTTTGATGTTATTTAACTCTGCTTAGAGTGTTCTATTAGAGTTTTTGCTCTGTTTCGTGGTTGTTTTGTTTTGTTTTCTTTTGATCCAGGCAGAATTTTCACCAATGGAAATGTTCTCATTTTCCTTTTCCATTTCTTTCTTAGAGTATATTTACAGGAAGTTGCTTTGCAGTTACATTTGTGGACAGTTCACAAGCCATCTTCTATATCAGTTTAGTAAAATACAATTTGTTAATGGATGGTGTTAGAGTTTGTAGAATGGGAGGAGTTGTTGCATCTTTGTCTCTTAAAATTAGCAATTATTCCCCTATCCTTCCTCCCCCTACACTGATGATTCTCTGAGAAGCTCCATACCTTGTATATCCAATTCTCCCCCAGAAGCAATGTTTCAATGAAGTGACAAAATCCAATACTGCTCACTTTCAAATCCATACCCTGTAGCCAGTTTCAGACCACTGTTAGCAATTTAGCTCTTAACATTGGACTTTCTCTTTCTGAGAGTGATTTTGCCTATATTTTGTTTTACTTTCCCACTCCCCTAGTTTATTTTTCTTGGAGGATTTGAAGCTTCCATCCCACCTCCTTGTTCTCACACCCCAACTCCCCCTATTTTCTACTCTCAGTTGCTTGCTCTCTTTGGGAATGTGAAATATATTTTTCTACTTTCAGATAATTGAAATTTGTGCTACTCTCTAATCCTAGCAATAAGTATAGTAGAGGTTGCATGTAACTTTGTTTATGCTCCTGTATATTGGAGAGATTCTGATGAAAACCATTGTCATTATCCCCCTAACCCCAAAGTTCACCCATTCTATTGTCTTCTGACATTTATATCTACTGAAGAGTACCCCTTTTGATTGTCATTCACTTGTAGTAATTCTATCTTTCTTTGGTAATATTTTAGATATTTATCTTCCTATTTGATAGCACACAGTTTTCTGATAATATGCCCAAGTCTAAATATGTTTTTATTTGTTGTAATTGAGATGCATTGCCCTTTCTCAGACTGAAGATTCATATCTTGCTTCAATTCCAGAAAATGTTCATTCATAACACCTTTGAACATCGCTTCTTTCTCACTACTTCATTGAACTCCTTCTGGAAATCTTATTTGATATATGTCAGAAATTCAGCTTCTGCTCCAACATCAATTTTCCTTTCTTGCTAGTAACAAAACTTCAATTTTATTTGGGTTCATGGCCTTGTTAGTGAATTCTGACCAATGAGCAGAAACCTGGAAAATCATTGTTTCTGTTATCAGTTACATTATTTATTCTCAGGGGCTAATAATGCAGGCAGACTAAAAAGTTACTTATTTTCAAAATAATCACTCTATAATAATATAATTTCAAGTGTCAGTAGAAGACATTCTATCAGCATTGCTTCAAATCATGCCACAAATTACCTTTTATGACTATCTGTAAAACAACTCATTGGGATAACATTAATAAATGTTGGCCATTATCCAGAGGACAATATCATGCAAAGCCAGAGACATGGGAAAGCAGCATTGGATCTGGAGATATATCAGATCTTATATCCTAACCCTGCTATTCACTGTTTTTGTCACCTTAACAAAGTCAACTAAATTCACTTCCTTAGTTTCTCCAGTTTTTAAATGGAGAGAGTGCATTTAATAGAATAAATAATGAAAGTGCCTAGCACAGTAATGAAAGAAAATATTTGTTGAATCGGAAGTGCAATATCAGAGAAGAATAAATAACAATTCTGTGTAGATTCTTCTCCTCCTCTAGTTCATCAAACTTTTTAACTTTTTATACCCCAGTGATGACACTAGGATATGCAAACATAAGATAATGTTAGTACTCAGAGTGCCTTAATATCATCCAATCCAATATACTCATTTCAGCAATTAGGGAAATGAGGTAGAGTGAGTGACTAAACCAAACCATGAACAACCCAAGTCTCCCAACTTCCCTCCTTAGTGTTTTTTCCATGACCCTACCTACCTTTGATGATACTGGCTCAAAGCATATACTCACCTTAAAGACCTGGAATTTTTTAAGTGGTTTCCGTGTTTGTTATATTTTAAATATCAGATGGGTTTCATTCTTTAGGGGTATCCTGATTTGCTTTATGAAATTCATGTGGGAAATACCTCTAAATTCTTCATCGACCCCCAAATATATACATGCAAAATTGAGATGAATTCACCCACATTAATAATAGGTGCTTATATAATTAGTTTCAAAGAAAAAGGGAAGCCAATAAGTCACCATTAACATTTAAGACCAAATATCTTCAATTTTTATTTTATCAAACCCAATGTTACTTTCAAACTCCTATTTTACTTTTAAACAGCAGCATCATTCTGAAAATGTCCCAGCTGCTGCTAGAGTCTTCAAGATAGACTGTAATGTAGACAAGGAGATGAAATGAGAAGATTTATTCTTGTTTTCCAGAACATTTCTTAAAGTTTATACCATTATTCCCCTTCTTATTTTAGAATCTCTTGTGCAGTTCTCCTTTCATTTCAAGAGGGACACATTACAAATAGAAAATTAGTGGGCAACAGATAAGGACCTGGTAATTATGTGACTGCAAGGTGGTAAGATTAGGAGCCTATAATTTAAAGCAATCACTGACTAAGCTTGCTAATTCGTAAAGGATAGGAAAAAAGAGCACATTTGTGCTGATGAAACCTTTTTACAGTCTTCATTTGCCATTATGCAGAGACAACACTTTTTCTGTGGGAAATGTGTCTTGACTATTAAAATATGCAAGTGTATGTGGCTGAAAATTAGTCATTGGTATAAAACTAGAACTTATCAAGAGAGCAAAACAGTGTAATATTGTGATCAAAGTTCTTATGGATTCTTAGATTTTTTTCTGGCCAAGAAAGTTCCTGAGAAGTTATTTACTTCAACCTTCCTATGCACCATCTTTAATTCATTTTGTAGTAGGACATTGTTTCTGACCTCTGCTATGAAATACTCTTTCATTCTCAATTCTGGAGGATGAAGACCATTTAACAAAAGCTCTGGGGAACTGATTTAAACTAACCCGGTCATCCAGAGGGCAGTCCAGAGGATTACAACACAGAATGTGAATAAACTGGTTTATAATGATGCGAAAATAGACCAAGTTCCAAAGACCAGCATAATTATGCTTAGTCTCCAAGGAAACTTCTTTCCGAGAAAAAGGCCTAGAAGACAGAACTGAACACATTACTCAATAAATATAAATGATAATGAACAAATGCCATGCCTTGGAAGATGATAAATAAATTTAGATTTAGATTCTTAAAGGTCATTTAAACATATCCATATGAACATTGCTATATAAAAGGCAGAAAATCTGTGAGCGATATTGGCATTCAAGTTCATGATTAGACATTGTGGTGGTTTGAAGGGGTGGCTGCCCCAGAGAAACATGCTGTTAAATCGAATCCATTCCTGTGTCTGTAAACCCATTCTAAGTAGTATCACTTGATAAGGTTACTTCAGTTAAGCTGTTACCCACCTCAATCAGGGTGAGTCTTACTCCTATTACTGGAGTCCTTTATAAGAGAATGAAATTTAGACAAAGGGAGAAAGCCACAGAAGCAAGAAACTAAATTCAACAAAACCCAAAGAGAAGGGAGAAACCAGCAGGCGCTGCCATGTACATTGTCATGTGACAGGGGAGCCAAGGATTGCTGGCTTCCAGTCCCCAGGAAGAAAGCATCGCCTTGATGATGCCTTCACTTGAAAATTTTTCTGGCCTCAAAACCATGAGCAAATAAATTCCCATTGTTTAACCCAAACTATTTCATGTATTTTCTTTGAGCAGCCTAGAAAACTAAAACAGACTGCAAACAGCAGACTTTTTTTTTTTAAGTTTGCATTAAAAGAAAATATCTATAAATCAAGTAAAAGTAGGTTCCTAGTAAATTTCATAGATTTCCAATAAAAATTATTATTAAGCCTAAAATACAGTGCTTCCTGTTTTACACAACCTCTCCAATATCTATGCCATTAGAGCCATCCATGATAAATATTCTCAAAAGTTAGAGAACTGCACGGGTTTAGTTTCCATTATGTTTGCATATTCTTGGAATTTTACTGTAATATTACCATCAAAAGAGTCCCTAGGGTACCAAGATGTTTTAAAAAAAAAAAAAAAAAAGGCACTTATATAAGAGAATAAAAATTTTTTTTCTGGAAAAGCAACAAGTTCTTAGAATATGCTGAACCCTGAATCTCCACGATTATTACATACATGTACCCCAATGTGTAATTTAATCTGGATAGCCTTAAAGTACTAGGCTTAAGGTACTGCCCATGAATTTTTAACTCCTGAGATTAGTTCCTCTTGCCTAAATAAATTTGAACATTAATAGATAAAGGATTATCTTTATAATTTGCTTCTATAATCCACAGACTAGCTGGGTTCACTGACTCCCTTGCTGATGGCTACAATGTAGACAACATGGGGAAAGAAAATTTTTCAAGATCTTTTTATCCTGAGCTTCCCTTTTTTTCTCTCTCTCTCTTTGTTAGAGGAGGTGTGGGTTTACAGAACAATCATGGATAAAATACTGGATTCTCATATACCACCCCACCCACCAACACGTTGCATTTGTGTGGAGCATTTCTTATGATTGATGATAGCACATTTTTATCATTATACTATTAATTAAAATCCACGGCCTAATTTAAGTTTCACTGTGTAGTGTAGTTCCATGGATTTTTAAAAATTTATTCTGTTACCATATATCTATATACTAACATTTACGCTTTTTAAAAAATATACCTTTTATTTATTTGTAAAAGATACTTAGATTACATAAAATGTTACTTTAAAAAAATATAAGGGATTCTCATATGCCCCACTCCCCACACCTCCCACTTTTCCCCACATTAACAGCTTCTTTCATTAGTGTGGTACATTCATTGCAATTGATAGACACATTTTGGGGCATTGCCACTAAGCTTGGATTATACTTTACATTGTAGTTTTGATCATATTCAGATATATGTTTCTGTGATGTTAATTGCATTCAGTATTATGCTACCATCACCATCATCCATTGCCAAAATATTTTTATCACTCCAAATAGGAACCCTGCACATTTCAAGCCTTAACTTCCCATTCCCTGCCACCACCCTTTCCCTTGGCAGCCTATATTCTAGATTCTGACTCTATGAGTTTGCTTATTCTAATTGTTTCAAATCAGTGAGATCATACAAAATTTGTCCTTTTGTATTTGGCTTATTTCCCTCACCATAATGTCTTCCACATTCATCCACGTTGTCACATATACCAGAATTTCATTCCTTTATATGGATGAATAACATTCCATTGTAAGTATATACCATATTTTATTTATCCATTTATATATTGATGGACACCTGGGTTGCTTCCATCTTTTAGCAATTGTGAATAATGCCACTATGAACTTCAGTGAGCAATTTTCTGTTCCAGCCCCTGCTTTCAATTCTTTTGGGTATATACCTAGTAGTTGGATTGCTGGGTCATATGGCAGTTCTATGCTTAGCATTCTGAGAAAACACCAAACTGTCTTCCACAAAAGGTACACATTTTTACATTGCCACCAGCAATGAATGTGTGTTCCTATCTCACTGCATCCTCTGCAACACTTGTTATTTTCCTTTTTTTTTTTTTTTTTAAATAACAGCAATTCTAATGGGTGTGAAACGGTGTATCACTGTGATTTTGATTTGCTTGTCCCTAATGACTAATGATGTTGAGCATCTTTTCATGTGCTTTCTGGCCATTTGTATATCTTGTTTGCAGATATGTCTATTCAAGTTTTTTGTCCACTTTTAAATTGGGTTGTTTGTCTTTTTGTTGTTTAGTTGAAGGATTGCTTTATATATTCTGGATATTAAGCTTTATCAAATATGTGGTTTCCAAAAATTGTCTCCCATTGTTCAGGTTGTCATTTTACTTTCATGATAAAGTCCTTTGAGGTGCAAAAGTTTTTCATTTCGATAAGGTCTCATATATTTTATGCTTCTGTTTGGGTGTAAAGTCTAAGAAATCATTGCCTGCAAAGTCCTGAAGATGCTTCCCTACATTTTCTTTTATGAGTTTGAGCATTCTGACTCTTTTATTTAATTTAGGTCTTTGATCCGTCTTGATTTGATTTTTGTATATGGTGTGAGGCTATTCTTTCCCAATTGTGTTGTCTTCACCACCTTGTCAAAAATCAGTTGGCCAGAAATGTGAAGGCTGATTTCTGAGCTCTCAATTGTATTCCACTAGTATATATGTAAGTCCTTGCACCAGTACCATGCTGTTTTGATTACTATGAGTTGTGTAATACATTTTCAGTTATGGAAGTTTGAGTCCTTCAACTTCATTCTTCTTCTTCAAGACACTTTTAGCTATTCCAGGCCCCTTAGTTTTCCATATAAATTTGATGACTGGCTATTGCATTTCTGCAGATAAGGTTGTTGGAATTTTGATTGGGGTTGCATTGAAACTATAAATTGCTTTAGGTAGGATTGACATATTAATGATATTTAGTCTTCCAATCCATGAACATGGAATATCCTTTCATTTATTTAGGACTTCTTTAATATCTTTTAGCAATACTTTGTAGTTTTCTGAATACAAGTCCTTTATATCCTTGGTCAGGTTTATTCCTAGATATTTGATGTTTTAATTGCTATTTTGAATGGACTTTTTGTTTGTTTGTTTCTTCTTCCAGTTGTTTTTTGCTTGTGTATAGAAATACTAGTAATTTCTCAGTGTTGATCTTGAATCCACCACTTTGCTGAATGTATTTATTAGCTCTAGGAGCTTTGTTATGGATTTTTCAGTATTTCCTGTGTATAGGATCATATCATATGCACATAGGGAAAGTTTTGTCTCTTTCTTCCCAATTTTGTTGCCTTTTATTTCTTTTTTTTTAATTTTTATTTTTACTTTTATTTATTTATTTATTTTTGCCTAGATGCTCAGGCCCAAACTCCAGGACAATGTTGAAAAACAGTGGTAACAGTGGGCATCCTTCTTTTCCTCCTAATCTTAGAGGGAATGCTTTCTGTCTTTCTTCATTAATTAGGATGTTAGCTGTGGGCTTTTTATGTTGAGAAGTTTGCCTCTATTCCTAGTGTCCTACATTTTTTTTTTTTTAAATCAGGGAAGGGTGCTGTATTTTGTCAAGTGCCTTTTCTATATCAATTGAGATGATCATGTGATTTTTCCATTCATTTTGTTAATATAGTGTATTAAATTAATTGATCTTATGTTGAACCAACCTAGACTACCAGGAACAAACCCTACTTACTCATGTTGTATGATTATTTTAATATGCTGTTGTATTTGGTTTTCTAGTTTCTGTTGGAGATTTTTGAATCTATATTCTTTAAAAGACATTTACTTACACTCATGCTTAGTATGACTTTAAACAATTCAAAATACATTTTTAATCTTTAGTTTCACTTTCCAGTGGTCCTTTCCGCATTGTTAGTTTGAAGAATTATGAGACTTTATGATTTTCCTATTTTTTTTTTTTTTTTTGCTGGAGAAACAGGATGATATGAAATTTATTTTTTGTACTTTTATATTTGTTTGGTTTTGGACATTTTCTAGTTTGTCATCTTAGAAGTCCTATTACCTTATTTTTTAATACTGAAGTTCCTGCATTCTCTGTGGTATTTACAAACATTGGCCTGAGCATTGCTTAAAGTTATTTTTCCCAGTGCATCCTTTATGTACTGTCACTGAAACAAAAAAGGGAAATAAGCATTAAGAGAGAACACACCAAAACTTGATTTTTATTCTTATTCGAAACTCAATATGTATATTACACAATTAGCTATAAGGTTTTATAATAGAAAATGCCTGGAAGATTTCAAGAAGGATTTGGGGGAAAATATTTGCACTTGCAAGCATCTGTGACTTCAAGGGTGCCACAGATGATTTTAAAAAGTAACACTTTTTAAATGCTTACTACATGCCAGACACTATTCTAAGTCTTTTATATTTATAAACCTGTCTTCTCCTCAAATAATCTCCGAGGTAAGTAAAGATAGAGAGATGAGTGATAGATAACAGATAGATAGATAGATATACAGACAGACACACACAGAGAGTAGATAGATAGTAGATAATTGACAGAGAGAGATGATGATAGATGATTGGCTGATAGATATAGACAGAAAGACAAAGATGATAGATCTATCTACAGATAGATAGACTGACTAATAGAAAATAGATACAGCAAGATTTAAGAGATAGATGATAGATAAACAGAGAAGGTAGAAAGATGATAGAGGTGATGGATGATGGTTGATATAATTAGACAGATATAGATACAGTATAGATATAGATACATGTATAGGCATCCAATCTAAA
Source organism: Tolypeutes matacus (assembly GCA_026826555.1). NCBI lineage: Eukaryota > Metazoa > Chordata > Mammalia > Cingulata > Chlamyphoridae > Tolypeutes > Tolypeutes matacus. The sequence goes on from JAKSZT010054281.1 coordinate 5,657,749, forward strand.
CAATTACAGTCAAAAGACTAGAATCCCCAGTGTGTAAATCTAAGTTGGTTGTAGGCAGTCGCTCATTTAAGGCTATACTCAATATCCTCAGCTAAAACCTTTGAACAAGTCCCAGCCACAGGCACATGCAAGCTGCTTTGGTATTCAGTAAATGAGCCCAAGTGTTTTCATCTCTCTTTCTGGAATCCGGATTCCTCAGGTTTAGAGCATTTCTAATTAGCTAAAGTTAATAACATTTATATAGCTCTCCACAGCCGTGTAATCCTCTTCCAGCCTGAGGACGGGACATAATCTCACATAATCACCAATCTTACCCTACAATGGGCCTCCATCTCATTAGATGCAATTGCCCTATACTGGTGACATGGCAGAAGCCTGCTCTGTGTGAAGACAACAGCTAGACTGGAATTAGCTGACCTGGGGGAAAGTGCTTTGGAAAAACAATTAAAAAGTAAATCTCCCATGAATTTTCACCTGGACTCAAGTCACCTGGACTCCGGCAAAGTTTATTTGCTTAGGAGCAAGATTTGGACTCATTTTCCCCTTGACTAACTTGTACATACTCTAGACTTCATGCAAGATTCTTTCTTTCCATACCTGCTCAGACCCCTTACTTGCTTTTCTCCACCATCTGTACTCACCAGAAATCCGCAGCTTTAACACCACTCAAGGAGATGGATCCCATTCATTGCAGAATTCTGATCTCCCATGTGGCCTAAACAATTGGCCTGGTCCTAGCCTCCAGCTTAGAAGAACATACCTACAGTTTGATCAAGTCTAACACATTATATTGGATAGGCAACGACGGCTAGAGACAAAGAGCACATTCCATTTCATTATGAGCATTATGAACTATGGTTGGCATCCAGTATTTATTACAAAAGAGAACTTTATTAGAACCTTTCGTACTTTTACTTAACAGGGCCAAATAGGAAAACATAGTGGATCCATTTACCATATAAATTTGGAATACAGACACACTGCACTTTATTGCACTTCGCAGTTATTCCATTTTTAACAAATTGAAGGTTTGTGGCAACCCTGAGTCCAGCAAGTCTACAAACGCCATTTTTCCAATAGCATGTGCTCACTTCCTCTCTCTGGGTCAATTTGGATTAAGGTTTGTACATTGGTTTTTTGTTTGCTTGCTTGTTTTTACAGTCAAACAATTTATTTTTGCCTGCTGAGGAAGTAGGTTCGTTTCAGTGGAGTACAGTTTTGGGTGGAAAGTAAATGTGAATGCACACATTTCATCAACCAGTATCACCCAGCATATTATCCAGAAAACATCTCTAAAAGGTGGCTTTTTTTCATACCCACCAACATATAGTCAATCTATTAACAACAAAAATAAATAAAGTATAGCTGTGCCTTTGCTTTCCTCATCTGTAAAATGTGTACACAGGGTTTTTTAGGCATAATTCTATTGCACACTCAATAGACTACAATATAGTGTAAACATAGTTTTTATATGCACTGGGAAACCAATAAATTTGTGTGATTTGCTTATCATGGCATTCACTTTATCATGGAGGCTTGGAACCAAGCCTATGTTATCTCCAAGGTATGCCTAAATATCAAATTATAAGAGACAAGAAGCATCCTCTATCCTATTCCATCCATTCCCAGTCACGTAAGCAGCCTCTGGAAAGAGTCTCCCATGACTCGCCCACACTGTTCTAGGGTGGGTCTGTGTGACCCATAGAATATGGCAGAGGTGAGAATATGTCACATCCCGGACTGTTTTAAAGACAATGCCCCTTCCATCCCCCAGCCCCTCTTTCTCTCACTGTCTAGCAGCCCTATGGGAAGGCCAACAAGTTGAACAATCGAAGCCTCTTGACGACAGCCCTGTAGGTGACATTGGTCTTTGGGTGACTTCAGTCAGGTGTTCAGATGACTTCAATCCTGGCCACCACTTGACTGCAGCTTCACAAGAAACCTTGAGGTGGAGTCAACCAGTTAGGCCATTGCCAGAAAACTGGCCCTCAGAAATTGAGTGAGATAACAAATGTTGCCTTCACCAGCTAAGTTTTGGGGCAATTTGCTGTGTAGCAAAACATACCTAATATCTCCTGCGATACCCAGGGTTCTAGGAAGGATACGAGATCTATCATCAAGACACATGCTATGGGGCATTTGCCCTATCATTAACTTTGCCACATTTTCCCCCTTCATTAGTTCTTCCCTACCCAAATCCAAGAATTCTGGGAGTTGAAGCATTAAGAAATATTAAATATGTGTATTCCAGATACCAGTCTGTTCTTACCTCACAAAACATATTGAATTTCTGTATTAAAATGTTTTTTAAAAAAACATATGCTTCTCTGAATAAGATATCTTACTTTTCAAAGTGATCTAGTATTTGAATAGGTTTTAATTAAGTGCACCAGAACAAAAATCACTAAGGATGGAATTTTTCCATCTAATTAAAATTCCAGATAACAAGAATTCTCAGCTACACCACAATATAGACCTAGATTAAGACTTAATTAAGATGCTGGACTTAATTCTAGGTCATTTCTCTTCTGTAGATGATACCAATTAAGAGGATTCTCTGTGGGTTTGTAAGCCACCCAAGTTATCATTTTTAAACCTAAGCCTACCCTTGATGTTCTCCCTTCTGAAAACTAAACTGAGATGCCAAGAGATCTGAGCTTTGAGAATGACCTAAAATCAGCTTACATCTTCAATCAGGAAATAACTGTCCTCCCCACTCCTAAAAATATGAAGTAAAATCCTGCCAAAATGCTTAAAAGTAACCGTGTGCCATGAAAATGGGTTCGTGGGAGAGTGGCCAGCAGACCAGCTTTAGAATGGGGACACTGCTTCTTTCAGTTTAGTTTTGTCTGACTTGTTCTGTTGTAGTACTTACTGCAATTGTGAATTAAAACGCTTGTCTTCCATGTTATCCAGACCTCTCATTCTGTCACGGACAGCGATCAGATTAATGAGACAAGGTTTATTTTTCACAAAAACTGTAAGATTTTTCAGAGGTTTGTAAAGTCGATTTTAATGTTTACAAGCATAATATCACTACATTTTTTAACAATATGATGATATACAGTCTCAGATACCAAAAGGCATAGCATAGCTGGTGCTTTTGAGGAGCTAAGATTTTTAAATAATTTTTCAATTGTATGCCTGAACTAAGAACAAGATTTAAAGTATTGTTCTAAAATAGGGTTTCATTTTTCAAGTGGAATGACCTGCAACAAAATTCTAATTTTAATCCCACTCCAGCATCCAGGAGTGGGGTGAGGGTGGGGGTTGGGGCGGTGATGAGGTAGGTGGCAATCATCAATTTAACAAGCTCTAGAGCACTCAAGTTTGAAAACCAATACTCTAAGAGGTAATGAGAAAAATAAATATGTTTTGCATATTCTGACATTATATAAATGTTGAAAAGATCAAGTGGAGACCATAATAGTTCTATATTTGATATTTTCAGACCACCTTAAAAAGAGTCAGGGTATCACCCAGTTGTTGAGTATAGGACCCATATCTTATTCAGTTTGGCCATCCACGTAGCACCTAACAGAGCTCCTTGTACATATATACGATGAATGCATGAGTGAGTCAATGAGAGCATGTTAGAATATTTTCCCTGTTCAAGCCCTGCCCTATCTATTGCCTGCAAGAATATCAAAACGATGATCTAATTGCATAACTGAACAGACCAGTGCAAAGAATCTATGAATGAAAAAATGTTCTCACTCACCAGGGATGAGCCTCCCTGGCACTGAGGGATTACTACCAAGCACCAAGTAGCAATGCAACTGGAAAAAGTCTCTGACCAAGAAGGAGAAAGAGTTTGTATGGCTAAGAGACTTCAAAGTGAGTTGGGAGGTCATTCCAAAGGTTATGCTTATGCACTTCATAGAAGGATCTTATTGACTGACAAAGAAAATGTTGCCTCAAATAGCAGAGCTCCTCAGGGATCTGGAGACATCCAGACACTGTGGGCAGGGCAGACAGCTCCAGAATTTGATGCCCTTCCAGTGGACCCTACTTTGGAATTTACACTCCCCAGTGTGACAGAGTTGGACTCAGTTGTGGTTTCCCTGCACATGGCTCTTCTGCCCCTTTTATTTGAACCTATGGTTAGTCCTGGAGTTGATGGGTGTATGTCCAGGAGACTTGGATCTTTGAGCTGTCCATGTGCCAGTTGGGCCCTGAATCTCAGCAGAGTTGCAACAACACCTACTCTCCAGTTCGTTGTACTCACCCAGGACAACTAGCAGGGAGATAGTGATGGACAGTGGCCATCCAAGGGAGCAGAGGGACTCTGCAGCTACAAGCAAGAAAGTCCCATCCATCTGCCCCATGGGATCTGAGCCCCCTCTCAAAGAAGTGGAATGGGCTTCACCAACCCAGAATCCTCAGGATTGGGGAATGAGCGATGGACTGGAGTGGACTTGTTGTTAGAGTGGACTTATTGTGGTTCTAGCAGTGGAAGGACTTTTGTCATTGGTGTGGAGGCAGTGGTCACTGGAGGTTCTGGGGGAAGGGAGAGGGAAGGTTGAGTGTAATATGCAGGCATTTTCAGGACTTGGGAATTGTCTTGAACAATGTTGCGGTGACGGGTGCAGGCCATTGTGTATCTTGTCATGACTTGCATTGATTGTGTGGGAGTGTAAACCACAGTGTAAACATAATCCATGCTTAGTGGCAATGCTCCAAAATCTGTTCATCAATTGTAGCACGTGTGCCGCACTAATAAGGGATGTTGTTGATATAGGAAAGTGGGGGGCGGGGGAGCGGGGTATGTGGGAACCCGCTACATTTTTTATGTAACATTTGTGCAATCTAAGTATCTTTAAAAAAAAATTTTTTAAAGTATATTAAAAAATAAATTTAACAACAAAAAAAGCAACAACAAAAAAAATGCTCTCACTCAGAAAGAGTCACAGCCAAAGAGGCTGCCATCCCACTAGCCACCGGGAGATGCTACTGCCTTAGGTTCCATCTCATCTCTCATCTAAAGTTGACATGTTTCCTGCTCTGATACTGTGAGATGACAAGAGCCCCTCTTCTACCAATTTGTAATCAAGATCTAACACTGAATGTTCGGTGATTGCAAGCTTTATTCCAATTTTGTCCCATTTCCAGCTCCTATTTGCATCTTCCATAAATGACAAACCACATGAAATCAATGCTTTTAATCTGGGAAATGGAAAGTGGCAACAAGAATTGTTTCACAGTATCCAGTTTCAAGGCATTTAACTTCCTTCTCTGACTAGGAAAAAAGAGAATAACAAGAACATGCATTCCTAGGTCCCTCTGTTTTCCATAGTGACTTCTAATTCTGTCTCTGGGACCACTCACTTTAATCAACAGTATCTATACATCAGATCTCTTCGCATCTCAGTTTAGTTTTCAGAAAGGAGAATATGTTACAATCTCAGCATTTTTTATCAATTTTAAAGCAACTAAAGTTGTAAGGTGCCTGATTCTATAGTCCCTTTGCTATTTGCCATAGAAAACAAGTGCTCCAAACTCAATCCCATTCTGTATTTCACACAGTGTTCTTATCCTCATGTTCATATTTTAAAATTGGGTAATCCTATTATCTTCCAGAAATGCATATTTGAATGAAGTATGGTATGCTCCTTCACATTTTAGGACCTCCCTTGGTCTCTGAGTCCCTTGTGATTACATGTCAACTAAATTTTTCAAAGCCCATGTCACTTGTCTTTGCTCATTGTCAGTTTCAGAAACCCATGGAGCTCACTGTCATGAGTATCACCTTTGATAAGTCGGTGAGGAAGTGATTTACAAGAAGATAATGCATATAATGCATAAATTAGGGAACCATAAGGTACTATATATTTATGACATGACAGCTAAGAAATGAAAAAAAATAGGGCTTTCATGGAGACACTTGGAAATTGACAAGGAAAAAATATATCTAGTTACTATTTTCGCAGCCTGAATGATCCTGTATTTTTGGATCTTTTATTAACTTGCTGTGTTATAAAGAAAAACACTCAACACTTTTGAGACCCATTTTCCCCATTTTTGCCATGAAGGTATCTGATTAAACTGTTCAGCCTATTTCCTCTCTAAAATGTGTTTGCTTCCAATACTGCCTTGTGGATGGGTCTGAGAGTTGACCACAACTGGAGTTATAATCTGTTGTCCTTTTTGGAAAAAAGCAGTGAATCCATTTTCTTCTCACTTTTTAGTGTTCCCCATCCCATACCCTGCCACTTCCATAAAGATCTGCCTCATTGGCTCAGAAATGAGCTTGGCCCACTGTGACGTTACTGAGTTCTGAAATGGTTCTCTGCAGATTAGCACAGCTCACTGGCAAAGCGTCCGTGGGGCTGCTTCCAAGCCAGCCCGTCAAAAATCCGATTTATGCAAATTTGCAAACTGCAGATTGACAAGACACTTTGTCTAAAAGATTCCTTATTCATGTCTAGATGTCTAGGAGCAGCCGGCTGACAGGATACATTGTCAGAGCTCTTTTGTGAGACCTCGGGCTCCTTGACGTGGGCAGCTTTTGTTCCTTTCTGAAGCACCACGCGCAGATGAGTAATGAGTGATCTGAAGGGAACCAAGTGGGGGCCATGTCTGCGGCGACCCGGATCTGTCAACCAGCTGCCGAAACAGTGGATTATATGTCACTCCCAGCAAGAGGAAAATGGGCCGGTCGCCTGGCTCTGCTTCACCTAAAGACTTCAAATTAAGGGTGATTGTAAGAATGTGATTCCGTACTCTACTGTATTCAACCTCCTACAGGTGTAATATCACCAACCAGCTGAGAAAAGCCTTCACATGATCGCATCATCTTTAAACGTAACACTTAAAGATGATAGGAAAGTTACAAAGAATCATAGATCCTTAGAGTGGGAAAGATCTTCACTCCCCTGGGTTGCTGATCAAACAGAGGCTCAAAGGCTACACACCAGGTTGCCTCACTCAGAATTTTGGGGGTACAATGGAGGACAAGCATCCAGATCAGTGTGATAGTCTGCAGGTTTAGGAAGCATGGCCTTGGAGAAAAGGACGTGTGAGTTCAAAAGTTGTTATTTGACTTGCCCAAGATCATCAATTAAGTAGCAGAAATAAACTTAAAATTAAGGCCTCCTGATACCCAAACAAGTGGGTTTTCTTATCATTTTCTAGCAAACAAGAGGAACTCAAGGCCATGCAGACCATTCATTCTTTTCTAGGTATTCTAAAATATATCCTTAGACCTAGAAAATCCAGCAAAATACTAGGTATCAATATCAACTCTGAACACTGTAGAATTACCTATACTGAAATGTCTTTTGATGACATCAGCTTACTTTGATGATTTTAAATTGAACAATTGTGTGAAAATTATTGCAACTCTAGGGAACCCAATAAAAAACCCTCTCTTTCCCATGCAAGATCTCAGCCAATCGAGAAAGAAAACAAGCAATTCGACATATTATCTTCCAACTGATAAATATTATTAAAGAATCTTTAGGCATTAGGATTGCTAAGATTAATTCAAAGAATCAGGAGAGGAGCCCAACTAGTAATGGACAGTATTGGACTGGCAGCTTTTGCCATTATTTTTGTGACAATGGAGATGCAGGTATAATACCTAATAAATTTGAGAAGCAAAGGAAAGTCTGAATCCCAGTAGGACGCTAAATTCCAAGAAGGAGACAATGAAGAAACAGCTGTCCTATTCATGACAAGTTTTGGCTCCCTCCAATTCACAAAAGAAAAGAGGAACTGGAGAGAGACCAGGAGTATTTCTGTAATAAAACATCCTCCACATGTAGGGAATCTTCAGGAGCATGGAGAAAGCATTCCCTTCTAGCAAAATTCACTGTTAGTATTGTAAAAATATTGTTGAGGCTCATGTTCATTATATTACATAAGATGAAATGTAATACTTTATTCATTAACCCCAGAAGAGTTCTAATTCTGAATAATAGGTTAATTTTATTTCATGTACATAAAAAGTACATACATGAAATTTGTTTTTGTCAGATGGGCAGCCAGAATGCTTTGAAACTCACTCAGAGAATATATGCAGAACTTCAGAGTACTCATTTTAGGCTTTGTCCTTGTCTGAAACTTATTCTCATCTTTCTTCTCCTTCTCCTCCTCTTCCTCCTCCTTCTCCTTCTTCTCCTTTTCTTTCTTCTTCTCCCTCTTCCTCTCATTCTCACACATCTCTTCCTCTTCCTCCCTCTCCCATTTCGTCTTCCTTGAAAACCACCTGAAATTCTTTTAATAACAAGATGAAGTACAAAATAAATGCTTGATTTACCCCATAAAATGGCCCTATTCTGACAGATGATACATCAAAGGCATGATGGATGCAATTCACTTTGAGTTCAGATTTTCTTGCCTTTCCATATTGAAACCATGCTGTAGAAGCAATCGTTGTCTTTCTGCCCTCTCCCAAAGGAAAATGAATCTCAAATATATTCCTGCAGCTCTAAAATCTTTCGCAGCTCCAGGTGGCTGTAAGCATTTGCACCTGGGTTATCAACAAGCTTCTCAAAGACATTTTCTCAACTGAAATGACCATCTCCCTTTCACAACTCTCCCAATAAAATTCCCTGTTCAATGATTATAGAACGATCCCTGCCTAGCACCCTAATACAGAAATTTGGGCATTGTCCCAGAATCTTCAGGATCCCCCATTCTTGAATACCATAAATAAGGATAAGTGAACATTGTTATAGAGCAACCTATCCTAGGATATTTTTCCAAAATAAAAATGGCACACACTTTTCCCAGGTTTATTGAATAACACTCTCCGAAGATAAGAGTACAGATAGGGGAATTTTTTTAAGTTTTCAGGTTATGATATAACTGGTCTAAGGACCATATTTTGCTAACTCCTGCTATAGGTAACTGAGTTGTCATTGTTAATTTTAAAAATACCATAGGATTTTTAATATATAAAAGCAAATAATCTGCAATTAAAGAGAGAATTACATTTTTCTTCACGATCCATATGACATTTCTTTATCTTTCCTTATTGAATTTAACAGTCTCAATAAACAACATCAATATGCAAAATATATTATATTTCTGTGTATTAGCAATGAAGAGGAAACTAAAATTTGAAAAATACCATTTACAATAACATCTCCAAATATAAATACTTAGAGGTAAATTTATTAAAATATATGCAAAATTTGTACCCTAAAAACAATTGATGACTGCTGAGAAAATTAAAGAAAAACTAAATTAAAAAGAAATATTACAGGGAGCAGATGTAGCTTAGTGGTTGAGCTACATACTGCCTCCCATGAATGAGGTCCCAGGTTCAATCAACAGTGCCTTCAAAAAATATATATATTCCATATTCATGAATGAAAGCCTCAACACTGTTAAGGTGAAAATTTTTCACCCATTTTATCTCTAGATTCAATGCAATAGCAATCAAAACCTTAGCACATTATTGAATAAAATTTGACAAACAGATTTAAAAATTTATCTGGGAGTGTAAATAACCTGAAATAGCTAAAATATTTTTTTTAAGAAAAAGAACAATGTTGTAGTACTTACACAAACAGATGTTAAGACTCAAATAAAGCTACAGTAATCAAAATAGTGTGGTATCAATATAGAGATAGACAGATAAATCAATGGCAAAGGATTAACAGTATGGCTAATTGATTTTCAACAAAGATGCTGTGGTTATTCAATGCAAAAACACACTCTCTTCAACAAATGGCACTGAAATTATTGGACATGCACAAGCCAAAAATTTAATCAATTTAAAATAAACCTCCAACCCTGCCTGAAATTCTTACACTATTAACTCAAAATGTATCACACATTCTATTGTAAAATGAAACTATAAAATTGTGGAGGAAAAAAACCACAATGACTTATGCAAAGATTTTGTGAAGAGTACAAAAAATGCACAAACTTTAAAAGAAAAAAATTGATAATTAAAACCTTGCTCTTCAAAAGACAAATTTAAGAAAATGAAAAGATAAGCCACAATCTGGGAAAATATTGTAAGACATATATAAGATAAAGGACATATTCAAAATATCAAAGGAAGTCTTAAAATTCTATAATAATAAAAAAGCATCCAATTAAAAATGAGCTAGGGAATATAATAGACTACCAAAGAAGAGACATATAAAGATAGTAAATAAGCATGTGAAAAGATGTTACATATGATTAGCCATTAGGTAAAGAGAGATTATAAGACTGGGGGGATAGTAAGATCCAACTATATGCTGTCTGTGGAAACACACTATAGATTAAAAGATACACATAGGTTGAAAAGTAAAATGAGGGAAAAGATATGTCATGAAAACAACAAAGATAAATTGGTGTGGCAATATAAAATAGACTTTAAAACAAAAAATTTACTAGAGATAGAGTCATTTTATAACATTATAATATTTTAATCAAGAAATTCAATGAGTAATTTTAAAACTCCCAACTAAGAAAGGCCCATGCCTGATAGTTTCAATGATGAATTCTTACCAACCTTCAATGAAGAAAATATCAATCCTTCACAACTCTTCCAAAACAAGTGAAGAAGGAGAACTTCCCAGCTCATTCTGTGAGGCCAATATTACATTACATTGTTAACTAATCTAGATAAATCCATCACATGAAAACTACAGATCAGTAATCTTTATGTGTCTAGATGTGAAATCCTCAATAAAATGCTAAAAACCAGTCTAGCAACATATAAAAAAGGATTATTCACCCATGATCAAGTGGGATTTATCCCAGGAATTCAAGCTTAGTTTGACATCTGAAAATCAATTAATATAATGCACTGTATCAATGGAATAAAAGACGAAACTACTTGATCATCGTACTAGATTCAGGAAAAACATTTGAGAGCAACCAACACCCTTTCATGATAAAAAAAAAACTCTCAAGAAACTAGGAATGCAAGGGAACTTTCTCAACATGATAATGGCCATTACCAAAAAAAAAAAAAAAAAAAAAAATCAAAGATAACATCATGCTTAATATTTAAAGAATAAATTATTTTCTCCTAAGATCATGAACCAGAGTATGATAGCAACTCTCACCTTTTCTATTCAATATTGTAAGGAAGGTTCTAGCCAGGACAATTAGGGAAGAAAAAGAAATTAAGAGAATTTATATTGGAAAGGAAAAATGTAAAAGTAGCTCTGTTTGGAGATAACATGAGTTTATATATAGAAAATGCTAAGCAATCCACAAAAAAAGTCTGTTAGAACTAATGAATGAGTTCAGCAAGGTTGCGGGAGACAAGATCAATATAGAAAATCAATTTTGTCTCAATGAACAATCCAAATGAACAATCCAAAAATGAAGCAATGAACAATCCAAAAATGAAATTAAGAGAACTATTCCATTTACAATAGCATCAAAGATAATAAAACACCTAGGGAAATTTTATAAAACTTATACTCTAAATTCCAAACCATTCTTGGATGAAATTAAAAAAAAAAAACAGAAATGAATACAAAGGCATCCCATGCTCAAGGATCAGAAGGCTGAATGTAGTTAATATGGCTTGTTTCCCAAAATTGACTTGCAGACTGAACCCAATTCCTATCAAAAGCCCTACTAACTGTTTTTGCAGATACTGGCAAGCTATTCCTAAAATTCATACGGACGTTCAAGCAATCTAGAATAGACTAACAATCTTTAAAAAATAATAAAGTTGGAAGACATACTTCCTGATTCCAAAATTAACACAATGGTATAATAATCACAATATAGTGTGGTAATAGTTGAGGACAGACATATAGATGGAGAATAGAAAGGAGAGTCCAAAAATAAATCAATACATCTCTAGTCAATTGGTTTTTGACAAGAATGTAAAGAAAATTAAATTGGAAAAGAAAAGTCTTCCACAAATGACACTAGAACATCTGCACATCCATATGCAAAAGAATAAATTTGGACCCCTTCCTTACACAATACACATCAAATAACTTAAAATGAGTCATATATCTAAATGTAAGAGCTAAACCTATAAAACTCTGAGTAAAATATATAGGAATAGATCTTCATGTCCTTGGGTTCAACAAACCATCTTATATATGACAAAGGTAACAATATAAATAGATAAATTGGACTTTATTAACATTAAAACCTTTTATACTTCAAAGGACACTGTCAATAAAGTGAAAAGATAACCCATAGAATTGGAAAAAATTGTTTGTAAATCATGTATCTAATAAAAGACATCTATCTAGAATAACAAAGTACTTTTACAACTTAGGAAAAGACAAACAACCCAACTTAAGAATGGACAAAGGGCTTGAATGGACATTTTTCCAAAGAAGATACATAAGCATATGAAAAGGTGCTCAACATTATTAGCCATTAGGGAAATGCAAATCAGAACCACAATTGATACTACTTCACACCAACTAATATATCTATAATAAAATTACAGAAAATAACAAGTGTTGAAGAGGATGTGGTGATACTGGAACTCTCATACATTGCTGGTAGAAATGTAAAATGGTGCAGTCATGTAGGAAAAGAGCATGATAGATCCTCAAATAGTAAACATAGGAATACCAATTCCCAAGGAGTTCCCTTTCCAAGAGAATTAAAATATACCCAGAGGATTAAAATATGTCAGACAAAAACTAGTTCATGAGTGTTCATACATGCATTATTATTTTTCATAGATAAAAGATACATGATGCATTATTTCAGGTAGGTGCAATTAGCTATAACTTCACTCCATTCATTAAACCAAATCATTCCAAGCAACTTTAAGTTTATAAATTTACGAAGAGGTATAGAAGTCCAATCAGAAAGGGCAGAATATGTTCCAAGTTAGAAGAGCACAACATGGCTCCTTAATGATATTGTCTGTGGAGCGTCTGTATTCTACTGTACAATTATTTTCTTCCTGAAAACCTGAATGTGATCTTTTAGATCCTGACTGTTGCTGGTTTAGCTCCTAATTATAATGGTACATTGCTTTGAAGGATAAAGGTTGGCACAAGCCTTTGGGCTTCCCTTTGGTAAGGCCTCCATTATTTAAATGTGAGACTCTGTAGAGCTGGCCAATTTGATTTGTTTTCATCAGGGGATGGTGAGTTCGAGAATACCATGGTCAAGAAGCTGAAATTCCAAGTGAATTCCTGTGAAAGTTTATTCCTAAGAGGGAGTCATATGGCCACTTCTGTTTTATCACATTTTTAATAGCTGCTCCATTTCCTCAAGAGCAGTTGTAAAATCATTTACTTGACTTTTAAATACAGCTTGCTGTCCTAGGAAGCAGACCTTTCTTCATGTTTCATCTTCAACATTACTTTTAAGACCTGTAACTGCTTCATCTACTTTTTAGCTATTTCATTAAAAGCTTCTCATCTTGCATAAAATCCATGTGATCCATACTGGTTTCTTGTTGGGTGCCAAGATCTCACTGTCTAAAACTGTATCAAAGCACCTGCTCTTCAAAATGGCCAAACAACTGTCCTGACACTTCACTTCTCTAGCATTTCCACCTTTTCTTGGTCAGGTCCTTCAGATCACCATGAGTTTCCCTCAACTTCAAGCATGATGGCTTCTTGACGGCTCTAAGAGCTGATTCTTATCCTTGTGTTCTTCCTCTGATCTGATAGCTCAATGGCTTTTAGCTCTTTCTAATGTTCTTTCTAATGGCAGGGTCTGCAACTTTCCTCTGTCTGTCCTTTCATCTCAGTTGGATGATTTTTACAACATCACACTCTGAACTTTCTAAGCAATATTGTTTGGAAACATCTATTTCTTTGGGCTTAATAGGTAATAGACTCATAGAAGTGGCCCCAGTTTCTGTGTGTGAAGGCAGATTGCAATTCAGCACAAAGGGGGCTGAGATGAGTGCATATTGTTTTCACCACACTGGTCATCATAACAAGGTCACACACCTGGACTCCAAGCACCTGCTTCTCTCTCATGCTGTCTTCTTGGCTCTTATTTAAAAGAAACTCAGCAGCAACTGCCATCCCATAGCAACATTGCTCATACTAGCCCCAAAGTGGAAATAACCTATAAGTCCATTGACTAATGGATTTTTTAAAATATGGTACATCTAAACAATGGAATGTTATTTGGCTCTATTAAGGAATGCAACACTGATATATGCACAACATGGATAAAGCTTGAAAACATTATGTTACATGAAAGAAGCCAGAACACAAAAGAACATTTCTTATATGATTCCATTTATATGAAATGTCCAGAATAGGCAAATCTATATATAGAGAAAATAAATCAGTTCATTGACAGTATTGGGAGAAGGGGGATAGGGTACAACTGCTAATGGCTATGTTTTTTGGGGTGATGTGATGAAAATGTTCTAAAATTAGATTTTAGTAATGGCTGGACAATTCTTCGGCTATACTAAAAACTACCAAATTGGACACATTAAATGCTACTTATTGTTTTGACTTTCCAAAACTCAGAAATACATAAAATAAAATGCAAAGGTGAGTTCCACCATGTTTCCACTACCCTCTTGCTGTATATTACTCCAATCTCTTCTTGAGAAACAGTCAGAGACAGAGGGTCAAAGTGATAGATGGAGAGAATTGTAATTCAAAAAACATAGTAAACACTTAACATTTGTTGTTTGATAACAAAGTTTTATATTTATTTTTAAAAGCATCATATTACCCAGCGAGGATGATCTAGTTAGAAATAATATAGATATTGCTGTGGTTTAGAGCTGTATATAACCCAGAAAAACATATTCTTAAATTTAACCCATTCATGTGGGTGTGAACCCATGGTAAGTAAGACCTTTTGATGAGGTTACTTCAGTTAAGGTGTGGCCCGCATCAATTAGGATGGGTTTTATCTTAATACTGAAGTCTTTTATAAGTGGAATACAATTCAGGCAGAAAAAGAAAAAGCCACAGGGAGTAGCGAGAAGCTGAATTTCAATGGAACTGGGAAAAAATAGGAGAGGCCTAGAGAGGCCGCCATGTGCATTGCCATGTGACAGAGGAGCCCATGACCACGGAAAGCTGACATCCTGCCCCAGAAAGCCAGTCTTCAGGAAGAAAGCATAACCTTGATGACACCTTGATTTGTATTTTCTTTTAGCCTAAACAACATGAGCTAATAAATTCCCATTGCTTAAGCTGACTCATTGCATCATATTTGTTCGAGCAGAGTAGGAAACTAAAAGACACTAAAAAGAAATTAAAAGAAAAAAATTGCAGAGTCTTATAAACTCAACACTTTTTATGTAATGGTTGTTAGGAATGTTTATGATCATGTATCTAAAAGCATTTCAGTCTATCCATATTCCTCTAAATATGTCATTATATTCTCTTAGAATATGATTTTCTTATCCAAGATTATGCTCAGCAAATATTGAAAAGTTAGGGAGCAGATGTGGCTCAAGGAGTTGAGTGCCCACCTCCCACATGGGAGGTCCTGGATTTGGTTTCCAGTGCCTCCTAAAGACAAGCAAACAACAAGCAGACAATGAGCAAAAACAATGGGCAGACAACAAGCAAAAACAATAAGCAAGGGATCTAGCAAAAACAAACAAGCAGAAAGATGTGGCTCAAGCAGTTGAGTGCCTGCCTCCCACATGGGAGGTCCAAGGTTCAGTTCCTGGTGCCTCCTAAAAAAAAAAACAGACAGTGAGCAGACAGCGAGCAAAAAACAATGAGCAAAAAATCCAAGCAGACAATGAGCGCAAACAACGAGCAAAAACAACGAGCAAACAGGCGAGGGATCCATCTTGGTGGGGGGAATAAAAAAGTTTTTAATTGAAAAATTAGAAGACTTTGCTTGAATAAAGGCAGCTAGGGTTTCATACTCCTTTCCTATGATACCCACCCCTGACATACTGACTCACTAAGCCTGTTCTCCTCAACCCTGTCTTCTTTCAAAAAGCTTGAAATCTTTCTGATGCCATCCATCTTTACAACTCACTAATCCTCTGTCTCACTCTTCTGAGAACCTCTATGGCCACGTTATTTTCCAAAGTTATGACTAGCTATGGTTTGGGTTAAAATGTCCTTTGAGAAAGATGGCCCATGAGTTATCTCATGATCTATGGTAACTACATTAAATCAAGGTGATACTTTCAACTAAAGAAATGGTTGGAGACAGTGGTTTAAAGCATCAGCGCAGCCATATGCTACCTTAAACTGCATTTACTCTGCTTCCTTTTGAGCTGGTTCAGTGGCAAGAGGGAAAAATAGTAGAAATAGAAAAAGGTAAGGTAAAACACTCTTCCAAGAATTTTCTGATATGTTCTTCTTTTAGACCCACGTAATGGTCAAATTCTTTTCTAAAGTTTCGCATTTGCTTCACAGTGTCTGTGGCTATGAGAAATTTTTTAACATGTCTCAAACAATAGATATAAAGAAACTTAGTCAAAATTATTATCTGTAATAAAAACAGCTTGGGGTGAGGAGGGCTTGGTAGCTGGTGAACATTGCAGCTGCCTGAGTAAGCACATGATAGCAAATTCTTTTAGAGACCCTCCTAAAATACTTTTGTAAGATATGGAGCATTTGTTCTTGTGACCAGGTCAGTTTTCAGTTCAAGTAATTATATTTTGGGGACCTAAGATATTTTATGCCATTTCAATTTTAGAATTAACTCTTGGCATCTTCACCTTGAGAAAAGATATGAAGAGACAGCTGTGTTGTATTGCTGACACCACCTGGCTCCCTGAGTCTTACCTTGACATGGCAAACCTTCATAACCTCAGCCAACAAATGATGAAATTTCAACCCAGACATATTGACTGCTTTTTTTGGGCAAGCTGTCCACAAAGGAAATGTTAATAATTTCCCCATAAGATTTCATTTTCTATTTTACTTCTAGTGCAAAAACAATTATCTGTGCTTGTATCTTTCAGTTCTGCTGTGCTTGTCTGCATTGAATGTGTACTGTATTAAAGAGAAAATAGCATGGGAAAAACATTTTGAAATAAACTAATTGATAGAGATTTCAGCTTGGCTTCAACTGTCCTAAAATCTTTACTCTTACAGACATTTCATTTTTCTAAACTGGACATTCTGCAGAGATAAATTAAGACAGATGGAAGCACCCAGAAGCCGGTTAGCCTGGTGAAAAATCTCAGGGAATCACAGCTGTAAGCTACTGTGACCCTTTGACATCGTACATGTAGACAGGTTTTGGGGGAGAGATGAGACGGCATGTTAGCACAGCTGCTTTTCTGATATGAATGCTGACAGCACTGCTGTGATTATTTTTGTTTAAATTCTGCATTCCATTAGTTCTGGTATGAAAGGCTGATCGTGAGACTCTAATGTATTCACATTTCCGCCATCAGGAAAATTTGCATTCTGGTTTAGCAATGCTAGAATCAAAAATTCAGTCCAATCTATCTAAAACTTAAAGCTCGAGCATGTCATGTCATATATTTCAAAAACCTGGTCAAGGTGGTTATGGCAAGTAAAATGTAATCAATTGGCAGGAAAAATAATGAAAATGGGGATATCTTAAAAAGTAAAAGGATTTGAATATCTGTAACTGTGAGGATATTAAAGTTGAAAATGAATGCTTGGGTTGTTTTCCTGACACCGGGTAAACATTCCAATGGGCAATGACACATTGGAAAGTGATGGAAAAATTCTCTTATCTCTACACAGACTAAAAAGTACTTGACAACAATTCTCATATGCTTTGTGTGCATTCAGATAGAGTGAGTGATTAGTTTCCCTTAGAATCTAAAACACTAAATGTTTTTGCATCATTCTGAATGAATATTTGTTCAGAAAGTCTAGATACCATAGATAAATACCATAGAAATAGATCTGTGTGGAAGATGGTAGCACTGACAAGACTGAGGTTATTTTCAAAGGATTAAGGGAGAGAAATTGGAGAAAAAGCACATATAGATATTCTTATCAATTATTTAATGACTGAGATTCTGCCAAAAACTTTAAACACATCAGAACAGTAGTAAACTAGAATGGTCAATCCCTTCAATATTTACGAAATGTATCCATTACCTGGCCGATGAGAATTCAATGTGAAATGAAACATGAAAGTCAAAGTAAGTAACATGTGGAACATTAAGATTAATTATCGTTCTACTCATCAGTGTGCATAATGAACAAAGCTGGGTAATTACAATTAGTTATCAAATCGAACAAAGGAAATAAATTACATATTTACTGGTGCTAATATTTTCATCAATATTACCAATCTAAATATTTACCCTATCTTCTGCCTAGAAAATAGGAAAAGTAATATAACCAGTGGTAGCTTGTGTATCTTCAACTGTAAAATGAGAATAAAAAAATCACAAGTCATTGTCATGAGGATTTGAGTAACTGTATTTCTTCTGGGCATGTAGTTGGTACCCCCATGATGAGTTTCTGTTGCCTCATCCTCATCAGCAAACATGATCCCTCCTTCCACATGTTGAGAACCTCATGTTGCCATAGCCCTTTGGAAACTCTACCCAAGCCACTTCCAGCCTGTATACAAGTGACACATCAGGGAGGTAGAAGACTGGCCATGAAGATTTCCAAGGGCAGTGTTTTAAGAGAGCTAAGTGTTTCCATTAGGCAAAGGGTATATTTCCCCCTAATCCAAGCCAGGTAGAGGGAAGCATGACATTTATCCCACAAAGACATAGAGACTGAGTACAAGACCTTTATCTAGAAAAATTTTAAAGCAAGAGATTGGCTGGAGGTATAGGTGATGGATGAGTGAGAAAAAAAAAAGTTGCATTGAGAGTGACCTGCCAAATGCATTCCATGAGCCAGAATCCTCACGTGGGAAAGCAGCCCATGAACCCACCCCACATAACAGCTCAGCAGAGAAAGGTGACATCAGGGGAAAGAGTCTATGTGAGGTGTGCCCCAAGATGCAGACGGTGAGGGGGACCATTATCTGTGGAGGGAGTGATGTGCTACAAGAGGTCTCAGCCAAGGTATAGGGTGGCTCTTGAAAGAACCCACACATGCGCTCTGCTGAACTAAAAGGCAGCATTTTTCTTTACAGCAGAAGGCATCAAAACCAGATTACAAAGGCAACAATCAAGCAAGATTTCAACATTCCTTATCACTGATCTCATGCTCTCACTCACCCCGGAAGAACCAGAAGAACAGAGCTAAGAGAAGTAACAGATATTTTCACACCATTGTCTATAACAACATTATTAAAAATTGGCCAAAAGGTGGAAGTAACCCAAGTGCCCATCAATCAATGAATGGATAAACAAAATATGATCTATACAAATGGTGGAATATTATTCAGCCATAAAAAAGAATGAAGTTCTGATGCATGCAATAACATGAATGAATCTTGAAAGCATCATGTTGACTGAAATAAGCCAGGCACAAAAGGACAAATATTGCATTATCTCACTGATTTGAAATAATTTGAATAAGCAAATTCATAGAGTCAGAAACTAGAATGCGAGTTACCAGAGGCTGGGGTAGGAGTACAGAATGGGAAGTTAATGCTTAGTTGGTACAGAGTTTCTGTTTGGGGTGACGGAAAAGTTTTGGTAATGAGTGGCGGTGGTGATGGTTGCACAATATTGTGAATGTACTTAACTCCAATGAATTATATATTTTGGTGTAGTTAAAAGGAGGAAATTATAGATTGCATACATGTTACTAGAATAATAATTTTAAAAACCATAGAACTGTACAACCCAAAAAGTGAACCCTCATACAAATTATGAACTATAGTTAATAATTACAATAACATTGTTTAATCAATTGTAACAAAGGGCCACACTAATGCAAAATGTTAGGGAAAACTGGGGGAGGAGGGAGGATGGTATATAGGAACTCTATATTTTCTGTATTTTCCTGTAAACCTACAACTTCTCCAATAAAAAAAAAAAAATTTAGAAAGAGAGAGAAGCAAAAGAGCCAAGAGAGAAAGTCAAACATACCCATTCCCTCACTATAACATTCTAAGATTGGGCCAGGCCAAGATGTGCACAAAAGAGAGAAAATTGAATTTGAATGAGAACTGAAAGCTTTGAGATCAGATAGCCTGTTTTCAATATCTGTGCATGAGACTCTTTGATAATATCTGAAATTGATGGGAAGTTTGCCAGAGACATTGTTCTGCGGAGCAGAAGGACCTTCCAATACAGAGGGCTTGAAAGAAGACAGTATGAGTCAAAACTGCGTCATTATTTCACTGCGCAGAACCCAGTTCATTTAACAAAGCTGTTGCAATTGTTAATGTTTCCTAAATAAATTATCCTTCCCAAGATGTTTTAAGTATTAAAAGAGATTTCTTAGAAGGCTTAGGAAGAAGGGTGCCTATCCCAGCACAGCGTCCCCCCAAAAAAATGCCGCTCTTGGGATTCTTATATTGGCATGCATTTATTCATTTAATCAAATATATGATAACCTACTAGGTATATATGCAAGGGAGGGAAAATGGCATAGTTGCTAAAAACATGGGCTCTTGTAATTATCTTTTGCCTGGTTTGAGTTCCAGCTCGTCCACTAGCTGTCTGTGAAAACTTAGCAGGATACTTAACGTTTTTAGTATCTCAATGTCCTTTTGGATAAAATGTAAATAATAATGTTGTCATCATTACATGAGGTGATCTATGCAAAAATATGTAAATAGTTTCTTCCTGATCATAAAGGCTCAAAAGCTGCTTTGGCTGAAAAAAAGCTAAGAGAAGAGCCTTCTCGGCAGAGAGAAATCCAAGTGCAAAGAACCAGAAAAAGGAACTGGTTTTACCTCTTAGAGGAAAAGAAAGAAGGCTAGTACTGCTCTCTATCAAACCACCATAAAGTATAAATGCTTTAAGACAGCAACTGAACCATGCAATTTTGACAAAATATATAAAGGCCCTGTATCCCTCATTGCAACGTCATGCAGGACAATTCCAATGTGCCAACAACGTGTTCATCAATTGTAACAAATGTACCACACTAATGAAGGATGTTGTTAATGTGGGAAAGTGTGGGAAGGGGAGGGAGTAGGACATATGGGAATCCCCTAGGTTTTTTATGTAACATTTATGTAATCTAAAATTTCTTTTAAAAAAAGAATTTCAATTTTCAAAAAAGACAGCAACCGTTGGTTTGACTCATAATTCTGTGGATCAGCAGTTTGGGCAGGTTCAGATGGGCTGTACTTCTGATCTCGTCTGGGCTCACTCATCAGAGGTCAGCCGAGTTCTTAGTCTTGGAGAGCCTCAACGGCAATAGCTCATCTTCTTACACGCAGTCTCTTGTTCTCCAGTAGATGACCCATGTGGCATCTCGACTGTGACCTAAGAATACAAGCAGAAGCACACATGCATCCTGTTGCCCAAACTCAGAACTACACAAAAATTGTGCAGCAGCCTGTTAGTTAAACCAAATCAAAAGGCCAACCCGGATTGAAGGGGGATAGAAACATACTCTATCTCTTGATGAGAGACGTTCCAAAGTCCCATAGCAATGAAGCATGGATACAGTGAGTGCCGCACTTGGCATCATTCTGGAAAACAACCTCCCACAGTTGCTGAAGCACAGAGAATCCAGTGTGAGAGAGAGTCAGCACCTGAATCATTCAGAGCCTTGTGGGACATGGGAAGGACATGGAGTCTTCTGTCTAAGGCCAGTAGAAGCCACTGAAAGCTTTTATATGATAAAATGATGTGGAGTGATTTAGGTTTTTAAAATATTGCATAGGGATGCTTTGTGAGGAATGGGTTACAAAAGGTGAAAGAAGAAGAGGCATCAGTTCCCAGAAATTGCAGTAATATTTAGTGGTATCTTGACTAAGCAACAATGACGCTGCAGTAACTTCAATTAAATTAGCAAATATTTTATAAATATCGGACTTGCCAGTGTATTAACTCTAGGGGACTATGGAAAAAAGAGGAATTCAGCATGATACTTAGAGCTTTATGAACTGGGTGAATCATAGCACTCTTTACTAAGAAGTGGAAGAGCAGAGAAAGAGCAGGTTTGGGAAAGCAATTCAGATTCTGTTCTATACCTATTAAGTTTGTGATGTCTATTACTTATCCAAATGGAGATGTCAAGTAAGCAATTAGATACATGAGTCTAGAGGTCATCGGGGTGTTTAGTACTGGAGTAATAAGCATATTAAATTAAGAGTATTTAAAAAGATGGAAACATATTATCATCTGTAGAGAGAATATAGAGAACGAGGTCAAGTACAGAAGAGAAAGAACCAGCAAAAGAGACTCAGGAGTGTCCCGTGGAATCATTAGGCAGTCATAGATAAAATGCAACTATGGACTAAAGTAGACTTATTATTCTAGCAATGGAAGAACTTGTGACATTGATATAAATGCAGTGGCCACCAAAGATTCTGAGAGGAGGGAGAGGGAAGAATAGGTGTAATGTGAGGCATTTGGGGGATTTTAGAATTGTCCTGCATGACATTGAAATGATGGATACAGGCCATTACACATTCTGTCCAAACCTATAAAAGTGTGTGGTGCTAAGTGTAGACCATAATGTAAACTATAGACCATGGTTAGTATCAATGCTTCAATACGTGTTCATCAATTGTAACAAATGTACCACACTAATAAAAGATGTCGTTAATGGCAGAAAGTGTGAGAAGGGGAAGGGGTGGGTTATATGGGAATCCCCCTATATTTTTTATGTAACATTTATGTAATCTAAAGCTTTTTTGAAAATTAAAAAAAAATGGAACTAAATTAAATATATGATTTTAAAGGCTAACCTCAACACTTTCTATGCTTTTGAGAATCAACCATGTAGACAAACAGAATTTATTCAATCACTTTAAGTTCTGTATGGTTTCCATTGTATCACAAAATATAATCCATTTAAGGATATTTTTAGTAATTTTACACAATTATAAAACATTTTAAACACTGAAAAAAAAAAGGTAACCTCAGTGCCATTCACATTTTGGGCCAGATGTTGGGGTGGGGGGCTGCCTGGCTTTTTCTATCCTTTACAGTATCATCCCCTGAGTTGTGACAATCTAAAACGTCTCTAGACATTGCCAAATAAACTGCAGGGGGGAACTTGCCCCCAGTTGAGAACCACTGCTCTAGATAAAAGGAGCTGCTAACAACATCAGACACTGTTGAGAGGTCCAATGCAAGGGGGATAGAGAAACAACTAATGGATTTGGCAATATAGAAGCTTCTGGTAATCCTGACAAAAGCCCCTCCAGTAGAGTGTTTGGAAATGAAACCATATTAGATTGGGTTGAAGAGTGATAAGTGGTGAAAAACCAGAGGCAGAAAGCATAGGCAGCTCATTGACGATACCGTGCTATAACCAGGAACAGAGAATTCGGGTTTTAGCTAGAAAGGTGCTTAGAGTAAAAGGAGGGGCTTTCTTGGGAGATACTAGAGCATGCTTGCATGCTGATAGGAGTAATTCAGTACAGAGAAAGAAATTAGCAATTGAGGAGACTAGGAATGGCATCCAGAGAACAGCAGAAGGGTCAGGACCTATATTCAGCATGAGGACCACCTGTCCCATGGTAAGAACGGGGTTGAGCACACGATACAGGTATAGATGCAGGTGCATGTGTAGTTTTGTTTATGGAAAGATGGAGGAATATCAGTAGTCCACTGCTCAATTTTCCAATGAACACAGCTGACTGAAAACTTGACTGAGACCTTTTTATTATTCCCCCAATCATACAAAGTTTTACCCGTAAGTTCCTTCTTACAATAATAAACTTAAATTTAATTTTAAATTTATTGTGTAGATTAGATACTAATGGGAAAGATGAAAGAATAGGGGTGTAGTGAGAGAAATGAATAAAACTGGGGGAAAAAAGAAAACCAGGAGCACCATCTTTGCTATTTTAATCTCTCTCCTACTTTTTTGGTAATGCTGAATGAGAGTTTGACCACATAGGGCCATTCTCCATTCATTGCTCCATCCTGAATATTAAGGTGATTGGGTATGAGTATATTATTATAATCACATGAGCTTCTTCACCTATCCAGTAAGCCTATGTTTCCCACAGAAAGACATGCTTCTACTCAGGTAAGTGTGCCACTTGATAACTGTGACATGGGTGATGTCCCAAAAATAAAGTCATCTAAAAATATACTGTCCAGAATAAATCTGATAAGGTTTTAGACCCATTTTAGGGTCTACTCCACCAAAGCCTTTACATAATCTGAGATTGGACAAGAATAGTCATAGCTACCTATCTCTGGTATTTGACCAGATTTTCTTTTTATCCACTTGTTTCAAACCATGATCTCTTGCTCTCATCCTGCCCATGCAATTCTTAACTCTCTACACTCTAATTTCACTGGCCAAGTTCAGACTCATCTTGCTTAACAATCCATTTGGAAACAATCCTCTGATTGATGTCAACCCACAGTAAGCTTAACTCAAATTAAATTAAATGCCCCTCCAGGTCATAAATATGAGGCCAAGAGTAAAAGATGTTCCTCTCTCCAACAAGGTCCAGTGGGAAATAAAATCACTGTACTAATTTTATTGGATTTCCCATTAAGGAAGGGAACTCAAGCAATCAATAATATACTTGCTTTCCCAGCTGAAGAGGGCTTTTGCCACCTAATCCACACTTTTTGCCCACTTTCTCTTGTGATCAGCTCACAGTTTCATTAGATGGATTCGGGACATAACCTTTTTTCTCTGTGAGAACAATCTTGCTCATTTTAGATGAAGACTGACAATTATGGTAATGTTAGACCATGTTCTATCCAAAAATATTCTACACAATGAAAAGAAAAGAAACAAGAAAAATGTAACATCCATCAGTTCTTCATAAGAAAAATCCTAGAATCACCCTTGGCTCCTCTCTCATTCCCCACATCCAATCCACCCTACACTTTATTTTTTTCTAATAGTGCTCATCATCTGCTAACATGTTACAATTTAAATATATCATGTTTTGTGTTATTGTCTGTCTTTGACCCTCTAGCACCACCTACATTAGAATGTAAGCTTCATGAGGGCAAAAATTTTTGTCTGTATTGTTCATTGATGAATCCCAAGTGCCATAGTACCTGGAGCACAATAGGTGCCCAAGAAAGGATTTGTCAAATGAATGAATTGGATTTCTCACTGTTTGTGGGGAGAACTAAGAAACAGGCTGATTTAATCAGTCTCCCAATCTCTCACTCATTTCTCTTAATAAGAAGCAGAAAACTAAGGAACTTGTTTTCCAGTGTCCTTCCATGCCTTGTCCCTTCTTCTGACTTCTGACTTACATTTGCTTCCAATGTTAATCTGATCAACAGGTTTTAACCCAACTGTCTCTTGAGACTTGCTTTGCCACTTGTTCAAAGTTGAGTGACAACTGATCACACTGCTTTTTTTAAAATTATAGTTTCTAACCTTATACCTCAATTTCTAACTCTTACTTCAAATGTCTCTATTCTATATTACGTTGTACTCCTTGAATCAGGGCACTGACCTTTGATACCTTGTTCAAGTATCTTGATTAGAAGAAATAGCACAGCCTTCTGAAAACTGGAGTGGTAACAAGGGATTTATAATACTCTTCCTTATTGAACCAGAGCCAAACCACCAAGATGTTTGAATCAGTTTCAGGACTTTTTTCTCCAACAGTCAGAGGTAATGAACCAATTATAAACTTGCATTCAACATGACCACATCACCTCATGATTATATACCATGAACTCATTTGACAGCACTATTCCAATATCCACACAAACAAGCACTCAACCCATTCTTACGTAGACTCTGCTGTCCTTTGCTGTTTGGATTACTCATTAAAGCATCTCTTCTGTTCCAAAATTGACAGCAGTGTGGTTCTCTAAACTGACTTCTCTTCACTGATTTCCTTGGGTAAGTAGCTTCTAACACCATCTGAGAGGTTAGGGAGATAAGGAAGAGAATGACTCCTCAAAAGATTGAGCCCTCAGAATTGATGTCACCACATTTTTATCTACCATGTTACCCCATACTATCATGCCCGTGGAAGTATATTGCATTCCATTTGATATCTGGGAATACTTTATTGCTTCTTCACCACAATGCAAGGAACTCTTGGAACAAAGTATATACAGACTGGGAAAACCATGGGTACACAATCTTCTTTTATCTTAATGGGAGTTTAAACATTAATTGAGTCTCTTGCAGGGTTTTCCTTTTCAAGTCAATCAATCATCATGGAAATAAAGAGCTCTGGGAAATTGAAAATATATTAAACATGGGATTTTTTGTCCTGAAGCCAATTATAACTTAATTAAGGAATAAGATGTGTTTTCATGAAAAGTTACTTTCCATGAGCAGTACAAAATAATATACTATGACTCAGAAAAAAGAGAAAGATAATATTAGTCTAAAATGATACAGGGAACGACAAGGGTAAATACAATAGACAAGATGTGTCTTAAAAATTAGTTCTGGTTGAATAGATAGAATAGAGAGGGCAGGTATTTAGAAAACAAGCAGACATTTGACAGGCAGCAGATGGTTGATTGTGGTCACAAGGTTCATTCATTCATTCATTCATTCATTCATTCATTCATATATTAATCCAAGAATTGAGTAAATGTTTACTGAATGTGTTTGATGTCCTTGACTAGATGTTGAATAGGTGCAGGGAATACAAGTGTAAGCCAATCTGAAAAAAAACTGCCCTCATGGAGATTATATTTTAGTGGAAGACACAGAAGATAACCAGGGTTGCTAATTAATAAATCACATATTTTGCTAAGTACTAGAAAAGAAAATTTAAAGAGGATAATATAATCAGATGGTGAGGATTGAAGAAAAAAAACAAAAGAAGGAATGATTAAAGAAGAGTGGTGGGAAATAGTAGGCTCCCGAGGGCTCTGGAGACACCCAGGTCCTACGGTCATGGCAGATAGCTCTGGAGTTTGGTGCCTTGCCAGAGGGCCCTACTTTGGAATTTGTAATCCCAAGTGTGACAGAGTTGGAGTCAGAAGTGACTTCTCTACACATGCCTCTTCTGTCCCTTTTGTTTGAATCTATAGTTGGGGCTAGAGTTGGTAGGTGTATTTCCAAGAGACTTGAATCTTTGGACTGCCCATATGCCTGCTGGGCTCTGAGCCCCAGCAGAGTTGCAACACCTACTCTCCAGTTCATTGGACTCACCCAGGACATCTAACGAGGAAGTGAGGATGCACAACCACCACACCAGGCAACTGAGAGAGTCTATGACTGCAAGTAAGAAAGTGCATCCATCAGCTATATGGGATCGAAGCCCCCTCTCAATTAGAGGTAGAGTGGGCTTCACCATCCCAGAATCCTCAGGGTTGGGGAATAAATTATGGACTAGAGTGAATTTACTCGACTTATTCTACTATAGACTTATTATGATTCTAGCAATGGAAGAAATTATATCATGGATGTGGAGACTGTGGCCGCTGGAGTTACTGAAGTCAGAGAGAGGGAAAAAGAGGTGTAATATGGGGGCATTTTCAAGACTTGGGAATTGTCCTGAATGACTTTGCAATGACAGATACATGCCATTATATATCCGGCCATAACCTACAGAATTGAGTGGGAGAGAGTGTAAACTACAATATAAATTATAATCCATGCTTAGTGGCCATGCTCCAAAATGTGTTCATCAATTGCAATGAATGTACCACACTAATGAAAGAAGTTGTTAATGAAGGGAAAAATAGGAGGTATAGGGAGTGGGGCATATGGGAATCCCTTATATTTTTTTCATGTAGCATTTTATGTAATCTAAATATCTTTTAAAAATAAACAAAAAAAATATTTTAAAAAAAGAACAGTGGTGGTATAATATTCTAGAAGCACGGTGGAGAGCAGAGAGCCTGACAATTCCTCTCCTTTGCCAGTGCATCCAGCAATGTGAAAAGAAGGAACTCCATACGAAAGTCACTCCAAACAGTAATGTCAGCATGCCTTGGCAAGGATTTAAGTGCAATAGGAGCCCAAAACTAGCAAATGGTAGATCTGAGACATGAGTCCACCTCCAAATCCAGACTCTTTTTACAAGGAGATAGCTAAAAGAATCTTATGCACTGGGCAGTAATTGTATTCAACGAGGATGTGTGAATCGGGAGATTTGGAAATAAACTTGTTTTAGTTGGAGGAGCCAGATGAGTAATAATGGAGAATCTAGCTAGTGGAGTTCATGAAATTGACCAATCCTAAATTCCCTTTGGAATTTTACCATAGTTGCCTTAATTTCCTAAGTGGGACTTTGGCTTGGGTAGTGGTTAGTCACTCTAGCACACACACACACACACACAAATAGGCCAATCAAAGGGAGATATCCAAAATTGTGTCCCCAGTGCTATTCACTTTTACCATAACTGGGACTCTTCTGAACTCACTCACATCAATTTGTTTAAGCCCCATTTCTTTTCAAATCTTTCCCCACTTCTACTATTGCCCTAAGACCTGGAAATACCACATCTCTCTGGAGAGAATCCAGGTCCCCAAATCCTCATTGCTGGACCACTATCTTAGAAAAGTAGCCCAGATGCAACTCAATTACATTCCATTGCCCTGAAACTACTGTGATTTGGGGGGAAAGGGGTTTTACTACTGCTTTAGCTGATGGTCACTCTCAGTAAGGGAAAGTAAATTGGCACAATAAAGACTTTTGAGCAAAACCCTTGCTGAGATAGTCCTGGCTTAACATTAAGAAAATAGTAGCTTAGGTACAAAGCACACCAATTGGGATATCACTTAACAGAATAGCCTCTCTTTAAGGTTTTACAGAGCCATAGTACCCATTTTCAGTCTAGTTTATGCTTTGTTTAAATCTTTTGCAGTCTCTTTGGAACTTAGTCATTCTTACACTATTTCTCTTTCATCCTCATTCAATCAAAAAAACTGTGGGTTTTCTGAAATGTTATAAGATATAGACCAATCAGAATGCTACACAGGCAGGATGGCGATTTTGGCAGTACATGGCTCTATTAAGTAGAGTCAATTTAGTACTGGATAAAGAAAAGGATTGAATTAGAATCTTGGTTGGCAGCAAATAGTCTCCCATCTGGCACTGTAATTACATACCACCTTGACCTGAAGCAGTCCTTGCTGTTCAAAGCACGATGATCCCTTTGGAGAGGAAAAAAATACACAAGAAGTTTGGAAAATATATTATTTAAAAATCTTCCTAATCTTTTCAGAAATAAAGCTTACATTTTTTTTTAAATAGGGCTCTCTCCTTCATAATTAAAGGAAACTTCCAATTATCTAATGAATGTGATCACTTTATGGCTTGGACAAACAGATGAGATCTGGATGTCCATTTCCCCACACCCATGACAATAGACAATATTTCAACCAGGACTCTGATTTGATTCCCTCTTTGGTGTCTTAATTCCTGGCCATTTTTTTTTTCTCTAAGGGGTCAGCCTTAGCTGCTGCTGACATGCAGGATTTTCAAAGACGCAAAGTGGTCTTTATTACAACCCTTGACTTCACCTTCTATGCCAACAGGAAATTTTATACAACTTTAATCGCACAACTATGTCAGGAAGTGGTGCTCTGATGATATGGTTTGATATTGCCACCTACTGGCTAAATGTATTCTATTCTAATTTTTTTTTTCCTATTCTAAAACATTTGGTCTTTCCACTAAATTCATGACGATTTAGCTTTTATTCTTCCATCTAAGCTACTGTTAATTGTTTATAATCAAATAAAACCTTCATTTGTGTCTCCTAGTCAAAACTTGTAAGACTTGGCCCCTTAGAGGTGAAAGCATGCAAGCGAGATGGTACCTTTTTTCACTACGCCAAATGCAAGATTGTGGCTTTGATCCCACTGTTTTCTCAGGCCCTGCCCCACAGGTTCATTCGAATCAGCTTAATAGCATGACTTTGACCTCTTCCTTCTCATTTAGACCTTCCAAGATGTCCCAACCATAATTAGACCCCTGAACTACATCTTTTAATTCAAGAATTAAAAGGGCTACTGCACTTACAGGCAACCCAATAAATGGATTGCTTTTAAACAGAAAATGACACTGATTGTCACTAAATATAACAAGAGCCTTATGTACATTTCATTGGAAGCACAAGCTCAAATTAGCCTGTCAGAATTTCACTATTCCTGATGCCAGCATGTCAAATGACACAATTAGCTCAAGAGAATAAAGAAAAAGCTTGTCAAAGCCATCATAGTTTGTCTCTTCTCTGAGCCCCATGCCTTTCTGTGGTGCATTGATTTAATTCAAATTCTTTTCACTTTTGAAGTTAGATGTGTGTGTGAGAGAGTGGGGTGTGTGTGTGTGTGCAAGAATACATTTTGTGTGTGTGTGTGTGTGTTTTACCCTTTTAACTTCAAAACCATCACATAGCAAAGAATTAGGGGGAAATCAGTATATTTTTATATGGTCCCACATGCTTTTTTTTTTTTTTTTTTCCTTTCACTTCCCTTCTGCAAATTAAGTACTTTGTGAGAAAAACAAAGTATACCAAAAAAAAAAAAAAAAAAAAAAAAAAAAAAAAGGGATGTAAAATTCACATTGAAACTGGAAAGATCAAAGCTTTAAGAATACGGGTACAGCATGACTAAATACCCACTGTTTCAGTTCCTAAGCTGCTCAAGCCAATGCCATGAAATGGGTCTGGTTAAACAATGGGAATTTATTCATTTATGGTTTTGAGGCTGAAAGAAACTCCAAAGTAAGGCACCATCAAGGTGAACCTTTCTTCATGAAGACTGGTGATCTGGGACTGGCTACCAGAGATCCTTGATCCTGGGCTCCTCTGTTACATGGCAATGCACATGGCAGCCTCTCCTGGCTTCTCCCTTCTCTTCCAGTTTCTATTGAATTTCAGATTCTTGCTTCCATGACTTTCTTTCTCTTAGTCTGAATTTCATTCTGTTTATGAAGGACTCTAGTAATAGGATTAAGACCCAATCTGATTGGGCTAGGACACACCTTAAGTGAAGTAGCATCATCAAATGGTTCTACTTACAATGCATTCACAACCACAGGAATGGATTACTTTTAAGGACATGTTTTTAGGGGGACATACAGCTCCAAACTATCATATCCACCAAGTATGAAGTCTTTGGGACTAGAAAGAGCAAGTTTTTCTCAGATAACAAGAAAACAGAAATAAATTTGTATTTAATGCTGAATTCCAAGAAGGGTCCTTTCACCACCATGTCCTGCCTCTATCAAAAGTAAGTGTAACATTTGACCCTTCAGAGAAAAGCATAAACACATACTATTCCAAAATGAATGTCTGGCACAGAGCAAACAAAACAGAGATGAGTAATGTTCTGGGGGAAAAAAAGTACATCCAATCCTGCAATGAGGATTGGTATAGTTTCAGATTCTAATCCCAAGAATTGTGATCAAAGATTTTTTTTTAAATCTTTTTTCTGTCTTTTCATTTTTTAATTTTTTTAAAAGATACTGAGATTACATAAATGTTACAGAGAATATATAGGAGATTCCCATATGCCCTGCACCCCCACCTCCCACAGTTTCCCACATTAGCAACATCCTTCAATAGTGTGGTACATTCAGTGCAATTGATAGGCACATTTTGGAGCTTTGCCACTAAGCATGGATTATAGTTTACATTGTAGTTTACACTCTCTCCCACTCAATTCTGTATGTTATGGTAAGATACATAATGGCGTGTATCTATCATTGCAAAGTCATTCAGGACAATTTCCAAGTCTGAAAATACCCCTGTGTTACACATGTTTTTCCCTCTCTCTATCCTCAGCACCTCCAGGGGCCACTTCCTCCACATCATTGATATAATTTCTTCCATTGCTAGAATTACATAAATTTATAGTAGGATACCAGTAAGTCTACTTGAGTCCATAGTTCATTTCCCAATCCTGAGGATTCTGAGATGGTGATGGTGATCAAAGATTTTTAAATGTTGGGAGAATGGGCCCCAAAGTCACGCATGTTGCAGAATCACACAGGCATAAAAACAAGCTCTGCAGTTCCTTTATAATATTTTGGGTTAAAACATCAAGGCATGAGCATCATAGTGTGAAATTCTTTGAGATTCACAAGGCCTGGGAGGACTGGAGCAGGCACATAGACTTGTCCCAGCTCCTTTTGTGCTACCAGAAAGCCAAGCAATGTTGCTCCAATACCCAAACCACTGTGAGGGGCCATTGTAGAGAGAGATCTTTCCTTCTGGACTCATTCCATTAGAAGCAAATTCTGAGCTGGGGAAAAGACTGTGGGAGTCAGGGGAAGGGAGGGAGAGGTTGAGTTCATTCAAGTTCCTAAATTCAAATTCAGATTGACATGGAGAAGTTGTAAGGAGAGGAGACAGGAACAGGGACAGAGCCCTGGCCCCTGTCCCTAGAATCACTATAAAGGATAGAAGTGCCACAGATACTCAAAAAGTAAAATGTACATAGGCAAATTATGATGACTTCCACTTTTATCTTTAACAGTTCCTTCTTCCATGCCATCCAATGCAAACAACAATTTCTTCTCCTTCTATTTACCTGTGACAGTTTGAATTTTGTGAATCCCAGAAAAGATTCTGTTTTTTAACAAATCCATTCCTGTGGGTATGGGGCCCTTTGATTGCCTTAAATTCAGTTAAGGAGGCTTTGATTAGATCACTTTAGGGCTTTTGATTGGACCATGGCAGCCTCAGAACTGTAAGATTTTACCCTAACAAATTTCCCATTATAAAAGCCAACCCATTTCTGGTACTTTGTATTAGCAGTCCTGTGGCAAACTAAGATACTACCTAAGAAGCTACCTACTAAAGGTAAAACTATGTCCCTTTCATATCTTTTAAGATTCTGTAGTATGTAGATCCTGGTTTAAAACATATCAGGTCCATTTTGTCATTTCCTCTCCTCAGCTTTACAAATTTCCTACATCATTTGTCTTTCTTACCACCAATCTGGCTTTGGAATGGTTTGTGATACTTCCACATATCACAGAGGTCAGCTTGCCTAATCTGTAAGGCCAAAAAAGTCCTATTTCTGTGCCTACCCAAGAGACACCCCAACAGCATGTCACTGGGGGGGGGGGGATCCTCTGCCTTGAGTCAAACAATGTACAGCTGCTTGCACCAAAGTGTTCATGACAGAAATCTTGTCAGAGACTGCGTCTCCTCCACATACAGACAGAACCAAGCCTTGCCACACAAACTTCAAACATGCCCCTTCTGGCATTTGAGATAGCAGTTTCTCAATGTCGAATATGAATAAAAACCAGCAAGTATTTCCTTGGTCTGTTTGGCTATGTTTTTAATTCCCAAGAGAAAAATAAATGGATAAATGTGTTTCTTTTCCCCAGATATCTGTTACCAGGCACTATAGAAAGATGCCCTTTAAGCTTCTATTGATCCCTGGCTCTGCAAAATTGCAGGCAGCCCAGTGAGAAGCCTCAGCTCCTGAGGAGCAGCAGGTGCTTACCAAAAGGGGCCTCAAGAGTAAGTAGCTGTGAGCTTCCAGCTAGGTTTCAAGCATCTCAGACTTCTGAACCCATGGGTGGCCAACAGGGAATGGTTTCCACAGCAGGCTTTCAATAGCCTGGCTCATCAGGGTTAGCGGCAGCTCCCACAGGGAAGAATCAAGTGGCAGGCGATTCGATGCCGTGAGTATGCAGAGAACAGCGGGCAACATGTGTCCTCAACTCAGAGAGCCGGAACCCACGCCTGGTCAAGGCAGGCAGCCAAACAGGCAGTGGCAACCCACCTGTCACGCTCACCTGAGAAACGCCATCCACAGACCTCGTCTCAAAGGCTTCTCAGATGACACCTCGAATCCCAGAATAGGAGCCAGTCACAAACGTGGATGGTTCTCACCACCCCTTCCTCCCCCTCTCTGCCATGACAGAGTGTGGTGGACTGTCGTGTTAATATTCCCATCCACAGAGGAATGCATCTTAAAGGATTCATCTGCGTGTGGCACCATGAGACATTATCTGAGAGGTGCGGTTAGCGTTTGTGGAGGGTCACACAGCCTAAGGCAGGTACTAACAGCAACAAGAAGGAAAGCTGTGACCCTTTCTGCTTAAAGATTGCCCTTCTGCAGGCTGTGCTGCTATCTGCACATAAGTGTGTGGCTGAAAAGGGACATTATCCTGAATGCCAAATGCTGCAAAAGTGCATCCGTGAAATAAATAAACACTGAAATTAGGTCTAGACAAAATTGGCTGTGTGCATATAATTTAAAAAATAATTGTATTAGTCTGCCAAAGGGGTGCTGATGCAAAGTACCAGAAATCTGTTGGCTTTTATAAAGGGTATTTATTTGGGATAAAAGCTTACAGTTAGTTATAAGGCCTTAAATACTCCAACTCAAGGTTGCTTTCTCACCAAACTCATTGCAGCGGGTTGAAGCAAGATGGTTGTTGATCTCTGCAAGGATTCAGCCTTCCCCTCTGGGCTTCCTTTCTCTCAGCCACAGGCTGGCATAGGGCTTGTCTCTCAGGGCTTTCTCTCTCTCCTGGCAGAGGCGCGTTCCTTTTCAGGCCTTCTGTAACAGTCTTGGCTCTCCTCCCAAGGTCAGCTGCAAACTATCAAGTGAATGGCTCATCTCTCTTCCAGTGTGCATCTTCTTGAGTGAGTGGCCATTTATATTGGCCCACCAAGGGGACAGTGACTCAACCTAAATCACGCCTTCCTGACATGGCCCAATTGGAAGCCTTAAATTGATTTTTATCAAGTAAACTTCATCAAAAGATGCCCTCACTGAATTTAATACAATCAAAGGGTATCACACCCAAAAGAATAGATTAGTTTACACACATAATCATTCTCTTTTTGGGATTCACAAAAATAGTCTCAAACTGTCACAATAATAATAAAAGTTAAAAAGGACCATGGCAATCTCATGAATAAACAGAAAGAAAATCAAAGCCTTCGGAAGTCCTGCCTTGGTCCTAGGAACAAAATAGTACATGCAGTCTGTCGTCACGTAGGAGTCCCTCTCTAGGAGCATCCCTGGTGAGGAGGACCAGGCTTGTAGAGCTACAGTGACTTAGGAAATAGATATGTTAAGGTGTAAGACTGAGCAGATTTATGGGTCTAAGGTCTAGAAATCAAATCACTCTAGATAAAAAAAACAGAGGCTTGTTTTGGGTGCAATTGTGGTCCCCCAAAAGATGCTCTGAAGTCCCGACTCCCAGTCCATTGATTATGACTTTACTTGGAAATAAGGTCTTTGAAGGTGTGGTTAGTTATGATAAGGCCAAACTGGATTAGGTTTGGCCCCAATCCAATATGACTGGTGTCCTAAGGAGAGGGAAATTAGGACATTGGCACAAGCAGACTCAGGGAAGAGGGCCATGGGAGGATGGAGGCCGAGACTGAAGGGCTGCAGATGTGGGCCAAGGAACACCCAAGAGACACCGGAAGACGGAAGGGGCAAGGCATGATCTTCTCCTAGAGTCTTCAGAGAGACCATGGCCTTGCTGACGCTTTGATTTTGGACTTAGAGCCTCTAGAATGGTGAGGCAATAAATTTCTTCTGTTTTATGTCACTAAGTTAGTGGTACAGTATTTTGTTAGAGTAACCCTGGGAAACTAAGACAAGCATTACACCATAACATTTCTAAAATAATATTTTTTTTTTTTATTTGTGGGTAAGTAGACCATATTCTCCAGTTATTTCATTTTTACAAAATAAATTATTTTACTTTTATTTTTACTTCTAACAACTTTGTTGGGGGGACAAGCATACTTAACATGCAATATACTGCACATATATAAAGTGTAGAGTTTGTTACATTTTGGAAAGTTTACATCCCACCATCAAGATCGTGAATATATGTATCACGTACAAAGTTTCTGTGAGCCCCTTTAAAATTCCTTCCTCCCACCTCACCCCACCCCAGGCAATGGCTAATCTGCTTTCTGTCACTATCGATTAATTTGCATTTTCCAGAATTTTGTATAAATGAAATAATACAGTATATACTGATTTGTGATCAGCTTCTTTCACTCAGCATAATCATTTTGAGAGTCATCCATAATGACACATGGATCAATAGATTATCCTTTTCATAGCTAGGTAGTATTCCATTGTTGGATATATCACAGTTTGATTATCCATTTACCTATTGATAGAAATTTGTGGGGTTTTTTTCAAGTTTGGGGTTATAGCAAATGAAGCTGCTATGGACATTCATGTGAAAGTATTTGTATGAAGATTGGCTTCCATTTCTCTGGAGTAAGTAGCAAAGAGTAGAATCATGGAAGGTATATGCTTCAGGTTTTGAGAAATTCCCAAACTGTTTTCCAAAACGAGTGCACCACTTTACAGTTCCACCAGCAGTGTATGAGAGCTTCAGGTTCTCCACCTTCTTATCAACACTTGTTATACTTTTTAATGTTAGCCATTCTAATAGGCACTTCTTATTGTGGTTTTAATTTGCATTCTTCAAAAGTCTGGTGAGCATCTTTTCATGGGCTTATTTGCCATTGGTTTTATTGATTTTCTCTATTGATGAAAGTCGTAATCATCAATTAATAACACTTATGTAGTCAAACTTCTTGCACATACAGGAAATAGACTTTAATATGGTTTCAGACAGTAAGCATATTTTGGCTTTACTATCACGATTTGTTATTTATTATGCACCTATGCACAAGGTGCAATTTTCTTCCAATTTCTATTATTTACTTGTGGCACACACAGCATATCCTTAATAGCAAATCAATTGTAAGACAACTCTTCCAGGTAAAAATGAAACAAAATACATTTTTAGAGTTTTATATCCAAATATAATTGAAAGATTAACTTACCTTCTAACCATTTATCAGAGATGTGCTTTCATTTGAGAAATAGATTTATTTTCTCATGAAATCCAATAAAATTTTAATAAACATTAGTTTTAAATCATCTGGGGGAGGAGTTGAACAACTCTCATTTTGCACCTAACTTTAAAACTAATTTTCTTAAGAGTAATGTCTACAAAGTTCAAGAATTTTTAATACAAATTTAAAACAATATTTTGTGGCAAAATTTGTGCTTGCCATTCTTGTCACTTTCACAACATTTAAATGGTGCATTTTGTTATTTTTACTAATTTCAACTTTTTCAAAGCTAATTTTATGTATTATAAAAATAGAAATAAGCAAGTATCATTTGGTAATTATTTAAATATTTATATAGAATCTATATATGTATTTATATACGTAAGAGAAAGAGAAATAAGTAAAAATTTGTTGCTTTTTAAAATATTAGAAACACTATGCTAAATATTAAGAGTATGTACTGAACATAAAAAAGTATATGCTGCATGATTTACAAACTTGGAATTCTCTACAAGAAAACTATACAATAAACGTAAATGCATTTCTCAGCCATATGAAAGGCCACATAAGCATGCTTAATTGTAAAGCATCCCAGTTATATCAATAATCTAATAAGCAATAAATATGCCCATGTCTGCAATATGCCTTTTGACTAATGTCAGCTGTCATTTCTCATAACTAAACATGTTGCTTATAAATATAAATGCATATTGAGAAGTATTTAAGATGTTCATTTATTATGGCTGTATATTTTCATAATAGTAATGCAAAATGTGCTGGCAAGGTAGAGAAATGAATTGTTTACAAATGAAACAAATGAAGAAGTTTTCCAGGGAAAGTATTGAGGCAGTGCAAGGAATAGGGATTAAGTAAAAGGAGAATAAGAGGAAAACATGGAAAGCAATACAGTGCAGGGCGTTAACAAAAAAGGAAAATTAGATGAAAAACGTGCCTTTGGGAGGAGACAGATAAGAAGAAAGGGTCCAAATATATTTTGAAACTTAGGCAAACACCAATACTCAAGAAATTTCTCATCACCCATTTCTAAACTTAGGGGACCTCCCTTCCCCACAGCTGTTGAGCATCATTTTGGGGAGGGCAGGTCTATTAAAGTCAATTCTCTATTTGTGCTTTGCCTTTGCAGAGTCAAGCCCTTTGGGAACATCTGATGAACTATTTCTTCTCTAGAAAGCACCAAAGGTTTATGAATGTGACAGCAAGACAATTCTGCAAAAAGAAAGAAAATGACATGCACGAAAAATAAACCAGCAACTAAATAGTAATTAGAATAAATGAAACATGGAAATATTAGAATAAATGATTGAGGTGATATTATTAAATATTAACTTTCATGCATTCTAAATTGCTTTGTAGATGATTATGCTTGTTCTAGTTGAGAAAATAACTTTTTTTGTTGCCATCAGGTTAAATAATTAAAAGATGTGATTGATATTTTGATACAACAAATACAAAATTACCTTAAGACCTAATATTCTACGAAGATCTTAAAGAAGCTAAATATGTTATTGCCTTTAAGTGCTTTAATTTTAACCAACTTTCTTTAGCATCTTCAATCAAAATTTTTGTTTTATGGATTCAACTCAGAAATGCAGAACGCATAAGTCTTGATTTCTTGACCTTGTATGCTAAAGCTCAAATTTATGTGTAATTCTGATTTAGATTTTTGCCATAGTCCTTTCTTAAAATGACAGAAATCTTGAAAAGTATAAAAAAGGAAAAAGGAAAAAAAGGTTCACCTATAAGTTATCATTCAGAGATGGGGGGTTTTATTTTCCCAATTATTACTTACTCTTCTAAGACATGATTTTTAATTGTTTTCGGTATTTTAATTCATGACTAAATATATCTTGTTGGGGATTGAGCCATATCCCCCATAAAAGACACGTTCAAGTCTCAATCTGCATGCCTGTGAGCGGGAAGCCATATTGTAAGCAGGACTCTTGAAAATGTTAATATTAGGTAAGTGGGGACTCATTTGTGAATAGGGTATTAGAAGATCCTACTTAGAAGAGGCGAAATTGAGTCCAAATGAGCCATAATCCATATGACTGGAGACCTTATAGGAGAAGTAATCTAGTCAGAGTCACAGGTGACAAAGCAAAAGAAAGAGAAGCCATGAACTGAAGCAGAGCTACCTGCCAGGGAGCTCCAAGAATTGTAGATTGCAGCCAGCTAGCACCAGAATGCTACCGATTCTCAGAGAAAGTCTGGTCTTTCAAGACCTTGATTTTGTACTTCTAGCCTCCAAATCCATGAGACAACAAATCCCTGTTGTCTAAGAAAACCCATTGTGTGATATTTGTCAGACCAGCCCTCACAAATTAAGACACAGTCTTTAACACACACACACATCTTTGGTATTTCATCATCATCTTTGTGACATAAGCAGATCCATCTCTGAATCAATTGTATAAGAGAAATTCCTAGACGCGAACATGCAGAGTCAAAATTTTGTGCACTTTTAAGCTTTGACTATACATTGCCAAATCGCTCTCCAGAAAAATTGTACTAATTTACATTTGAGCATGCTCTTTTTAAGCACCTCACTGTATTGCTTAATATGGTATCTTATGAACTTGTATCTACTATAGCTCCAAGCTAAATATATTTACAGCTACACTTGGAATGGCAAATACGTAAGACATGTGTTATCTACATCCCACTCTGGTACTCAAGGGAGACATTTTTTTCCAACAGCAAACTCTTTCTCAAGACAACTCTCCAGACGGCCAATCAACAAGAGTTAGGGCTCAAGATGACACACTGGGATTTGGTTCTTTTCTAGCACTTCTTCTAAGATAAGCTTATGCCACTCCAACCGATCTAAGACAAAGCTAGGAAGGCATGAATTGAGCTGCTTTTCACCTTGACTGAATACCCTTCTCTCCAGTCTACCTTTACTTCACCTGGAAACATGACCCCTTGTGTCATTTCAGGTTTTTCATAGTGGTGCCAATTTAAACCCGACCTCCTTAGTCAGAGCTCCAGGTTTCAGATATGCATCATTTAGCTGACAAAATTCTCCCTAATGTAGTTTCTATCCTTACAGGTACTTACCCTTTTAAATAGCAATTACCTCTACACATTAGATATCATCAAGGGCTAATGGTTTAATGTATTTGTTCCCAGAAACAAATAAAGAATAACCAACTCTCTAATTTTAAGCCCCTGCAAGTTTGGGTTCCATGTTAGGCCAGCCCAAAAGATATGAATGGTGTACCCAAATTGTTCTTTATCTGACTTAGAAACCATATTCTAAAGGATTACTATTTACCTGGTTTGCTCACTGTGGGAAGTTACTGCAAGAGTTATTTGTGTATTTCTGGTTGAGATGAATCTCCTGGTTGAGACAGATAGATATAAAGACAGACAGATAGACAGACATACTTATGATTTGCATATATAATGGCATGTATTATACTAATTAAATGGATCTAATATGTATTCACAAATGCTTGTACATACGCAAGCATAATTACCCAATGATGCAACATTTGTACTAATATTCTGGCATTAACTACCAACTTTCCACCCAGGAGAAAAAAAGAAAAACCATAACTCAGAGGATTTAAGATTTAGGGTCCAGATCCTGTGTGTAACTGGTGTTTCTGATCCTACACCATCATTTGGTTTCCCATCACCTGTGACTCTGTTTAGGATTTTCTTACCAAGCAATATCCTTAGCTCATTCACACCAGTCCATGGTAAGTCAGTTTCTCCTTCTGGTGAGAATATATTACCTCTAGAATGTATTCAATCTTTGTTTAATTGGCAGAAGCAACTATAAAATCTTGAAGTGCATATACAGTCAGATCTTTTTCAATGCTTTTACTTTATCTTCCTTAATTGCAGAAAGTTTAGTACCCCAACTTCAGCCTCTTCTCCCTTAGTTACCCCCAGAATCCCAGGAACTTAGTCAAAAGGGGAGGGAGCAGAGAGGGGACGTAAGAATTCTTTCTACATAAGGCTTAGACAAAATAGGAACTGTTAATTTTTTTCATGTAATAAACTTTATTTTAAAGAGGTTTCAGATTACAAAAAAGTTACCCTGAAAGTATAAAGGATTTCCATATACCCCACCCCCTCCTCCTCCTCTCACATTTTCACCTATTAATAACATCTTACATGACTGTGGTATATTTGTTAGAACTGATGAACAAATATTGAAGCATTGCTACCAACCATGGTCTATAGTTTAGATTATGGTTTATACTTCGCACCATACAATTTTATAAGTTTTCACAAAATGTATAATGGCCTGTTTCTGTCATCTCAAAATCATGCAGAACAATTCTGATGCCCTAAATATGCCCTATGGTCCACCTATTTTCCCCTTTCCTTCCCTCAGAACCTCTGGTAACCACTATCTTTATATCAAAGTTACAAGTTCTTCTATTACTACAATAATAATGTCTACTTTGGTCCATGGTTGCATTCCCCCCTTATGTTTGTTCATTCTTCAGTCTTGAAGATTTGGGGATAGTGATGCCCACTCTGCTTCAGACTGAGAGGAAGCTTAGATCTTATGGGACAGAGCCATTGATTCTTGCTCTTGAACTTGGATCTGACACACTCCAAGTACATCTGTCCATCCTGGGATCATCCTGCACAGTCATGTGGTTTCTCAGGGGGCACTTGTAGTACCACATTCTTACCTGGTGAGCCTGACATCATGGCTCTTGCAGCTCTTTGTATTTACCTACAAAGCATTTCTCAGGGAGAAAGCCAGTCCTGAGAGGTCAAGAGTGGAAATAATATCTGTCACCTCACAGAGCCACTGCTGGTGGGAATATAGAATGGTGCAGCCATTGTGGAGGACAGTTTGATGGTTCTTCAGGAAGCTAACTATAGAACTGCTGTATGATCCAGCAATCCCACTGCTGAGTATATATCCAGAAGAATTGAAAGCAAGGACACAAACAGATATATGCACACCAATGTTCATAGAGGCATTATTCACCATTGCCAAAAATAAGAAGCAACCCAAAAGCCAATCAACAGATGAATGGATAAGTAAATTGTGGTATATACATACAATGGAATATTACTCAACTATAAGAAGGAATGCAGTGTTTTTTTTTTCTTTTTTTCTTTTTTTTTAGGGGAGATCATGAACACAGTCCCCCACTACCACAGATTATGCAATCGAGTTTCCCACATTTGGGGAAATCGCAGGGGTCAGCACATCCTGAGTACAATGGATAAGCCTCGCCCTGGGAAAGCCTCCTTCATGATCATGGTATCTCCCTTGCCAGGTAAGTATAAGGAATGCAGTATTAACACACAGGATAACATGGATGAATCTTGAGGACCTTATGTTGAGTGAAGTAAGCCAGGCACTGAAGGACAAATATTACATGACCCCACTGATATGAATTAAGAAAATTGAACAAACTCACAGAACTAGAGTCTAGAAGATAGGTTTACAGGAGACAGAAAGGGAGTAGAGGGTGGTGAGCCAATGCCCATGTGGGCAAAATCTATGATAAGGTGGAAGTGTGTAGCTGTGCAGTAGATGAGCGTGACACTAGTGCAGTGGATGCGATTGGGTTCAACAGTGCTGGTTTGTGAGGGGGATCGGGTGGGGGTTTGGGTTGGACTGTCCATGGAACTGGGGCAGGGTTGGGGGAAGAAGCAGGTGAACTCGGGATTTGCAGGTCTGTGGTTAAAACGACCATGCTGGAAGTGTTCTTTTGGCAAATATGGCAGGGCAGGTTTCTAGTGTAGGGTGTTGGTGTGGGGGGTTGTGCATGAGGACAGGGTGCACCTGGGGCAGGCTTCTATGAAATATGAAAGTGTTTGTCTTGTCACAGTGTGTTATATCAGTGGGTGGGGACCCACACAATAAACAAGAAAATATTAAACTCCAGTCCTGGGGAGTCCTACTATGTTCTCAAATAGAGGGAGAGAGTTTCTTGAGAACATACACAGTACCTAGTAAAAGAAAACAGACCAATATGTCAAACCTTCAATATTATTGCAAGTAACTATAAATCTTATTCTTCAAAAAGTGAAACTTGAGAAGTGGATGTGGCTCAACCAGTTGGGCACCTGCCTACCACATGGAAGGTCCTGGGATTGGGTCTCAGTGCTTCCTAAGAAGATAAGCAGACACCCACACCTATGCCAACGAGAGCTAGACACAGCACCCTGCCGCAACAAGAGTTAGACGCTGCATCCCGCTACACCCTGAAGCAAGAGCAGATGCCTAAACGAGCAGATGCCATAAGCCAGGAGATGCCACAGCCCACAGGGAGTGAATGTGGCTCAGGCCATTGGCCATTTGCCTCCCACACGGGAGGTCCCGGGTTGGGTTCCCAATGTCCCCTG
Source organism: Tolypeutes matacus (assembly GCA_026826555.1). NCBI lineage: Eukaryota > Metazoa > Chordata > Mammalia > Cingulata > Chlamyphoridae > Tolypeutes > Tolypeutes matacus. The sequence goes on from JAKSZT010054281.1 coordinate 5,700,692, forward strand.
GAGAAGGGGAGCAAACAATGGGCAGATAAACAAGAGAACCATCTGGGGGAAGAGGGGGATAGATAAACTTAAAAATAAATTTAAAAATAAATTTAAAAATAAATTAAAATAAATCTTTTTAAAAAACTAAAACTTAAAGGTTACCATAGGTACCGAGGGGAGGGGAAGGAGGGCAGAAAAATAGAATAGATGGAACATAGGGCATTTTTAGGGCATTAGAATTGTTTTGCATGACCTTGAAATAATGGATACAGGTCATTTTAAATTTTGTCAAAATTTATGAAAGTGTACAGTCCAAAATGTAAACTATAATGGAAATCATTGACTATGGTAAGTAGCAATGCTTCAATATTTGTACATCAATTGTAACAAATGAGCCATCCACATGTAAAATGTTATTAATAGGGGAGGGGGTACAGGGGAGAGCATTGGGTATATTGGAATACCCTGTATTTTCTATGTGACTTTTCTGTAACCTAAAGCTTCTTTGAAGATAAAATGAAAAAAAAAAAAAGACACTGGAGGAATATATGGAAGAAAACATCACTGTATATAAAATACAACAGGTCTTCAATGATGAAAGACATAATGTCTAAAAAAGGTTTTTTTATTAATTTTTTTATTTTTTTTGTATTTTATATGTTATTTTTAAAACTATCATTTCATTTTCTTATTATTTTTATTTGGTTATTTTCTTGGCCTTATCTAAGGTTTTAAATCACAGAAGGGTCACAAATGTGGCAGGGGAGGAACATTGGTGCAGGGTGTCAGTAATGGGGGGATGCATGGGAGGGGGTTTATCTGGGCATGCCTCTAAGGAATATGATTGTGTTCAAGTGTTCATGGGGCATTGTCAGGGTGGGTGGAGATCCACACATTAACTGAAAGAATATCTAATTCCCATCCTGGGGACTTCTGCTACACTCTCTAATGGGTCAGCAAAAATCCCCCAAGTACAGGGGCAGTGCCTAGTGAAGGAGGACAGAAAATTGTGCTGGGCCTTTAATATTGATGATTGTACTTATGAACCTTTTTTTTTTTTAATTGAAACTTAGCCTAGAATTATATGTTGCCTAAGAATTACCTCCTGAAAGCCTCCTTGTTGCTCAAATGTGGTCTCTCTCTAAGCCAAACTCAGCATATAAATTCACTACCTTCACCCCCCCAGCATGGGACATGACTCCCAGGGATAAGCCTCCCTGACACTAAGGGATTACTACCAAATACCAACTAGCAATGCACCTGGATAAAGACCATGACCATAAGGGGGAAATTGTAGATACAAATGAAATTTCATGGCTATGAGATTTCAAAGTGAGTTGGGAGGTGATTCCAGAGGTTACACTTACACATGTCTCAATAGGATCTCATCGACTGCCACAGTAAATATTGCCTCAAATAGTGGGGCTCCTGAGAGCTCTAGAGACGTCCAGATACTATAGGCAGGGCATACATCTCAGGAGTTTGGCACCCTGCCAGTGGGCATTACCTTGGAATTTAGGCTTCCCAGTGTGACAGAGTTGGACTCATTTGTGGTTTCCCTATACATGGCTCTTCTGCCCCTCCTATCTGAGTCTATAGTTAGTCTATCCTTGATAGGTGTATGACCAAGAGACTTAAACTTTGGTCCATCCATATGCCAATTGGGTCCTGAATCTCCACAGATTTGCCATACCTACTCTCCAGTTCATTGGACTCACTGAGGACAGCTATTAATAAGTGATGATAATGGACTATGCCCATCCCAAGGGACAGAGAGAGTCTGCAACTGCAAGCAAGATTGGCCCATCCATCTGACCATGGGATCTAAACCCCCTCTCAATTAGAAGCAGAGTGGGCATCATCATCCCAAAATCCTCAAGATTGGGGAATAAACAATGGACTAAATTAGACTTATTATTATTCTACTATAGACATTGTTATTCTAGCAATGGAAGAACTTTTATCACTGATGTGAAGACAGTGGCCACCAGAGGTTCTGAGGGGAGGGAGAGGGAAAAATAGGTTGTAATATGGGGGCATTTTCAGGAGACAGTAATTGTCTTGCATGATGTTGCAATGACGGATGCAGGCCATTATATATTTTGTCATAACTTACAAAATTGTGTGGGGCAGAGTGTAAACTATAATGTAAACTATAATCTATGGTTAGTGGCAATGCTTCAATACCTGTTCATCAATTGTAACAAATGTATCACATTAATGAAGTATGTTGTTAATGTGGGAACGTGTGGCACATATGGGAATCCCCTATATTTTTTATGTAACATTTATGTACTCTAAAGTTTCTTTAAGATAGATTAATTAATAATTTTTAAATATGAAAAATTGGAATATATACTGCAAGCTTTATATCAAGTTAAATTTCTTGAACTTGATAACTGCACTTAAAGTGAATAGATAAGTGAATATCTTTGATCTGAAGAAATATACATGGCAGTATTAAGAATTCAAGGAGAATTATGTGTACAAACTATTCTCATGTTTAGAAAATGGATGGATGGATAGATAGATGGAAAGGAAAGGAAAGGAAAGGAAAGGAAAGGAAAGGAAAGGAAAGG
>JAKSZT010054281.1:5703262-5797872 GCA_026826555.1 Tolypeutes matacus
GGAAAGGAAAGGAAAGGAAAGGAAAGGAAAGGAAAGGAAAGGAAAGGGAGGGGAGGGGAGGGGAGGGGAGGAGGGAGGGAGGGAGGGAGGGAGGAAAGAAAGAGAGAGAGAGGAAGGAAGGGAGGAAGGGAGGAAGGGAGGAAGGGAGGAAGGGAGGAAGGGAGGAAGGGAGGAAGGGAGGAAGGGAGGAAGGGAGAAGGGAGAAGGGAGGGAGGGAGGGAGGGAGGGAGGAAGGAAGGAAGGAAGGAAGGAAGGAAGGAAGGAAGGAAGGAAGGAAGGAAGGAAGGAAGGAAGGAAGGAAGGATGGCAAATGTAGAAAAATGTTAAATTGGTGTGGTAGGTCTGGGTTGGGGATATGTGGGCATTCTTTGAAAAAAGTTTGTATTATTTACTTTTGTACCTGTCTTGTAAGTTTGAAAGTATCTCAAAATAAAAAGGTTTTAAAAGTATAGTCTTTTGGATACAAATGTAATCGTTTTTATTTTCTATTGTGGTAGCTAATTTACTTCTCATTTTTTGCTCCTAAACTTGTATAATATGGCATCGTTAGGATGTCTATACAGATTTCCTGCAAGGAAAATACACCCTGAACAATTTCTTTTACAAATTACTGTGGTGATCTTTTGAGAATGATCTTCTTTTAACCTCTTTGACTCGAGGTGACATAAAGAATACTGAATGTGGTCATTTTTCTTACTGGGGGTTTCCCAAAGCCATACACTTTCAAACACCCATTCCCTGGCTGCAAGCGTTAGGGCTAAAAAAAACTGTGACTCATAGCCTTATCGTGTTTGTTTTGGTTGCATTTTGTTGCTGTTTTCTGTTTAAACATTTCATTCGCTCTCCCATATGGGCTGGAGATGACTGACCTACTATTGTACAAAATCATTTTCAGCGTGATGACAGCAGTGGCTGGCAGGGGAAGGAGGCAGAGGTTGCAGAGTTGACATTGTCTTTGCCCCGTTGTTAGTGTACCAGAAGGAGGAATAAGGCACCACTGTAGTTGTTTCTCTTCCCTACCGCACCCCCTCCCCTCTCCTCATTAGTGCAGCAGATGTGAAAGAAAGTTCTTTGAGGGCAGCAAGCCAGTGATCACAACATTTGAGATGGCATTTCAAATACAATGCAGCCTCTTGACGTGGCTTCTGAAAGCCATGTAATAACAGACCTCAGTGTGTATTGAAAAAAATAATTTTTTTTTTTCAATCTCAAGAAGTCTGTTCTTATAAACAAGCAAAAGGATCTGGTACTATAAGGTCTGTCTGTCATGGCATTGATACCTCATGAGGAATTTGGCATTTGGCATGAATAAAAATGTAAATTCAACAGAAGCATATTGTTGGCATAGATGTGGTACCAACAGAGTCACAGTTTCAAATGGGTGGCTCTCTCGTTCAGATTGCAGCTACGTAGAGATTTTCGTCATCCAAAAGGCCAAATAATCGTTGTTAGAATCATAACAATATTCTAAGCATAACTTTGAATCTAAGGTGGAACATTTTTAACTGTTAGAGAACAGGCTGCCCTGCCATCTTGTGGCTATTAAAGAGAAAAACTCCCTGTACAAACTTGACACATAGAACTTTCTGTGTTCTTTGAGATGATGGTGTCCATATTTCAAATGGAATGTTCCAAAGAACCCACATAAGACGAGGGGATGAAAGAAACCTTCAGTCTGGCTCCACTTCAACCACTTCCATGGTGCTCTTCGAACTTATTTGGAACTCCTAATAAAAATTCATGAGACATTTTTTGTTAATCAAATTTATTGATTCACATATTTTGAGTGTACAGTTCAATGTTTCAAAAAACGTAAACAAATGTGTTACCACCACCCAAAATTAAAATTTACATCATCCCCAAAATTTCCCTCATGACTATTTTTATCCCCAAATCCCCAATGTCCTGACACTAATCTGTTTTCTTTCATTATACGCAAGTTTTGCCTGTTCTAGAATATTATGAAAATGGAATCATATAGTATTTTCTCTTTGCTTCCTCACTCCTTTCACTCACCATAATGATTTTGCAATTTCTTATGTTGTTACAGGTCTATTAACAACGTGATCATTCCATTTTATGTTCCTGCCAGCAATGTAATACCATACTTGTTGTACCACACACCCATGCCAACGAGTAGTAGTGTCAATCTATATCACTTTAACCAATCTAGTAGGTGAATTGTAATATCTTATTGTGATTTTAATTGCATTTCCCTAACAATAAGCAACTTTTCATTTGTGTATTGTCCATTTCTATATCATCTCTTGTGAAGTATCTGTTGAAATTCCTTGCCCATGATTTATTTTGATAGATTTACTTATTATTATTGAGTTGCAAGAAATCTTTATATATTCTGGATATCAGTTCTTTGCCAGATATGTGGATATATGTGTGTGTGTGTCTCTGTGTGTGTGTTATGAAGAATTTTTTCCCAGTCCTTGGCCTACAATTTATTTTAAGTATTTAGTATTGTTATGCCATCTTGATGAATTGAACTTTTCATTATTATGAAATGACTATCATTATCCCTGGTAGTATCCCCCGTTTTAAAGCCTACTTTACCTGATATTAATATAACCACTCCAGTCTTCTTTCCATAGCATTTGCTTGGGATATCTTTTTTCTCACATCTGTATATTCAAAAAGGATTTCTGGTAGACAGCATTTGGTTGAGTTTTGTCTCTACCTAATGTGCCTTTTAATCAGAATGTTTGTATTATTTATATTTACTGTGATTTATCTATATAATCATGTTTACATCTATAGTCCTGCCATTTGTTTTATAATTGTTAGTATGTAATCTTTATTCCTGTTTTGCCCTTTTCCCTGTTTCGTTTTTTTTGTTTTTTGTTGTTTTTTTTTGAGGGAGTGGATTTCATATTTTTTGCCTCTGTGTTTTATAATTCTAGCTGTTGCTCCAGGTTTATGATATGCATTTTTATATAATCATAGGATATCTTCAAATAATATATGCCATTACACTTACAACTTAAGGACCTTAAAGCAATATAACTCCATCCCCCCTTATTCTTTTTTTTTCTAATGTTTAATTTTTAATTTTTAAAAATAGATATTTAGATTACATAAATGTTACATTAAAAATATAGGGGATTCCTATATGCCCTGCTCCCCACATTTACCCACATATGCCCACATTTACCCACACTAACAACATCCTTCATTAGAGTGGTACATTCATTGCAATTGATGAGCACATTTTGGAGCATTGCCACTAAGCATGGATTATAGTTTAAATTGTAGTTTACACTCTCTCCCACACAATTCTGTATGTAACGGCAAGGTATATAATGGCTTGTATCTGTTGTTGCAATGCCATTCAGGACAATTGCCAAGTCCTGAAAATGCCCCCATATTACACATGTTTTCCCTCTCCCTGACCTCAGAACCTTCAGTGGCCACCACCTCCACATCAATGATATAAGTTCTTCCATGCTAGAATCACAATAAGTCTATAGTAGAATACCAGTTAGTCCACTCTAGTCCATAGTTCATTCCCCAACCCTGAGGATTCTGGGATGGTGAAGCCCACTCCACCTCTAATTGAGAGGGGGCTTCAGTCCCATATGGCTGATGGATGGGACTTCCTTCCTTGCAGTTGTAGACTCTCTCGGTTCCTTGGTATGGTGGTTGCCCATCATCACCTCCTTGTTAGTTATCCTGGGTGAGTCCAACAAATTGGAGAGTAAGTGTTGCAACTCTGTTGAGGCTCAGGGACAAGATGACACATGGACAGCCCAAAGAGTCTTAGGCGTACACCTACTAACTCCAGTGCCAACTCTAAGTTCAAATAGAAGGGACCAAAAAGCCATATATAGGGAAACCACAACCAAGTCCAATTCTGTCATAGTGGGGAGCACAAACTCCAAAGTAGGGACCACTGGCAAGGCACCAAAATCATGAGCTATCTTCCTTGACCATAGTGCTTGGATTTCTCCAGTGCCCTTAGGAGCCCCACTATTTGGGGTAGAGTCTCATTTGTCAGTCAATGAGGTCCTGCTGAGGCATGCATAAGGGTAACCACTGGAATGATCTCCCAACTCACTTTGAAGTCTCTTAGCCATATAAACTCATTTTTCTTTACCTTTTCCCCCTTTTGGTCAAGGTCTTTTTCCAGTTGCATTGCTAGTTGGTGCTTGGTAGTAATTCCTTAATGCCAGGGAGGCTCATCCCTGGGAGTCATGTCTCACACATTCATATGCTGAGTTAGGCTTAGAGAGAGGCCACATTTGGGCAACAAGGGGACTGTCAGAAGCTAATGCTTAGGCACCCTATAATACTATGCTAAGTTTCAATTTCAAGAGTAAAGTTTCATAAGCACAGTAATCAATATCAAGGGTCCATCACAGGACCATCCTCTTTCACTAGCCATTGCCTCTGTACTTGAGAAATTCTTGCTGTTCCATCAGAGAATGTGGCAGAGCTCCCCAGGATGGGAATTCAATATTCTTCTGGTTATTGTGTGAATCTTCACCCACCGAGACAATGCCCCATGAACATCTGAACACATTTATATACCTTATATGTATGCCCAGATGAACCTCCTCCCATGTATCCCCCATCACTGACACCCCATACAAATGGTCCTCCGCTGCCACAGTTGTAACCCTTCTGTGATCCAAAACTTCTTCAAAAATGAAGCCAATATAATATCCAATACAATTAATAAGAAAATGAAATAATAATGATAGTTTTAAAAATGGGAAATAATATACAAAAAAATTAGAAAATTAAAAATTAAAAAAAGGGGATAATAAAAAATAATGAAAAAAAATATTAAAAAATTTTTTTTTACATTTTGCCTTTTGTCACCGTAAGATATTTTGTCCTGTATGTACAGTGACATTTTCTTCAATTTATTCCCCCAATGTCTTAGTTATTTCATTTTGTCTTCAAAGAAGTTTTAGGTTACAACAAATCACCAACATCCTCCCCTTTTCCCCCTTCCCCTGTTAATAATATTTTATATGTGGATGATACATTTGTCACAACTATTGTACAAATATTGAAACATATCTACCAACCATGGTCAATGGTTTACATTATGGTTTACATTTTGGACCATACACTTTTATAAATTTTAATGAAACTTAACATGGCCAGTATCCACCATTGCAAGATCATCTAGAACACTTTTATTGCCCTCAAAATGCCACCTCTTCCATCTATTCTATTCCTCCCTCCTCCTCCTCTCGGGACCCACAGCAACCACCAGGCTTCACTCTTTGCAGGACCAGCAAAGAGTGAAACCCACTATTTCTTTATGCTCTTGTGCTTTTGAACTGAATAATTTTAAAATTCCATGGTGCTTTTTTACTTTATACCAACTATCTTGTAAATAGATGAAAAAAAGAAGTTTTTTCTATTTACTCAAATATTTACTTTTCCAGTGTTCTTCATTCTTTTGTGTACTTCTAAATTTCCACCTATTCACTTTTCCTTTGCTTGAAGAATTTCCATTAACATTTCTTATAGTGCAGCTCAGGGAACAATGAATTGTCTCAGCTATTTTTTGTCTGAAAAAGGCTTTATCTGAAAGTATTTTTACTTTATATAGAATACTAGATTCACACATTTCTTTTCCAGCATTATCAGCATTTTAAGATGTTTCCTTGTTTTCTGGCTTGAATAGTTTCCATTGAAAAATCTTAAGTCATTTTTATATTTGGTCCTTTGTATATAAAGTGTCATTTTTCCTCTAGGTCCTTATAAGATTTTCTTGTTATCATTTACTTTAAACAATTTAATTGTGATGTGTCTTTTTTGGTTTCTTTTTTTAATTCTTCTTGGGATTTGTGGGCTTCTTATATATGTGAATTTATACTTTTCTTTCAATTTGAACAATTTTTATCATTATTTCTTCAAATCTCTTTTTCCCCCATTCCCTCTGGTCCTCTGATTTCATCTGTGCTAGAGGGTTTGAATTGTTCTACATGCTACTGAGGTTCTGCTAAGTTTTTACAGTTTTCTTTCTCTTTGTGCTTCCATTTGAATAGTTTCTATTGTTCTGTCTTCAAGGTTACTAGCATTTTCTTTTGTCTAAATGCTGTCATCCCATCCAGTAATATTGCATTTTTCTTCTTTATAAGTGATATTTGACTCTTTAATATAACTTTCTCTTTTCTCCTCAATGTTTTGCTGCTTTCCTTTAATTCTATGAAAACATTTATAATAGTTGCTTTAAGGTTCTTGTCCTTTCTGGGTCTGTTTATATTGATTGATTTTCTTCCTTATTATAGGTCACAATTTGCTGTTTCTTCATATGTTTTTAATTTTTATATGCTACTGGATATTGTGACTGTTACGTTGTTGACTGTTTGGATTACATTGGGGTTGGTTTTTTTCCGCTTATAAAGTGTCGTGATTTTTTTCTACAGAAAATTGTAAATCCAGTTGATCCTCTTGTGTCTTATTTTTAAGTACGGCCAATTATAGAGCAGCCTTAACTCTAAGGTTAATTTAGCCCTACTAGTAAGGTATGACCCTTCTGATTGCTACAAGAGTTCAACAGTGTCTTTCATTATGAATGAATAAAATGTAAATGTCTCCTAGCCCTAGCTGTATGTGACCTCTGAAAATTGTCCACCTTATAGCCTCCCAGCTGTTGATCTTTTCCTGAATTCATGGAGTTTAATATTACACATGTGCAGATGAATATTAAGCAAAGTCTCAGGAAGTCTCTTAAGCAGATTTCTGGAATTTGTATTCTGCACAGCTTCTAAAACTTCTGTACTGTCTTGAAAATTTTGACCAGTTTTATCTTCTCCCCTTCTTATTTCTGTCTGTTCAACTCAATAAGATCACTATTCTATGCTTATGACATCCTTCCCTGCTCCAAGACCCATCTCATTTTTTCCCCTTTTCTCAGGGAACATAGGAATAAACTGCCTGTTATCCAAAGTCTGAAAACAATTGCTTCATTACTTTTCCAAATTTTCCAGTTTTTTCCAGCATGAGGGTAAATTAATCTCAGTTAACCTATCAATAGATAAAAGTGAATCTTTTCTGGAAATTATCTTTCGATATTTAGTAAAAAAAAAAATGGTGTGTTAACTTCCTGTCATTGCTGTAACAAATTAGCACAACTTGGCTTTAAACAACAGAAATTTATTCTTTTCACAGAGGCCAGAAGTCCAAAATCAAGGTGTTGCCAGGGCTGCATTTCCTACAGAGGCTCTTGGAGGAGAATCTGTTCTTTTCCTCTTCCAGCTTCTAGTGGCTATCAATATTTATTGACTTCTGTCAACATCACTTCAATCTATGCCTCCATGGTCACGTGTCTCCTCTGTTCTGTTTGTGTTTCCCTCTTTTGTGTGTCTCAAGTTTCCCTCTTCTTTTCTTTTTATAAGGTCACTTGTCATTGGATTTAGGGTCCCCTCACATAATTAATTACATCTGAAAATACCTTTTCCACATGAGGTAAATTTCATAGCTTCCTGGAGTTGAGCTGTGAACAAATATTTGTGGGGATCACCATTCAACCCCCTATAATATTTCCTCTGGTTTCTCAAATTAACATCAATCCTATGTGCAAAGTACATTAACATACTTCCAAACATCCCTAAAAGTCTCAACTCATTACAGCAACAACTAAAATCCAAAATTTCATCTATATAGCATAGAAATCATCTAAATCAGGTATGAGTGCTACTCTGGAAATGAGCCATCCTTGGGAAAAAATCCCCTCTATCTCTGGACCTGTGAAACTATAGAATAAGTTATTTGCTTCCAAAATACAATGGTGGAAAAGTCATAGGATAACAGTTATAGGCATTCATATGCCAAAAGAGAAAGAATAGATGGTAGAAAGGAGTCCCTGGTGCCAAGCAATATCTAAAACCAGCTTCAGATATTGGATTTCCATTAGGTTTCAAAGCCTAAGAATAACCCACTGTGGCTTGAGACTTTACTTTCTGCATCCAAGGCTCCCATAGCCTCTGCCCTTGCATTTAGAATATTAAAGTATACAATGCATAATAAAAGAGTACAAGACAAACAAAAAAAAAACGAAATGATGGCCAATCAAAAGGAAAAGGATAAAACACAGAAAACACCAATTAAGAAGATGAAAATAAGGACTTAGCAAACAATCCTATTAAAAACTCTTAAAAATGATTAAAGAGATGACAGAAAGTACAGAGAAAGAATGAAATAATATCATGAAAACAATGAATTATCCTTCTGAGCATCTAAGTGAAGAGATATAAATTTTTAAAAGGGACCAAACAGAACTACTGGAGTTGAAGACCACCATAACTGAAATGAAAAATGCCCAGGAGGTTTTCAAGAGAAGATTGGAGCTCCCATAAGAAAGACACAGTGAACTTGAAGACAAGACACTTGAAATGAGTCAGGCTGAGGAGCAGAAAGAAAAAATAAATACTAAAAGGGGAAATAGTCTAAGAGACATTTGGGACACCATCAGTGCATTGTTATATGCATTATGGAAGTCTCCGAAGGAGAAAAAAGTTTTCAACATTCAAAAACAGGTATGAGGGGCAAAAATGGTCATTATTTAATGATAAAGGGGGTAATTCAATGGGAAGTTGTAACAATTATAAATATATATTCATCTAACAGCAGAGCCCAAAATATAAGAAGTAATTGATGACAGATTTTAAGGGAGAAATTGACAGTTTTATATTAATCATAGGAGACTTTAACACATCACTCTCAATAATGGAGAGAACATCTTCTCAGATTATCTGTAAGGAAGTTCAGGACTTGAACGATACACTAAACCAACTAGACCTAACAGACATATAGAGAACACTCTACCAAAGGAAAACAGAATACACTTTCTTCTCAAGTGCACATGGATCATTATCCAAGATAGACCATATGTTGGTTCACAAAACAAGTCTCAACAAATTCAAAAATATTGAAATTATACAATGCATATTCTCTGACCACAACAGTAAGAAGTAACAGGGAGAAATGGAAAAATCACAAATTAGCAATATACTCTTAAACAACCAATGGATTAAAGAGGAAATTAAAAGAAAAATTAAGAAATATCTTGAGGCAAATAAAAATGAAAATACAGCATACCAAAACTTACAGGATGTAGTGAGGAGAGTGTTAAGAGGGAAATTTACACCACTAAATCCTTACATTAAAAAAGAAGGACTTTAAATCAGAGACTTAACCACAGAACTGGAAGAACGTGAAAGAGAAGAGCAAACTAAATCCAAAGCAAGCAGTAGAAAGGAAATAACAAACATTAGAGCAGAGATTAATTAAATAGAAAAAAAAAGCAATAAAGAACATTGTTTTTAAAAAGTTCTTTCTTTGAAATGATCAATAAAATCAACTAACTGACACTGACATAGAAAAAATAAAAATACAAATAATGAAAAGCAGAAATGAAAAGGGGGACATTACTACAGGCCCTGCTGAAATAAAAAGAACTATAAGAGGATACTATGAGCAATAGTATGACAATATATTAGACAACCTAGACAAAATGGGAAAATTCTTAGAAAGACACAATCCAAACTACCTACATTGACTCAAGAAGAAATAGAAGATTTCAGCAAACCAATCAGTGGTAAAGTGATTGAATCAGCCATCAAAAACCTTCTAACAAAGAAAAGCCCAGGGCCAGATAGTCTTATAGGGAATTCTAGCCAACATTCCAGGAAGACTTAACTTTGATTCTTCTCACACTCTTCCAAAAAATTGAAGAGGAAGGAATACTTTCTCACTCATTCTATGAAGCCAATATTATTCTCATACCAAATCTGGATAAAGATATCTCAAGAATTGAAAACTAAAGACCAATATCTCTTATGAATATAGATGCAAAAATTCTCATCAAAATATGACCAAAGCAAATTCACGAGTATATTTAAAAAATTACACACCATGATCAAGTGAGATATTTCCCTGGTATGCAAGATTGGGCCAACATATGAAAATTAATTAAAATAATGCACCACATTTGCAGAATGAAGGGGGAAAAAACCCACATGATCATCTCAATTGCTGTAGAAAAAACATTTGACAAAATATAGAATACTTTCTTGATAAAAACACTTTGAAAGATAGGAATAGAAGGAAACATTCTCTACATGATAAAAATACATATATGAAAATCCATAGCTAACATCATATGCAATGGTGAAAGATTGAAAGCTTTGAAAACAAGATAAGGATGCCCAGTGTCACCACTGTTATTCAATATTGTACTGGAAGTTCTTGCCACAGCAATTAGGCAAGAAAAATAAAGGAAAGACATAACATTGGAAAGGAAGAAGTAAAACTTTCACTATTTGCAAATAATTTCCTATTTACAGGAAATCTTGAAAATTCCACAGCAAAGCCCCTAGAGCTTATAAATGAATTAAGCAGGGTAGTGGGGTTCAAGATAAATGCTCAGATATCAGTAATGACTCTATACACAGGCAATGAACCATCAGAAGAAGAAATCAAGGAAAAAATTCCATTCACAAAATCAACTAAAAGTATCAAATATCTAAGAATAAATTTTACCAAAGATTTAACAGACTTGTACACAGAAATCTACAAAAGATTACTCAAACAAAATAAAGAAAACTTAAATAAATGGAAAGATATTCTGTGTTCATGGATTGGAATACTAAATATCAATACTACCCGAGGCAATTTATAAAATCAATGCAATCCTAATCAAAATTCCAACAACCTGCAGAAATGGAAAAGCTAAACATCAAATTTAAATGGAAGGTAAGGGGCCCTGAATAGCTAAAGTCATCTTGAAAGAGAAAAATTAAGTTGGAAGACTCACACTTCCCAGTCTTAAAACTTATTACAAAGCCACAGTACTCAAAACAGCATGGTACTGGCACAAGGACAGTGATATAGACCAATGGAATCAGCCCTCACTTTTATAGCTATGTTGGCTTGAATCTTTTAAGTGGATCCCAGGAAATTATGTTCTTAAAATGAACCTTTTGTGAACCTTTGATTAAATCAGATCAGTTAAGGGTCATTTAATTAGATTGCCCCAGTAAGGCTTAGCCCAGGGTGGGTCTTAATCCTCTTACTGGATTGCCTTATAAATGGAGGAATAAAAGTTGCAGACACAGAGTATAAGACCACAGAGACAGAGAGAAGACTCCAGAAGTTGAAATCAGCGAACCTGGGAGAGAGAAAAGCTGCAGATGAAGCAGCCTGAAGCTGAAGCAACAAGGCCCAGAGGAGAGGGGAGAGAAGAGCAGACACCACCATGTGCCTGACTGCCCACACCTGAGCTTAGGGAGAAAGTGAGCCTAGCAAAGAAGACAGAAACCAACAGAACTCCAAAGGTCGGTTGCTTGTGATCCTGGACTCCTGCCATGTGGGACCTTTGGGGAAAGAGCATCACCTGATGCCTTAATTTGACATTTTCCCCAGCCTTGGTACTATAAGCTTTTAACTTAATAAATTCTCATGAAAAAAAAAAAGCAGTCTATTTCTGGTATATTGCTCCCAGAAGTTTTTAGCAAACTAAAACAAAGGACAACTGATTTTTGAAAATGTGGCATAGATCACTCAATTGGGAAAGAGTAATCTCTTCAACTTATGGTACTGGAATAATTGGATCTCCATTTGCAAAGGAAATGGGAGAGAGGAAGGCTACCTCACACCATTTACAAAGTTCAACTCAAAATGGAACAAATGCCTTAATGTAAGAGCTAGAACATTCAAACTTCTAGGAGAAAAAATAGGGAGGCATCTTCAAGACTATGTGTTAGGCAATGGTTTCTTAGACTTTACACTCAAAGCACGAGCAACAAAAGAAAAAACATAAATGGAACCTTATCAAAATTAGAAACGTTTGTTCCTCAAAGTATTTTATCATGAAAGTAAAATGAAAACCTACTCAATGGGAGAAAACACTTGAAAACCACATATCCAATAAAGGGATTAATATCCGTTATATATAAAGAAATCTTTCAACTTAACAAAAAAATACAAACAACCTAATTAAAAACTGGACAAAATACTTAAACAGACATTTCTTCAAAGAAGAAATACAAATTTCATGTGAAAGCACATGAAAAAAATGCTTACTATTATTAGTCATCAGGGACATGCAAATAAAAACCACAATGAAATAGCATTTCATACCCATTACAATGGCTGTTATTAAAAAACAGAAAATAACAAGTGTTGGAGAAAATGCAGAGAAATAGGAACATGCATTCATTGTAGGTGGCAACTTAATATGGTGCAGCTATTGTGAAAGACAGTTTGGTGGTTCCTCAGAAAGCTAAGTATAGAACTACCGTATGACCCAGAAATCCCAATACTAGGTATATACACAGAAGAATTGAAAACAGGGCCTGGAACAGATGTTCCACCAATGCTCACAGCAGCATTATTCACAATTGCCAAAAGATGGAAGCAACCCAAGTGTCCATCAACTGATGAATGGATAAATAAAATGTGTTATATACATACAATGGAATATTATTGAGCTGTAAAAAGGAATGACATCCTGAGAACATGAATGAACCTAGAAGATATCATGTTGAGTGAAATAATCCATACACAGAAGGTTAAATGTTGTATGATCTCACTGATTTGAAATAATTATACATAGAGTAATAATAAAATATAGGTTACCAGGGAATAGAGTGGGGATAGGCAAGGGGAAGTCAAGTCTTAAAATGTACAGGATTCCTATATGGAATGAAGGAAACATTTTGGTAATGGGTAGTGGTAATAGTCACACAACTTTGTGAATGCAATTAACAACACTGAAATATATATCTGAATATGATTAAAAGGGAAAATATTAGATTGTATATATGATAAGAGAATAATTTTTAAAATCCATGGAAATTTATTACCCAAATAGCAAACCCTAAATTAAATCATGGATTTTAATTAATAGTACAATTATTAAAATGTGCTAGCATTAATTGTAAGAAATATTCCACACCAATGCGAGGTGTTCAGTGGATGGGTATAGGTATCCTCTATTTTATGCATGATTGTTCTGTAAACCCACAACATCTCTAATAAAGAAATAAAAAAGAGAATAAAGAGGAATCTATGAATATTGAAACCAGTTGATAGGTGAAGTTTAATACTTCTTTCTGCTGAATTCTCAAAACTCTTAATGTGACAAAATTGAATAGAAATAAGTATACATACTATATCTAATTTACACATGGGACTTAAACCAATTTAAATAAAAGAAAGTTGCTTTTTAAAAGTAAGCAATTGGGGATTGTGAGAAAATGGCAACAGACTAACAGGTACAGCTGAATGCTCTCACGAAAACAATGGAAAAAGAGCCAAAAGCTGCCTGATGGACCTGCTTTGGGGGTCAGAAGACCAGGAAAGTGCTACACAGCTTCCAGAAGGGTGAGGGGCAGAGAGACAAAGAAGCCAAAATGACAAACATGAGTTACCAAGCTCTGGTGGTGGCTGAGAAGGGCTCCCCTCCTTCACCTCCAAGATATGAAGTTGGGGTAAAACACTTGGCTCACTGCAACCAAACTGAGAGGGGAACAGACATCTTCCCCCTATCTGCTGTTTCAAGGGAAAAGAGATGGGAGGTTGGTGTGCTTTTCTTCGTAAATGCAGTCAGAGGAGCTCGCTTTGAATCTTCAGTCTTGAGATTCAACACAGAAACACAGGAAAGCTGAGACTGAAAACACCTCTGTGGAAAGGTACACTGACTAGTGCCATTATCTGCTGGCCAGTCTGGAAACTGCATAGACAAAAATCATTTGTGCTCTCTGTATCCAACTCCTGGGAGAAAATCAGTGCCCTACTAGTGAGTTCCTGGCCCGATTTTGAAAATTTAAGCTGAGCACGTTTAAAAACTGAGAATAAGTTGAACCAAATATGAAAGAAGAGCTGTGAAAAGAAAACAATAAGCAGGAGAGAAAAAATGGCCATCAGATTAAATTCACCAACATATTCAGATGCCTAGACATTGGCAAAAAATTACAAGTCGTACTAGAAAACAGGAAGAGACGGCTCAGCCAAAAGAACAAACAAAATATCCTGAAGAGATACAGGATTTAATATAATTAATCAGCGATAATCACACAACTGTCCTAAATCACTTTAAAGAATTTAAAGAAAATATGATTAAAGAAATAAAGGACTTATATTAAGAATACACTGGGAGCGCTTAAGAACAATTTGAAAACCTGCAAAGAAAAGTAACAGATCTTATGGAAATGAAAGACCTGATGGATGAGATTAAAAATACATTAGAGGCACATAAGAGCACATTTAAATTGCTTGAAGACAGAATTAGTGACTTCATAGACAGAACATCTGAACTGGCAAAGACAGGAGAACAGGAAGAAAGGAGAATGGAAAACATGGAACAGAGTCTCAGGGAATTGAATGATAATGCAAAATCCACATTCATATCATTGGTGTCCCAGAAGTAGAAAAGAATAAAAAAATGGGCAGAAAGAATATTTGAGGAAATAATGGCTGAAAACTTCCCAACCCTTATGAAAGACATAAATATCAATATCCAAAGACAATTCACTCCAACAGAATAAATCTGAATACACTGTCCTCAAGACACCTACTATTCAGAATGACAAATATGAAAGATAAAGAGAGGATTCTGAAAGCAGCAAGAGAAAAGAAGAGCATCACATGCAAGGGAAACTTGATATGATTAAGTGCTGACCTCTCATCAGAAACATGTAGGAGAGAAGAAAGAGGTATGTTGTATTTAAGGTCAAAGAGAAAAACTGCCAGCCAAGAATTCTGTATCTGGCAAAGCTGTCCTTCAACATTGAGAGTGACAGTGTGATAGAGTTGGACTCAATTGTGTTTTCCCTACACATGGCTCTTCTCCCCCTCTATTTGAACCTATGTTTAGTACAAGAGCTGATAGTTGTATGTCCAAGAGACTTAAATCTTTCAGCTGCCCATGTCCAGTTGGGACCTGAATCTCAACAGACTTGCAACACCTACTCTCTACTTCATTGGACTCACTCAGGACAACTAACAAGGAGATGATGATTGACAATGACCATTTCAAGGAACAGAGAGAGTCTGCAACTGCAAGCAAGAAAGTCCCAACCACCTGCCCCATTGGATCTATGCTCCCTCTCAGTTTAGAGGTGCAGTGGGCATCACCATCACAGAATCCTCAGGACTGGGGAATGGACAATGGACTAGAGTAGATTTACAGTTGTTCTACTGTAGACTTGTTGTGATCCTAGCAATGGAAGAACTTTTATCATAGATGTGAAGGAAATGGCCAATGGAGGTTCTGAGGGGAGGGAGAGGGAAAAATAGGTGTAATTTTGGGGCATTTTTGGGACTTGGGAATTATCCTGAATGACATTGCAATGACAGATACAGGCCATTTTATATCTTGTAATAACTTGCAAAAATGTGGGGGAGAGAGTGTAAACTACAATGTAAACTATAATCCATGCTTAGTGGCAATGCTCCAAGATGTGTTCAGCAATTGTGGCAAATGCACCACACTAATGAAGGATGTTGCTGTTGTAGGAAAATGTGGGAGGGCTAAGGAGTGGGGCGTATGGAAATCCCCTATATTTTCTGTGTTACATTTATGTAATCTAAGTTTCTTTAAAAAAAAAAAGGTTTAGAAAATGAGAGTGAGTTCAAAGTCTTCACAGGCAAACAAAAACAGATAGAACATGTTACCAAAAGACCAGATTACAAGAGATACTAAAGGGGGTGCTGCAGCCTGAAAGGAAAAGACAAGGGCGAGAGATTTGGAAAAGAGTTTAGAAATGAAGATTGTTATGAAGGGTAAACTAAAGGATAAGAAGTCAGACAATAGAACGGTATGACAAGAGAGAACTGAAGGACAAAATGGAAGAAGTAAGTAATGCCTTTATGGTAATAACACTGAATGTTAATGGATTGAACTCCCCAATCAAAAGACATAGACTGATAGAATGGAGATAGATAGATATAGATATAGATTAGATGTAGATATAGATAGATGTAGATGTAGATGTAGATATATAGATACAGATATAGATGATATAGATATAGAAACACAATCAACAGATCAAATAGGGTTCTCTAAGAAAACAGAACAGACAGGAGATATCTGTAAATATTATGAGATTTTATAAAATTGTCTTACATGACAGTGGGAACGGAAGAGTCCAGATTCTGCAGGGCAGGTTGCAAGCTGGGAACTCCAGTGAAGATTTTGGGTGAATTCCCCAGGAGAATCTGGCTGGATGAAGTACAAATGGAAATTCTCTCTTCTGACTGCTGAAAGCATCACTTCTTTCAAAACCTTCAACAGAGTGAATGAGACTTCTCTCGTTGCTAAAGACAATCTCCTCCGTGATGGTAAATGGAGCCTGCTATAGATTCAGTCAAGTTACTGATGATTTAAGTCCACAAAAAAATCTTCACAGTAACAATCGGGCCAGGGCTTGCTTGACCAAACAAATGGGCACCATAACCTGGCCAAGTTGACGCATGAACTTAAATCATCACAGAAATCTTTCTCCTAAACTAGGACTATTTTATCTACTTGATGTTTTCTAATGATGTTTTCTAGTGAATGTAGTTTATGCTTAAATTACTATATTTGTCAAAGTCAGGTGCAGTTTGCCACCTTTCCCTAAGACCCACAAATAAATTCTTTGCTCAGGACTAGATGTGTTGGACTGGTTTCTAGGATGGGATGATAACTGTAGGAAGTTATCATCCATTCTTGAGGAATCTGCCCATGCATTCTTTCCTATTTTGCCCTGAACACATATGAACACTCCCAGATTGACTTATTTTTATGGGACCTGGCCCAGCCCTGCTGCTATATCTGTTCCCAGTGGAGAAGGAGCAGTGTCCTTCCACTATAGCACAATGGGAGTGTATAGATCAGCTCTTCTCTCTGTGTGGACTACAGATTGATGCCCACTGGCCAGTGGGGATGATGCCCACTCATGAAGCTGGTCTTGCCCTGTTTCTTCTCTATGTGATTATGTGCTGCTCCATCCAGAGCCTGTGTGAGTTGTGCTCTGCTGGCAATCCAAAGCCTGCAATCCATGGAGTTTATGTCTATCTTCTCAACAGTGGCAAGAATTTCAGCGTGTCCTCCTAGAGATAATTAGTAAAAGGTGATTGGGTATACAAATGGAACATAAAGCAAATGGCAGAGTGAAAGTCAAGGTGTTTTACAATGAAGTCTTAAAGAAGTAAAGGAGGGGGATGGATGTGGCTCAAATGGTTGGGCATCCGTCTCCCATATGGAGGGACCTGGGTTCGATCCTGGGACCTCCCGGTAAGAAAAAAAAAAAAAAGAAGTAAAGGAAGTTAAGAGGATAAAATACTAGGCCTTAGTACCAACCTCTTGCCTCTGTTAGGAAGGAGGAAGAAATGTGTAAGACAGGCATGCATTAGGGTTTTATTATAAATATCTCTAGTCTTATTTTTGTATTTCTGGAGTAGATCCAACACTGGCTCATGTCCACCAATAGAGGCACCAAAACATATCTGGTTCAATGAACTCAGCCAAAGCCAAGACGCCAACTCAAAAACTAGTGACTCTTCAAATAAACAAGTATGAAACATTTAGACCCTAGGCTGCTGAAGCAAATAACACGAAATGGTTCATCACAATGGGAATTTATTAGTATGGTTTTGAGGATGGGAAAATATCCAAATCAAGGCATCATCAAGTTGATGCTTTCACCCCAAAATGTGGTGTTCTGGAGCTGGCTGCCAGCAACCCTTGGTTCTTAGCCTTACTTAGCCTGTCACATGGCAAGGCACATGGCACCATCTCCTGGTCTTTCTCTTCTCTCCCAGGTTCCATTAATTTCAAATTTTGACTGCTCTATTGTGGCTTTCTCTCTTTTTGTTTGAATTTCATTCTCTATAAAGGACTCCAGTAATAGAATTAAGACCCATCCTGATTGAGGCAGGCCACACCTTAACTGAAGTAACCTCACCAAAAGGTCCTACTTACAAAGTAATGGATTAACTTTAACAACATGTTTTTCTGAGGAACTTACAGCTTCAAACCACCATAGAACCTGTAAAATCCAGATCAACTATTATTTTCAGTGGTAATATAAGAACATGAGTTCTGGAGCCCAAGTAACTTTCCCTGCTTATTAACTCAAAGATGTCATTCAAATTGTTTAACTTCTGGGAGATTCAGCTTTCTCTTCTTTGAAATGATGATAATAATGGTACCCCTCTGTGATGGTTAAGTTCATGTGTCAACTTGGCTAGGTTATGGTGTCCAGTTGTTTGGTGAAGCAAGCAGTAGCCCAAGTATTACTGTGAGGATATTTCATGGATTTACTCATTAGTCAGTTGATTGCATCTATGGCCAATGATATCTACAATCACCAAAGGAGATTACATTCAGCAATGAAAGAAGTCTCATCCAATAGGCTGAAGGCCTTAAAAGGAGAACTGATGATTTCAGCTGTAAGAAAGAAGAATTTCCATCTCTACTTCAGTCAGCCAGCTTCTCCTGGGGAAATCATCAAATCCTTCATCAGAGTTCCCAAATTGTTACCTGCCCAATGGAGTTTGGAATTGCTAATAGTCACAGTTGTGTGAGCCAATTCTTTTAATAAATCTCATAATATATAAATCCTGTTGGTTCTGTTTTCCTGGAGAGCCCTAGCTAACACAGCATCCACTCATGGGTGGTGTGAGGATTAAATGAATTAATATACACAAAGCACTTAAAACATCAGGATAATTTTTCACATTTCATGATGCCAAAATTGTTTTAGGAAGTATGGATACAGTGAACAAAACCATCTTAAATCTTGGAACTCTTAGAGATGACATTGAAGTTGGGGAAACAGACAATAAATAAAATAAATGAGTAAATGATGAAGGATATTAGAATGCAATAACTTTCTTAGGGATTCCAGGCAGAGAGAAGTGCAAATGCTCTGAGGCCAGCACTTGTCTAGGGTACTCTGAGGATAGTAAAGATGCTGATTTTTATAGTGGACTGAATGAGGGGACAGTAAAAGGAGAAGGGATGAATAAGAGAGAGAAATGGGAAGGGAAGAGACCATGGAGAGCCTTCTGGTGTCTCCTCTGAGGAAATGAGCTGTCATTGGAGGAGTGCCTGGCCTTTTGTTTTAAGAGTATCTCTCTGGCTGCTATGCTGGGGAGCACCAATACGGAAGCTGGGATTCTAGTCAGGAGGCTATTGCCCAGCAATATCCAACAGGGGCTCAGCCCACAGTAGTGCCAGTGGTGTTGGTTGGTGAATAGTAGTGGGTCCTGGGTATATTCTGAAGGTAAAGCAAGTGGGGTGATTTTCAACAAAGAATATAAACATTTAAGATCTGTCATTGTTTTCTTGATAAATTCTTTCCACAGCAAATGAGCAAAGGTGCTGGGTCATAGAGAGCTAGAAATTGAAATACTTTTTATTGTATCTTTGAAATATCTTGCTGACACAGCTGTTGATTCTATGAATTCTATGAAGATATAAAAAATCTGCATGTATATGCTTCATGGCATATTCAATAACAAAATAGGCCTATTAAAAATGTGAAGAGTAATTCTCCAAAGAAGAAGTTAATGGTTACATTTCTGAAACAATTGCATAATAAATATTCAACCATTATATTAAAAGGGTGAAAGTCAACTTACATGTGTGCAAAATCCTTGAGGTTTGCCACAACAATAGAGGTCAGTTTCACTGCACTGTTAAAGGAGAATGTTACCATTATTTTGTCATTTCCTCCAAGAACTCCAAGTTCAGTATGTATTGAAAACAGAGGAAAATGTGTAACAAAGCACTGGCAAGAGCAGAGAATGAACTAATCTGAAATGGAAAATATAGGGAAGCGAATAATTGCCTTGAAATAGATCTTAAATATGCATTTGCTTATAAGAGCAGTTGCATTTCAGAAAAGTCCAAGACAAATTGTTAAAAGAGTAGAAAAGGAATTTGTATAGAACTTAAATTGAAAAACGGCTTCTTAACTTAAAATGAAGGATTGAATCCATGCATAAAAAGGCACATCCAACATTTATACCATTTTTGAGCAACAGTGGTCTAGATCAGGCCTCCCCCATTCTTTGGGTATGATTAGAGTCAGGGTGAGAGTTTCATTCTTGGTCTAAAATTTGCATTCCCTCTTCATTTTTTTCACTCTAGTCAGGAGGCTATTGCAATAGTCCCAGCAATATCCAACAGGATACATACATTCATTCTTCACTAAAATGTATCAAGCATTCTGAAGATATTGAAGGCACAGACATGATGGCATTGCCCCTTCCCTCAAGGAGCTCTCCCTCTTCTGGAGGACAGGGACACACAAATAGAAAATTACCAAATATACACATGGGGATAAGGGCACCAAACCCACCCTGGTAAGATCAAGAACGAGGTGAACATCCAAGCTGATTCTCATACATGAATTCTATTTAATCTAGCGAGAAAGAGGAGAAAGGTATTCTAGGCTTAAAATGTTTTGGCTGTGCAGTTGAAGTCATAGAGATGGTGTGGATGGCCACTACAATAGGTGCTAGTGACAGAGAAAATGAGAGAAGGATAAACAGGTGGACGACAAGGAAATAATTAATCGATTTAGCAAGAACTGGATCAATCAAGTGCAGTGGAGAGAGGCCCGATGGCAGCACTTTTACAAGTAACTTGGAATTGAGGAATGTGAAGGTTTGGAATATGTGCCCTAGAAAATCATGCTCTTAAAGCTAATCCATTCCTTTGGGTGTAAACCTATTGTAAGTAGGACCTTTTTGATGAGGTTACTTCACTTAAAGTGTGTCCCAGCATGGGTCTTAATCCTCTTTCTGGAGTCCTTTATAAACAGGATGACTATATAATGAGAAAACCACAGAAGCAAGAAGCTGAAAGCAAGAAAACCTGGACAATAAGGGAGAGACAAGCAGACACCACCATGTGCCTTGTCATATGACAGAGGAGTCCAGGATTGCCGGCAACAGGTCTTTGGGAAGAAAGCATCATCCTGATGAAGACTTGATTTGGACATTTTTCTCAACCTCAAAATTGTAAGCCTGTAAGCTAATAAAGTCCATTGTTAAAACAAATGTATATCATGGTGTCTGCTTTGAGCAGCTTAGCAAACTAAAACAAAGAAGTTGAAATACCATAATAACTGTTAAAGATGTTTGCCAATGAAAAGGCAAGCAATAAAGAAAAGAGGGGGTTTCAGGACACTTTAGAACTTTACTCAACATGGCTTGGATGATAAGAATATGTCATCTCACATATCCAGAAAACCAGAGTTAGGTGGGCTCAGGAGAGCATGATCAATGCCTTGCCATAATTGTCATAATATCCTCTTTCTCATGCTCATCTCTTTTTGGACGATATTGCTCATGGTTGAGGAATAGCTGCTAGAAGCAACTAGAGCAACATTTGGTTGACCAAGGAGCACCACTCTAAGCTGTGAAATAAATCCCTTTCGCTTTGTTCCAATTTTTCCAGTTGATGTCTATTTTCCATCCCTAAACCAAGAAGAGTCACTGGGGGAAAGTCTACACACAGGCTTAAGCTTGGTTCCTGAACTGAACACTGGCAAAGAGAGGTCACCACTGCTGTCTTAGTTCATTAGAATAATTTGGGGTCCTATTAAAAACACCATTGCCCACTCCTTCCTCCAATCTCCTGATTCTAAAGATATCCATATTTTTAAAAAATTCCTCCAGATGAGTATAAGGTGCAGATAAAATTTTAACCACTGACTGATTAATTTGGGATACACACTTGAAGCTAGAGAGAGGGTCAGGTCTGCTATTCTACAAGGACTATGAAAGAGGAAAGTTGGATGTTGGGAAAAAATTAAATAGAAAACATATGTTTTTTAAAAATGGATTCTTATTAGGAAGGTAGAAGTGGATAAGGAATGCTGTGTGAATATCTAACACTGAAGAAGGATAAAATCAAGGAAGGTTTGTTTTCTCCTTGCTGTCTATTATTGGGAAAATATTAGCATGCTTATAAATGAAGAGAAAGAGCACAGAGATAAAGAGAGATTGAAGAGAATGGATAGAGTTTAATTAATGGAGTTGGCATAATGAAGTGTCAGGAGGGGATGTAGAGAGAGATGGAGTTCACACCAAGCAAAACAGGCATAGAAGCTTCATTAACACACCTCTGCGTCCTTTGCAAATGAAAGTAGACTCAGATGAAGAAAAATCTACTGCTCAGAAACAGGACGTATTAGGCAGGGCATAAATTAGAAAAGGAGCCTTTGAGATCAGTTCTATGGGGATGCTCCTAAAGCCAATAGCCGTTATTTCCTCCTCTCCTTACAGGACAAGGTTCTTCCACTCCATGGCTGTATCAAACTCAAGACTGTCCCGCATCTATCAAACATGTGAACAGTCTTCAGAGTGCCCTTACTCCTAACGCTCCTGACAAGAATAAGAGAACAAATTTACAACACACACTGATAGCAGAATCTGGAAACTGAGCTTGCAATTCAAGTTCTCCTGTTAAATCTTGAAAGAATAAAATATGGGAGTAATGACATTTCCACAGACCAAAATGAATAGTTCTTAAGGTAATACACATTTTTAAATAAGTAGATCCAAGTTATTAAGATATATTTGAACATGAAACAAAATACTTATTTAAATATAACAGTTATAAAGCCTGAATCAGGACTTAAGCTGAGCAAATTCTGATGATAAAGTAGTAATTTTAGATCAGGTCTCTATACTAACTGTAAATGGAGACTGTTAAAAAAAATTATACAGCTTCTTCTTGCAAAAATGTTCTATCTTAGAATTTATTTCTATACTTATGAATGGACTCAAGAGAAATTTATTCTATAGGACTAAATCAAAGTTAATATAATATCTTTATTCAGGACTTCAAAGATAAAGACATTCTTGAAATTAAATTTAAGTGAGCTTACTTACTGTAAGTTCAAATTAATTAAGTTTTTAAAAATATTTCACAAAAAAACAATAGAGTTTTTTTTAACTTTATTTTGTACAATTAATAATTGAAAACATAAACCATTAAAAACTAAAAAGTAAACACAGATGAATAAATATATACACTTCTCAATTAAATGTAATGGATACATGTAAATTTTTTTTTTGAATCAAACAATATATTACACAATATATTTGGTTCATAGTAATGCATTCATACAGTATTTGTCCTTTTGTGTCTGGCTTGCTTCACTCAACATAATGTCCTCCAGGTTCGTCCATGTTACCGTATGATTTATGACTTCATTTCTTCTTACAGCTGCATAATATTCCATCGTGTGAATAGACCACAGTTTGTTTATCCATTCATCTGTTGATGGACACCTGAGTTGTTTCCAACTTTTGGCAATGGTGAATAATGTGGCTATGAACATCGGTGTGCAGATGTCTGTTCGTGTCACTGTTCTCAGTTCTTCTGGGTATATACCCAGTAGTGGTATTGCAGGGTCACATGGCAAGTCTATATTCAACTGCAGTTCCTATCTCACCCCCTATACAAGAATCAACTCAAAATGGATCAAAGATCTAAATATAAAAGCCAGGACCATAAAACTACTAGAAGAAAATGTAGGGAAACATCTTCAAGACCAATAGAGTTTGATTAAAGTTATTGTTATTTCACTCACTCTCTTAATTTAGACAATTTTTTATTACTAACATCATTAGGGAAATACATACGTGTGTGTATATATATTTATAGCCATGTATATACTAGAGAATTATTTGGAAAAAAAATAGTAAATAGGCATATTTTATCCTTTGTGATAAAATATTATTAAATGCACAGTAATCTTTTCATAGTCCGTGCAATTTTAAACACTATCTAAAAATACGTTGGCACTAACACAATTTTATTCTTCACTATTAATGCGTTATCCTTGGACATTTTTCCATTTCTTTCAACTACCTGTTTCTTCTTTTCTTGTTCTGTTTCCCACATCACAGTGGCAGGAGAGGAACCCACAGGATTCAGATCAAGGATTTACTATGTTTTTATATGCACAAATCCCAATAGATGCTCCAAAAAGAAAGTTAATTTTGGAAAATACTGTATGGTACATTTCCTTTTAGAGACTGACAATATGCTGAAGGAAGAGTTTGAATGATTAGACAATCTAGGTTTTAATTCTAATTATCCCCTTGACTTGCTGTGGAATTTTGGACAAATCCCTTAATCTAATTGCTTTTCTGTTCTTAATCTGTAAAATGAGGGATTTGATTTAGATTCTACAGAATTGGAAGTTTAAAGTTGTCTTGTCTGATCAAATATATATATTTTTCTATTTTGTGTATATTTGCACATAAATATGTTACAGTTAAATTTTTAGTCTTATGAAAGGATTATTCAATAAACAGTGATGAACAGTTGCTTACTGTTATTATAGAGGTGGCATGGGAAACATATTAGGCAATAATTTATGTGGAAAAGACCAGATAATTTATTTTTATAAAAGAATGAAAAAAAAACCTAGGGGAAAGAAAGGCTGGCAGGAATAAGTAAATATGTCAAAACATGAGCATTGGTAGCCTCTGGGGTATACAGAATTATGAACATTTTCTAATTTTTTATATATATTAGCATTTTGCAAGATTTCTAAGAGGGATAGGTATTTCCCATATAACATTAAAACACATATTTTCAGAAAACAATGTATATATTCTGAAGTTTTACTCTCAACCCCCCAAAAAGCCAACTTCCTTATTTCCTAACTAGGAGAGTGTAAGAGAAAAGTATTGAGTTAATAGCTTACTCCTTTTGTCAAAGATTTTCAGGGATGGTCTAATGGTATGCTAAAACTAAATAATCATGTTTATAAGTGGAGATGAACTGTCCCTGTCCTTAGGGTTTTTAAATTGTTGGTTTTAATGTAAGGAATAATGTGGAGGTAGTGAGGAAGGCTGGAGAGCAATCCTGGAGACTCTCTCTGGGTAGTGCTGGGTGAGGAGTGAGTCAGGAAGGAGCTTTGGCTCCTCTGTGAGCCTTTCCAGATCCTCCCTCAAAGAACTTGGCCCTTCCCCATTGGGCTTCATCCTACCCTGAGCTCCACTCTCTGGAGCACTTGTGACACATGATTCCACTAATTTCCTTACATGTCTTTTCCTTACTTCTAGATGTTGAACTTGAAGGAAGAGTCCATGGTACACAGAACATAGTTTCAAGGGAGTAAATAAACAGGGTCTTTGTTAAAGAGGAAAGGTAGGAGCAGATACCAAAAAAAAATTAAGAATAAGAAGAAGGGTAGGAGAGTTTGTATTGTACAAATAGTTGTTAGCAAAACTAGGAAGAAGGGAGGGAAGGAAGGAGGAAGGGAGAGAGAAAGAAAAGGACAAGATGTAAGGAACCAAGAAAGAGAGGGAGAGGGAAAAGGAGAGCAAAAGCGAGAGAGTGAGATAGAGCAAGAGAAAGGAGAGTTGAGAACACTGAGTCCTTGGATTCCCACCTCCCTCCATCCTGTCCACTTTCATCCTCCACCTCCCATTTCTCCATCCTCCCATCCACCATCTGAGGTCAAATCCATTCCTGACCTTACCTATGAAATAAGTTAATATTTATTTCTACCTTTGGGAGCAGATATAGCTCAGTGATTGGACACTTGCTTCCCATGTATGTGGTCCCAGATTCAATCCCTGGTACCTACTTAAAATTTTTGAATTAAAATAAGCCAATATAATCTCTTCATTTTTAAAAATTTATACTGATTTGAATTGGTTTCCACCTCCTTGAAATTAGTTCTTACTCTACAGAGTCTAATTAAGTAATTTACAAACACAAATTCTCATAAAAACCAAACAAAGCAGTAATTGAAAGAAAGGGCTCAAAATGTATCAAAATGGTAGATACGATTTTACAACTTATATTGATTTTGAGCTTGCTTCATTCCTACCAGGAGGACTGAGATGGAGAAATGGCTTTAGCCATGCTTAGAAATATAAGTGAAATTTCTTCGATGAGTCAAAAACAACTGGAAAATAGGCCCTTGCGATCACTAAAATATTTATTTTTGCAATTAGAATGTGTATTTTGTGTACCTTGATTTGTTAGCCTTTCTTTGTTGTAAATATAAAATAAAAGCTAATGCCTTAGAAAATCCATTCTCAACCTTTTATATCTCCTTATAAGGACAACAATCATATTGGATTAGAGGCCCACCCAACGGAGGCTGACTTCATTTTCACTAGCCCACGTTAAAGCAGATGGCAAATGAGAGTGATAGCCCTGAAATGAACTTTAATATGCACACATGAAAAACTAAGTCAAAGAAGAATGGGAAAAATAAGGTTGGTGTGACCTACGGACTGTGATTAACAGCAGTACTGTAATATTCTCACAACAATGCCAAAGATGTACTGTGTTGATAATGGGGAAGTGTAGAAAAAGTGTGCCAAATGTATGCTATGGACCATGGTTGGTGGCAAAAGTCTGATGATATTATCACATAATCTGTAACAAATTTTCTACCATGGTGTGATATGTTGGTGAAGGGATGTTGTATGGAAAGTCTACACATGTGCATGATTGTTTTGTAAGTTCACAACTTCTGTAATAAAAACATATTAAAAATAATAATAGGGAGGGTTGGGGGAAAAATACACCAAATGTAAGATATGGACTATTGTTAGTAGTAATATGTTGACACTATTCTTCCATAATTTTTAATAAATGTTTCACAACAATTATTGGTGTTGGTGGTGGGGTGAGGTATGTGACCCCTATGTATTAGTCAGGGTTCTGTAGGGAATAGAATCAGCAGGAGATATCTGTAAATAGTATAAGATTTTATAGCATTGTCTCATGTGACTGTGAGGATACACAAGTCCAAATTCCGCAGGCAGGCTGCAAACCAGGGTCTCCAGTGAAGTTCCTTGATAAGTTCCCATGAGACGCTGGCTGTCCAAAGTCAAGCTGGTAAATTCTCTTTCTTGATTGAGCATCTGTTTATATAGCCCACTGTTGCAGTTGGGCAGTTTGATGTAATTATGAATTCCAAAAATATAATTGGATCATGCTTGTAAACTGCTTTGTTAATTTGGCCATGATTAAGTTATGATTAGGGCATTGACTGGGCCACGTCAGTAGGGCATTAAGCCCCACCCCTTGGTGGGTGGGGGGATCAAATATAAAAGGAATGGCAAAGGACAGAGGGAGCAGTTCTGATGTTGGAGCCTGGGGAGGCCAGCAGATGAAGGAGCTTGGTCATGAGGAAAGAAAGAAGGCCCTAGGATAGAGACGAGCCATTCACCTGATAGTCTACAGTTGGCCTTGTGGAGGAAACAGAGGAGCTGAGCCCGGAGAGAAATGCAGCCCTGGGAAGAGAGGAACCCAAGAAGCCTGAACCCTGGCAAACGTCGGCATCTGTCTTGCTCCAACACGTAGCAACAGACTTTGGTGAGGGAAGAAATTTTTGCTTTATGGCCTGGTAACTGTGGACTTCTACCCCAAATAAATACCCTTTATAAAGACCAATCGTTTTCTGGTATTTTGCATCAGCACCCCACAAGGCCCAGTCAAAGCCCTAATCTTGATTTAATCAAGCAAATGTAAAACCTTTGAATTTAAACCAATCAAAGGGTATCATGCCCAGAGGAACAGACCAGTTTACAAACATAATCAATATCTCTTTTTGGAATTCATCATAATATCAAACTGGGACACCCTGTATGATGTTATGTGTGTGTGTTTGATAAGTTCACAACTTTTACTATACACTTATTGTTCATGAAAATTCATATATGAATGATATACTCTAAATAAAATTTTTTTTAAAAAAAGCTAAGTCAGTCTGACTTCCCACTCTATTACCAGAATAACCAGACTTTCCAGGCTTCTCCAGCTTGTGAGTTCACTGAATTGCTAGCAGACTTGCTCTGGGTATGGCATGTTGTCAATTTTCCTTATCTCTTTACAACTTACTTTCAGAGATTTTAGTACCTTGAGGAATTTCCTCTCCCCAGAATCTTCATGGATCCCCAGGGATTCTTGAATAGTTTCCAAACATAGTATGGTGAGTTAATGTAGCTCATTGGTTGAACACCTGCTTCCCATGTACGAGATACCAAGTTCAATTCCCCTTACCTCCTAAAAAAAACAAACAAAAAAAAAAAAACAAAGGCATGGTGCTAAATATCAAAGCCCACCCCAGTGTCACTCCTGCCTGCACACCAACTCCAACTTCTGTCCTGGGAGCAGGGGTTCTGTCCCTGGAGGGCTTGTTAAACACCCCTTTGCTGGGCTCTATACCCAGAGTTTCTAATTCAGTAGGTCTGGGGTGGGGCCTGAGAATAAGCTTTTCTAACAAATATCCAGGGATATGGTGCTGCTGGTCTCAAAGGACCACACTTTGAGAATCACGGCCATGGAAGATGCTAGCATTTCCCAGGGCAAGAGTGATTCTGAGTTAAGAGCACAGAAAAGCAGAGAGCAGATAAGAAAAGAGACATAATGAAAAGGGTAATAATGCTAGCTAACACTTATTATTGACTGTAGTCAATAATAAAATAACTGTATGTATCCCAAAATAACTGTAGGAAGAAGGAATTATCATTGTTATTGTCATTTAGAGATGGACATGTTTACGTAGAGATGAAAAGCAGCTTGGGCAACGTCACACAGCTAGTGAGGAGCTGTGGCAAACACGGTTGCTTGTGGAATGAGCACCTACTATCGAGGCTGAAAATGCCACTCTCAGTTTCCCAATTGGGACAGGTATCTTCTGTGTGCCTCTTCAGGTCCACAGTCCTCCTTTATCTACCCTGCTTTCTGCCCTGAAGGTCAAGCTATGTTTGTTCTCTACCCAGCTGGGTTTGGCTGATGATGAGCTCCTAATAAAACCCACTGGATTGAGAAGGCAAATCTTTCCAAGGCAGTGAAAGGAATGTCAACAAGTGATGTTTTCAAAGAAATAAATACACAGGTTTTGTGTTGGTCCCAAGAAATCACTGAATGGGCAAGGAATAGTTGTCATTAGTGAAAGCCATGTTATTTTGAATACAAATACAGTTAATTTGATAAAGATCTTAGCATTTTGAGATGTATTTTAGACTAATTCAATATTCTTTTTCCCATTTTTAAAAGCACATTTTAATGGTGAAGTGAATGTTGAAATTGCTGTTGTAGTTGCGTAAAGATAACGTATGAATATCGAAAGTGCTCTAATGTATTTTATTTTCATTAATATAGTTATGTTTTGGAAAAAAATGAAAAATTGGAGTTTTACTACCATAAAAGCTGGAGGTAAGAGAGAGATGAACCTGAGGCCAGGACACTTTTCTTGACCCCCTCTCCCTCAAGGTCACGTTGGGCTGGCTGTGTCCGTGCTCCTCTCGACGTGGTCTCCCTCAAAGGACTCTTTCCTTTTGGGGTCCAGTCACTTCTTCCCCCCACCTCATCCCTTTGGCTTAAATATGACAACGCTCCAAAAATACCAGCTCTTGGTTATTTTCCTAGCCTGTGTGCCTTCCCCACTCCTATTCTTCTGTATAGAGTTCTTTGTAAATAAACAGCTCTCAAGTTATCCTAATCTGAGTGTGCTCACTTCCTATTGCAACAGCCTTCCTTGAGGCTAGAAGTGGGGTATATGACCCAATTCGGTCCTGTGGATATAGGGGGATGCTGCTGATAGCTTCTGGGAAAATTTTCTCCTCCCTCATAAAAGTCAAGAATAATGTGAAATGTCTCTCTTCTTTAGCCAATTTACCATGAAGGAGAAAACCCCAATATTAAGGCCAAAATACTAACTATGGCAGAATTCACAGGGAGAACTTGGATACTTAATGGCACTGTCGAGCCATTGAATCAACTCTGGAACTGCCTACCTCTGGACTAAATTAAAATAATATGTGTCTCTGGTTCATTTGTTTTTAACTTTTTCCTGTGAAATAAATTTAGACTTACTGAAAAGTTGCAAAAGTAGTGCAGAGAATTCCTATATACCTTCCCCCAACAGCTCCTAATGGGAACAACTTACATAACCATGGTACATTGATTAAAACTATGAAATTAACATCGGTCCACCACTTAACTAAACCAGAAGCTTTATTTGGATTTCACAAGTTTTTCCACTAATGTCCTTTTTCTGTTCCAGGATCCAATCCCAAATACCACATTGTATTTTATTTTTTGTTTTATGCTTTCTGTGCCCTCTCTAAAAAAATCTTTCCTTGCTCCAAGTTCATGAAGAAACTCTCCTATGTTCTCCTTTAGAGGCTTCAGTGTTTTAACTTTTATATTATGCATATGATCCATCTCAAACTGAGGTTAATGTATGGTGTGAGGTAGGAATTGTAGTGTTGAGGGTTTTTGTGTGTTTTTTTTATATGTATATCATTGTTCTAGCACCATTCATTGAAGATATTTTTCTATTCCTATTGAATTGCTTTGGCACCCTTTCAAATATTATTGCTTCTACATAGGTGAGTTTAGTGGGGGACTGTCTGGTCTGTTTCAAGAATCTATTTGTCTATAATTTCACCAATACCATACTCTATTGATTAACTTTAGAGTAAATTTTCATGTCAGGTAGAATAAGTCCTCCATTCCATATCTTTGCTTTCCAAATAAATTTTTAAATGGTCATGTTTATTTCTAGAAAAAAAAGCTAGTCCCATCATTTTTCTATCTACAAATGGGGACTTGAGGGTGGAACTCTAATAATATTTGATATTAATTTTTCTCACATTAGATCAAAATTCAAAGTGATTTAAAAATAAAACAAAATGGCATCCTTTGCATGTTGTGGAGCAAATAATACCTGTTGCATTTTTATTATCTTTTACAATAGACTCTCAAGCTTCATAATGGCAGGAAATCAAGGAAGAATACATCTGTTAAGTTCACCATGATATATGCAGTACCTAACATTATCCCTGGTGAGCAATATACAAATACATGCTGAAAGGAAAGATTTCATCCAAGAAGTTTGATTCTGAAATGAAGATTTTGTCCTTAAAGGTGAACATAGGACAAAGATATTTTGTGTTGTTTTTTTTTAATTTATATTTTATATTTCTAGCAGAAGTAATTTAGGTAATTTTACTAGTATGTGAAGTAACTTGTGTCAGCTTGAAGCTGGATGAACCCCAGAAGATTGTATTCTTAAAGTTATTCCATTCCTGTGAGTGTAGACCTATTGTGGGTGGGAACCTTTAATTAGTTTACTTCAATTAAGGGCTTTTTGATTAGGTTACTTCATTAAGGTGTGGCCCAGGGTGGGTCTTAATCTCTTACTGAAGTCCTTTATAAACAGGATAAATTCAGATGAAAAGAGAGAAAACTAGAGGTAGCCGGGAGCTGAAGCAAAAAAAAAAAAAAAAAAAAAAAAAACAAAGAGAAGGGAAAAGACCAGCAGATGCCACTATGCACCTTGCCCTGAAGTCTTCAGGGGGACAGCATTACCTGATGATGCTTTGATTTGGACATTTTCATGGCCTCAGAACTGTAAGCTTTTAAGCTAATAACCCCCCATTAATAAAGTCAACCCATTTACAGTATATTGCAGGCATCCTAGCAAACTGAAACAGAAGAAAACACAAAACAACTGCTTTGAGGCTTCAGAAAAAGAGAGAATTCCAACACATGTATGAAGTACCTGGGTGGATAGATTTGCCCTGCACTGGAGTAACACAGGCTCCAGACATCACAGAGTGAAGTTCTTAGGATCAGAGATACTGAGGCCAGACCACATGGCTCAGTCCATTGAAGACGAGTTACCTAAGGCAATGTATTAACATCTCCATGCCTCAGTTTCCCCATCTGTGGAACTGGGATAATAGTAGTACCTTCTCAATTGCTTAGAACAATGAGCCTGGCCTTACGCTATCATTATTATAATGTTACTTGATCAGTTCAAGGAGTGAGACAATTGTGCATATGAACAAAGATGATTTTAGAGTTGAACAACAGGAAAAATAAAGAGAGTGCCTCTCAGATGGCCTCAATATTTGTTCATTTGTTTTGTGCAAAAATAAAAACAAACGTCAGTAGGAATAAGTGATGCAGGCAAGATGAGGTGGGAGCTATGGAGGCAAAGGGAAAGGAATTGGCTAAGGCAAGTAAAAAGATCTTTAATTCTGGGTCACAGGCCTAAGCCAACATCCTTGTCCATGAAAGTTACAAGAGGAACCTTCCTGGTTGACATATGTGATTTGATTTTCTGTAGCAAGTAAGAAGTTGGATTCACTTAGATAAACCATCTTTAACAGCTTCAGCTGAACCTCAGTATTCTTATCTGTAAAATGAGGACAAAGCATAAATTTTCCCAAAAGAAGGGCTAGCCATATACTTTTAAGAAGCTCTAACCAGCAATGAGCACAATGAGAATTTAACATATTGCCTGTTTCTCCTTAAGAGGGTTGGTAGCTCTTTACTCGTTGGCCAGCCAAAATTAAGGATACAATGGATTGTGCTCCAACCAACTCACTTGAGCAACCACACCCATCACTTGTAACACAAATGCCTTGTCCACACGTGCATCATAATGCCGCTCAAGTAGGCGTGAACTTCAGGGGAAAAGAACCCAGAGATTTTAATTACAAGCAGAACATAATTTCATCTTTCTTGCTGTTTTAATTAATTAAATAAATAAAACACTAATAGTATGCATCTTGGATATTATTAACAGCTGAATAGATTCATGATTATTTAAGAAACCTGAAGCCAATTGTCTAAATGGCTCTTGTTCCAGATAGAAATCAATTCTTGGAATTGGCTGAATACTACACAAGGTGTTAGATGCCGAGCAGCACAGAGTTAAGATCAAAAACCCACAATAATGGGAATGATGTAAATGGGCAGTCAATAAGCAATTAAAGTAGTAATTGAGCATCTACTGTGTGCCAGAAAACTCACAGAAGGGGAAAAGGAAATAGCTAACAAACATATTTGCACATGTTTTATCTTACTAATAAGCCGAGAAACTAAAACGGTGAGATAAAATGTATTTTTAAAAGCTCCAGTAGGAAACTAACAAAATAAGTAAATACTCATGATTCCCTTCCACTCCCTTTCCCCCAGCCATCACAAAGTAGTGCCTCCTGCAGTCAACTGTTATTTAGAATTTGACTGTTTGAAGCTTGATGGACTCCAGAAAACCATGTCTTTAGAGTTAATGATTCAGTGTGGGTGTAAACCTAATGTAGGTAGGAACTTTTGATTAGGTTACTTCACCTGGGGCATGGCCCAGGGTCGGTCTTTATCCTCTTCCCAGAGCCCTTTATAAATGGGATGAATACAGAGTGAGAAAGACACAGAAGCTGAGAGAGAAAGCCACAGAAGCAGGAGGCTGGAGGCAATGAA
Organism: Tolypeutes matacus; assembly: GCA_026826555.1. Taxonomy (NCBI): domain Eukaryota; kingdom Metazoa; phylum Chordata; class Mammalia; order Cingulata; family Chlamyphoridae; genus Tolypeutes; species Tolypeutes matacus. The sequence continues at coordinate 5,736,501 of JAKSZT010054281.1, forward strand.
ATTCAGGAGAGAAGGGAAAGACCAGCAGATGCCACCATGTGCCTTGCCATGTGACAATGGAGCCAGCATAGCCAGTCTTCAGAAAGAGGGTTGATGATGCCTTGATTTGGATATTTTTCTCATCATCGGAACAGTAAACTTGTAAGCTAATAATTCCCCATTATAAAAGCCAATCCATTCCTGCTATATTGATTTCGGTAGCCAAGCAAACTAAACAGGAACTCAGATACAAAGCCCTGAAATCACCCCTGATTGTTTGCTTTCCTTCACACCCCATATCCAGACACAGGCACAGACTTCCATCAGCAGCTCCTGCTGTCTTTACCTTCTAATCCTGGTATTCCCTGTTATCTCTACCACAATGTAAGCATGTCCCACCACTCCCAGGACATCTGCCCACACTCAGCCCACCAGCACCTCTTTCCAGGATTCCTGGAAAAGCCTACCACCTGGTGTCTCTGCTTCCACCCATGTCTTAGATTGCAAGGACTGCCGTAAGAAAGTACCACAAGCTGGAGGGGTTTATAACAACAGACAGAAGTTTATTGCCTCACAGTACTGGAGAAGAGGAGTTGAAATCAAGGTATCAGGAAGGTCATGGTCTCTCTGAAACCTGCAAGGAAGGATCCTTCTGGCCTCTTCTAGCTTCTGGTGTTTGCCGGCCACACTTGGTGCTCCTTGGCTTGTAGATGCAGCACTCCCATCTCTCCTCTTCCTCCTTCACATGGCCCTCTCTTCTGGGTCTATCACTTCTGGTCTTCTTTGCCTAAATTTCCTCTTCTTCTAAGGACATCAGTTATACTGCTCGGGAACCACCCTCATCCAGTTTGACCTCATCTTAACTAAAAATAGGGTCTTCAAAGACCCTATTTACAACAAGGTCACTTTCATGAGACCAGGAATTAGGACTTGGGCATATCGTTAGGCGGGACACAATTCAACCCATCATGCCCCCTACAGTTCATTTTCAACACAGGGAGAGACTGAGTCCAATTTCTCCTCTACTCAATACACTCCCACGACTGCCCCTCTTGCTGACAGAAGCTGTGTGCTAATTCTCGAGTATCATTCCCTACTACTCTTTCCCTCGTTCCCTCCTTTATAGCCACAGCCATGTCCTCGTGGTTTCTTGAGCATGCCAAGCACTTCTGCCAGCACGTGTGCTCTTGCAATTCCCTCTGCCCACAATATTTTCACCAAATGCTTTACACCTTGCCCCTCTCCTCCTTCAGCCTCTGCTCACCTCTATGGTATCAGGGAGACTTTCCCCCACAACACATGTAATCTAGTTTCAAAGGAAGGAAAAGAAGGAGGAAGGAAGGAAGGAAAGAAGGAAAGAAGGAAGGGAGGTAAAAAGGAAGGGAGGGAGGAAGGAAGGAGGGAAGGGGGGAAGGGGGTAGGAAGGAGGGAAGGAAGGGGGAAGGAGGGAAGGAAAGATACACACACACACAAAGAGCAATGCCTTTACTATCCTCCACTGTTTCCATCTCCTTCACTATGCTTGATTTTCACTCCAAGTACTTATCACCTTCTAATATATTTACTGATATACTGGTTTGATTGTGTCCTCCTTTTCCACCAAAATGCAATCTCCAAGACTGTAAGGACTTTGTATGATGTGCCCAGTGCTGTATCTATAATATTTGAATTGATGGCTATCACCAAGGAGGTTCTCAATAAGTATTTGTTGAATGGATGAATGAATTAGAAATAACAATGCCAACATGTGTTAGTAAGGAAGAGTTGAAATAGGCCCTCTTCTACACAGATGAATAGGGTGTAGTTTGGAAGAGCCAAATTACCACTTGACAATTTGGACAATTTGACAATACCTACAAAAAAATTAATGTACTACCATTTTACACAGAAACCGTACTGTGAGTGGTTCATCCTAAGAAACAGTGTCTCAAATAAAGGATGTTCATTTCAACTGCAAATGTTAATTGTATTGCAAAAACATATTGGGAACAAGCTAAATGTTTACCATCCATGGGTGAATGGTTAAATGGTTAAATAAAATATGATATAGCATAAAATGTAGCATTAAAAAATAAAGCAGATTTGTATGTTCTTATTTAAAAAGGGACCTCCACTATATGTTAAATTAAAAGAGAAAGAACTATAACAATTTCATCCAATTTTGGTTTAAAAATAGGTATACATATTTATTAATATAAATTTAGAATGCATATACATGGTCATATGCATGCACAAAATACATGTATATATAGAAAGATATCCAAAGGCTATCCCTCAAGTGTAAACAGTGATTATCTTTGGGACATATATCCTTGGGATGATAACATGAATTGTATTGTTTCTATAATAAAGACAATTTTTTAAAAATATTTTTTTAGTTTGCTAAAGAATGCCAATGCAATATACCAGAAATGAGTTGGCTTTTACAGTGGGTTGAAAACTTAAAGTTCTGAGGCTGGGAAAAATGTCCAAATCAAGACATCAGGTAAAGCCTTCTCCCCGAAGGTCAGCTGCTAGTGACCCTGGACTCCTGAATGTGGCAAGGCACGAGCTCTGCTGGTCTCTGCTTTCTCCTCCAGGCTCACTTTTTCCCCCGAGATCAGCTGTAGGCGATCAGGCACATGGCAGGGCATAATGGCGGTGTCAGTCTGTCTCTCCTCTCTCCTCTGATCCTCATTGCTAATTCTGCTTCAGGTTGTTCTGCTGTGGCTTTTTTTCTCTCCCAGATTTGTTGATTTCAACTTCTGGAGGCTTCTCTCTCTCTCTGTGGCTTTTTCTGTGCAGGCAACTTTTTATTCCTTTATTTATTAAGGACTCCAATATAGAGGAGTAAAAGACCTACCATGGGTCATGCCCTACTGGAGCAAGCCAATCAAATAGCCCTTAACTAATATAATCTAATCAAAGGTTCACAATAGGTCCAATTTAAGAACATAATTTTCTGGGGTCCACAGAAGTCTCATACCATCACAATTATACAGGATGGGGTTTAAACACCAAGATTTTATGGCAATTTCAACATACAAGTTAGACCTATAAACAAACTGTGTCTAGAATTTCTCCTCTCACGGAAAGGTAAATGTGTTGAAACATACTGAGGAACAAAAGCAAAGCCCTTAGATTTTCCCATTACACAAAACATAAAACATGCTAGAAATGTTATTCCCCCTCTCCTTCAGGCTGCAGTAGACTCAGGTTCCATGAGGACTGAGGTATTTTGGCCGCAGAGCAAAGCAGAGCTCAGTGGTACCCATGGTGCAAAGCATTCGTGGAGCATTTCTGAGATGTCCCTTGGGGCAATCCCTCTGGGCAGCTACCTCTGGGCTTCCTCTAGCCTACAGGACAGAATTTAGGTAAATATCCATGAAAATAACTCTTTCGCTTGATTGGCATTCTCCAAAATGTTATGAGATTTGAGATAGTACTCAGTCTGCTTCAATGTAGATGAAAGGAATCTTAAAGATTTGTGGGAACTACACAAGCCAGACAATGTTGGGTCTTCAGTCATAAAGAGCACAGATGTTTCTGTCAGAATGAGGAAACTCATACTGCTTAAAAGTACAGACACAAAGGCTGTTCATAAGAATCTGAAGGCATATTCTGGATTACCAAGGAAGAGAGGACTTCTTCAAAAACATTCTATAGTCAGAATCCAGAAGAGCTTCTAAGAGTGCTCACAGACTTCCAAGAGAGCCACTGAAACCTCAGCTGGAGGAGACAATAAGGGAGACAGACAGTAAGATGTACTCTTAAGTCAGTGGCTAAAAGAAAGAGGATTCCATATTACCCTGAATTCACACTTTCACCATTCACCTTTTGCCTGTGGCCCATTTTCTCTCAGTGGATGCTTTTGTCTCCTTACTCCCAAAGAAATTCCAAACTCTCAAGCATAAACTCTCAACTTCAAAATCTATCCCGTGTGCACATTTAAAGCTGTGCCCACTCTCGCCTGCAGATGTGGACCAGGAGAAGTCCCTTGCCTCCTCCTGTGTCCCCAACCTTTTGGGTTCAGGTTTCCCATTCTGGGTGCCTTCCCTGCCCTCTCTGGGCTCCCCAGGGGTAATTTTATTCAGATCTCTGATGATGAAACAGCTCTACCAGACATCTCCATTGGAATATATTTCCCTAGGGACCGTAGGCTTCTATATGTCCCCAATTGAACCAATCTTTATCCCCCAAATCTGCTACTCTGCTTGGGTTCTTAGTCACTGGATGCCCCACCTATCCAGTCATCCAAGCCAGAAACCAGTAAGTTATCCCAAACCACCTGCATCCCAACCTTTTGAGTTGATATAAACCTTGCTGTATCTGATCTCTTTTAAGCCTCCATCCTATTGTGCCACCGAACGTCAGAACTTCGTCACCTCTAGCCTGGACTATGATGGTGCTTTCCTCCTCCATTTCTTTTTTAACAATGCTGCTAGAGTACTATTTATAAAAATCAAATTTGACCTCTTTACTGCTCAAAGCCCTTCAGTGTGTTTGTCTTCCAGCACCACCACCACCTAAAGACACATGTACCCACACACCACCACCATCCCCACCAGCACAGTCCAAACGAAATCGAATTTCCTTGCTTTTTCAAATCTTAATTCCATTGTTCCAGCTGTTCCACTACTTAGAAACAACATGGCTTCTCACCTTCCAAGACTCATTGGGTCTTGTTTTTTGTGTGTGTTTTTTTTTTGTTTTTGTTTTTTTGCATGTCTGACGACTCTTCCCTATGGAGAACATCAATGACTTGCTCGAGTTCCATCTTTGTACTTTCCTTACAGCATTGGAAGATACTTACACCAGAACTTCATGGTGGGTCATTGCATTGTGCTATAAAATATACTTAACTTAAATTATGAAATGTTCTAAAGTAATGTAAATAATAAAAACTATATATAATGATGGTAAAGTATCACATAGAGTCATGTGAGAATGAATGATTAAAGGTAAAGTATGTAGCATAGCATCTGGTATATGATAGATGCTGAATAAGTACTAAATAGCATAATAATTATTATATAGCAAAGTTAGAAAATAATATAACTTATACCTATAGATCCATAACCAAGATTTGGCGATCGGTTTCATGTGTCAACCTGTCTGGGCCCCAAAGTTATTTAATCAAACATTAATCTAAATGTTGCTGTGAAGGTATTCTGCAGATGTGGCTAACATCTATAACTGGTTCATTTTAAGGAAAGGAGATTACCCTCATTAATGTGGATGGGACTCATCCAATCAGATGACACACCTACAGGCCTTAAGAACAAAGAACGAGGTTTCCTGGAAAAGAAGAAACTCTGTCTCAAAATTACATCAATTCCTGTCTGTTTCCAGCCCACTGGGCTGCCCTAAACTTTCAGACTTGCCAGTTCCTTTAATTATGTGAGCCAATCCCTTGAAATAAATCACTTTCTTCCATTTCTTACATATCTTATTCATTGTTTATGTGGAGTTCCCTGACTGATACAAATATTAAACTTGCATTAAGATCTTGGCATATCTCCTTTAGATTTTTCTTTGGTAATAGAATTTAAACATTACACATTACAGATACTACTAAAATATTAAAATCAACTTACTTTCTGTTTTTACTCCTTTATCTCTATTCCCTCCAGCTACCCAAAATGCTAGAATCGGTGAGCCTCATACCAATATGTGTTTAATCATATGCATTGTTTAACTTTATATTTACATTAATGCTACAATGTTTATAATAATTGAAATTTGCTTTATTAGTGTTTTTGAGATTTACACGTTAACATATGTGGCTTCGTTTCTCTTACCTGCTTTATAGTAATCCAATTAAAGGTTTGATCACCAGGGCCATTAATCCCTTACTCAGGGAACATTAAGTTGTTTCCATTTCCCACTATCACAGTAATACAGAGAACATCAAATGGACAGATGATGATATAGTTAGATATTGATAGATGATAGATGGATAGATGGATATGGACAGATATAGATAGATGAATGGATAGATAGATAGATAGATAGTAGATAGATAGATGATGGATGATGTTAGTAAATAGATAATAGATGATAGATATGTGGATGATAAATAGACATAGATAATAAATGATAGAAAGATGATAGATAGATTATCCATACATAGAAACATGGATATATATGTATATACGGATAGGTGATATATAGGTTAGAAAAATAGATGATTCATGATGATAGATGATAGATAATAGATGATAGATAGATGATAGATAGATAGATAGATAGATAGATAGATAGATAGATAGATAGATAGATAGATAGATGATGGTAGATAGATGATAGACAGACGAGAGAGAGAAAGAGAAAGACAGTTCTCCTTGTGATATATAGATGTTTTTTTTTTTAGGATAAATATTGATAGTATACCAGGATAGACTCGTTTTTGCAGCAGTAATAAATTAACCCTGGTATCTCAGTGGCTTAACATAATAAAGTTATATATTACTCATGGTTTATGTCCATGAGTACCGCTTGGAATATGAGACCTCTACAGTTTCAGCAACAAGGAAATGGACTTTCACAGCCCACACTTCTAATCAACAATATCCCTTTGCTCACATCTTTCCTTACATAGAACACACTCCCATCCCCTCTAAGGGAGATAATGCAAAGTCCTATCCAGTCAGTCTGAAGATACACAATAACCTCTTCATCTGTTGAGAGACAGGATCATTACATTTATATGTAAATTTTCATACAGAAAGGACAAGATTAGAAGACATAGTCTTTGATCTGTAGCAATTCTGAAGTCCTGCAGAGATAGTTTTCTACCCAGGAGGAGAGGGATGTTCCTTGATTAAGCTCTGATCTGCATTCTGGAAGGAGCTCTCTTGTCCATTATCCTTGCCTCTGGCTTGCTCCTCCTTTTTCCCCCTCTGATACATCTGGAGTGGACTTTGGAGAATAATGCCTCCTTGGGGGTTGTACAGTTTGGGTGAGAACCCAAGGGTTGTTTTAAGTTTTGAAGAGTCATTGGTTTTCTTACACCAGATTCCTGATTTCCTTGGCAATAAAACTCAAAAACACAGTAGACTTTCAATCCTTTTGCTTCCAGTCAGTTCCACATGTCCACAGTTTGCTTAGAGATGTTTCCAGATCTTTTTTCTTTGCTTTCTCATCCCCACTGCCCATTTCTCCTTCTCAATTCAAAGACAATTCCCTTGAAGGTATGAGCCTTGATGGAAAAGCCATACCTGTAATCTACTCTTTAATTTCAGACATTTTAGGCTATATCAAATGTCATCTTTTAAATCTGTGGTCTCAAAACAGTCAGCTTTCCCACACTGAGAGCTCTAAATTTTTGGACTCTTTTTATTCTTTTTCCTTTATTTTTACAAAATAGACCATTCTTTCCGGAGTTCATTTCATTGTTATAACACCTGCCCACAACCAGCCTACATTGGTCCAAACAAGTTCATGGCCCTGCTTAAATGCAAGGAAGACCAGGATAAATGAGAAATATACATGTATTCAGTGAGCCACACTACTTATCACTAAATTACTTTCCAAAATATCCATGTCAATTTACACTTGAGCCAAAATAGGAGTTTGCTTATCTACATCTTTACATGCTCTTAGTTTTATCAGACTTTCTTTCTTGTTATTCTTCTCACAGGTCTGCACAAAAAACAATAAAGTCCCTAAGAACTAGGACCACGTCTTCTCACTCATTTCATACTCCCAGCCACAAGCACACCATCTGAAATATACTCACATATTGATCTAGTGAATGTTGCTTGAATAAATGAGTGCCTGGTAGGATTGCTACCTGTTTTGGAGGATGCACTTGCTGAAGTCCTGCTACCTGGCTATGTTCTCGACAGAGTTTTATCATAACCCGTCTCAAACCTCTTCAAAAACTGTTTTCATGAGTTAACCAGAAAAATGGCCAATCAAATGGATTTTTTCCAGTCCCCAAACAAACCTTTTCAACTTAATATCTAGAGCCCTTCAATATGGAATAATGCACCCCTTTTCACCTCTGTATCTAGCCCTGTATTTTCAAATTGGGGAATCACTAAAACTTATCTCTTGATTGAATGGCTTTCCCTTGCTTGGCAAGCAAAGAAACTCAGCTATGTTTGTTTGTTAGTTTAGTTCTATTGGTCTTTATGTCACTCTTTGTCAATGCATAAATCCATTTCGCTGAATCTCTATTGGTGATGTATGCAAATGACACAAATGATATAGGTTAAGAACTTAAGAAGTCAGTCAGATAAATCTGGGTTCATATCCTTGCTCTACCATGTACAGTGTAGTTTGAGCAAATCAAGTCATCATTTCAAATTTCAGCTTTCTCTTATGTATAAAGGGAAATATGGTGCCTACTTATTCAGATCCTAGTGGACATAAAGAACCAATAGAAAGCAACTGGAATGTAGAGAACTCAATAAACATTAATAAAATCCAATTGATTTCTAGGGATGTTACAATTTTTCAGTACCTGCCACCATTTTATCTCTAAAAGCAGAATGAGCCATGTCCCTGGAGGATATGGTTCCAAGGCATCGTCCCAACCATGTCTCAGAATAACTCTACTATTCCAAGTTAGAATTAAAGCCCTCATATTTAGACTTCATTACTTACATCCAGTTTTCACAGTAGCCCTATCTATGGCATCCAAAGAAATCCAGACTTGCTTTTAGTCTAGGTGTTTAGACTGAATTATATACAAAATGGGGATTAAAAAAAATCTCCCAAGTCACAAGGTTTTCATGAGTATCACTTCAGTTAAAATACATGCCTTGCTAAGCACCACATAAGTGTTATGACATTTGAAGAGCATGGTATCATTTACAATCATTATTGATTATTTAATAAATAATTCTTAATTAGATTGCTAATAAATTCTATTAAATATCTATCTATATATTTGCTATATTACAGCAGCTCCCTATTTCCTGTTTCTATTAAATAATCAAATTATTTCTCCCAGAAGAAAGACAGTAAATGAAAGCAGAAAATGTTCTCAGAACTAATATTGTTATGCATATGTATACAAACGTAGAATCAATCATGTGTACATGTGTATATTTCAATATCTTGAGCAGAATACATATACCACACTAATTTTATTAGGAATTAAAAATGACAAACAAAATGTATCTTCATTAATCTACATGACTGCAAGGTCCATGCTACGTACACAGCTATTCTGAATTTTCGTTGGTCATTTTTCCATCCACTTGAGAGTTATTTTCTTTTCCTTCTAACGTCACAAATCCATTAATAAATTCCCAAAGGTTCCTTAAAAATATAAAAAATGAGTATAATATATTAGGAAAAAGTACACTAAGCAAAAAAGCAAATTTCAAAATAAATATCTGTTTTAAGAACACAGACATTTGCCCTAAAAGAGAGCAGATGAGACTTGGCAATCTTTCACTTTTGTTTTCAAGGAAATTTTTAGATTTTGGCCTTGAGTGTAACAAAGATGCCTTCCCCTCATTATGCTTTAGCAGTTGACAATTAAAACCTTAATAATGTAGAGTGACTCAATGTCACTCAAAGTGACTCAATGAAAAGAATAAGCCCACCTAACTCTTTTGATCACAGAAAAGTCAAAGGAGGCAGCAGGTTCTCCCTTCACCTCAGAATATGCTGCATTTTCATTTCCTTCCTTGTGATCATTTAACCCACAAGTTCCATTTGCTAAGAATCCCGAAGAAAAGTTGATCACCACTAGGGACGCCTACTAGGGGAAAAAGCACTACTGGACTTTTAAGTAACATGATATGTCACGACAATCAGCATCAGATTAGGCAGCAAGGTGCAGCAGCTTTGACTAATTTATACTGTGGCTGTGGAAGGTGGATTTATCATGAAGATAATGATGATTAAATCTCAGTTCCCTTCAACTCTCATAAGCCTTTGTCATGGGTGTGGAAGCATCCTAATCAATTTTGTTAGACGCACAGGAAAAAAGTGGCAGAGACAGAGAATAGCCAGGAAAGACGAGCTGACACTGCCACTATGTCCTGGCATGTGCTTGATCGTCCACACTTGAGTTCAGGGAGAAAGTGATCCTGGAGAAGGCAGAGACCGGCAGAGCTGCCACTGTGTATTGCTATGTGGCAGGAGTCCCAGATCACCAGCAGCCGACCTTCAGGGAGATGGCATCTCTGATGATGTCTCATTTGAACATTTTCACAGCCTCAGAACTGTAAGCTTTTAACTTAATAAATCCCCATTGTAAAAGCTAACCCAATTCTGGAATATTGCTCCCAGCAGCTTTTAGCAAACTTAACTATAATAGCAAATCTAAGAAAATTTATTGTATAATCAATCAGACAGTATAAATCAACCACATCCTTTTTAAATTAAGCTTCTCAGAATAATACAAGTATGGAGCTGTTAAAAGATACAAGCATGGGGTTGTTAAAAGATTTAATATTATTATTTAAAAGCAATCCTTTCTGATCTTTACTCTTGGAGAATCCACCTTCAACCCTTCCACTTTTTCTGAAGAATTCCTTTCTCTATTGTTAAATAATTTATACAGATGGAGGTTTAAATCTTGGACAAAGCATTACTGAGCACAGTAGAGGGTGTAGCATGTGTGTTTAACATTAATATTCCTGGGTGTGAACACTTTAGGGGCACTGTCTGGTTTTGTATGATATTGTCCCAGGTCTCTAACTACTTCAATACTCACTGCTGCAACTCTTCACTCATCTTGCTTTTCTCCATGCTCTGCTTCATGTTATTTTCAATAACCTACCCAAAGTTATATAAACCATTTAGTCATGTATATTGGCAATAATAACGAAGCCAAACTATCACCACTTCTATAATCAGACATAGCATACTAATACTCTATATAATAGGTAGATATCATATATGTAATTAAAGAACTATATATAGTCTGTTAAGCAATGAATGCTTGGCATGTAGCTCCAAAGGATATCCTGGAAGTTGTTAGGGGAGCCAGTTACTTATAATTTCTTGTAATCCAATACACTCATTACAATTAAATATAATGTCTGGAAGGGTTAGATAAATGATTGTTGTATTCAGCCATTCAAAAATAATGTTGAAATTGTTTTCATTAATATATTAGCTTATACCTGCCCAGTTTTAAGCTAGTATCTGCATAACACTTCTAGCATTACTGAAAGTTATCATTTAGAAAGAGAAGGCATGTATGCTTATTTTGTTTATGATGCAAGATAAATAGTCACTAGAGGAAATATTCCTATTGATATACACTGATTCATAAAAACTTACATGTATTTTCTTCTTTAAAATCCTATTTGCTGTCTCCAATTTGGAAGCCTCAAACTGAAGAAGAAATGGTTTGAAAAATAAAATACTTGGTAAAAAATATTTGTTAACTATTTTCCCCATTTATGAAACAAAAAGTGTTATGTGGCTGCTCCCCAAATGCATCTATAAATTCATTGCAAGCTCAATCAAAATGTCAATAGTATTACTAGTGGAACTTGAAAATTTAGTCAGTAGTGTGAATGAGAATATCTAAGACAATTGTGAAAAATAAGATTGGTCAGCAGGTGGGTATAAAGACTTGCTTTTTTGAGATAGTCAACATATTTAAAAGGATAAGAAATTAAAACAGATGCTAGACAGTGTATAAGTGAGAACCTATGCTGGTTTAAATCCAACTTAACTACTTGCTCACTTGACTTTAGTCAAGTTACCTTGCACATTTCTTGTTCTTTCCTTGCCTGAAAAAGAGGGTTAATAACAGCCGGTATCTCTTAGGGTGGTTGAGGATTAAATAATTATTTTTTAAATGTTCACAACAGTGTCTGTTACATTGTAAATCCTTAAAAAATGTAGGTACTTTTTTATTTTTCTGGTTAGAAATGACCCATTTCAAATACAGAACCAGAAACCAATTACTTAATAGGATAATAAATGCAATTCTATTGTACCTCCTAGCCTTTGAATGAAGGAACCAAATATAATAATATAAGAGTGATAAATGATAATAATTTTAGTAAACTATATGAGAGTTATATGGAATCATGACAGGGAATCATCTATTTTCTATATTCAGTCCGTTTAAAGAGGTTTTAATTATGAAAGAAAAGCTTACATGATTTTGGTATTGTATTGGGCTTGCAATATATAAAACTATAACTCATTCTTTTCACTGTTTATAAACTCAAGTATAGATTAGGGTTGGTTCTTAAAACATTATTTAATTTGAAAAAAGAACAAGCTCTAAACAGAAAACACAGAAGGATATCTGAACACATTATTTTAAAGAGGAGGAGAAAGAAACCAAAAAGAGTTTGAACCACCCCCACCTTTCTATACACTTTATAATTCTGCTTTAAAATGTTAGCACTGACAATTTATATAACTATATAACCAATGGGGAAAATAGAATAATTATACATCATTTTATACACTCCATAACTAGAGGTTACATTGATTCAGACTCTGCACACATAAAAATTAAGTTATGGTATATAAAAAGTAGGTACCTTAGGATATCAAAAACAAAGATTATAATTTACATTTATATTGTTTGTCAACAAAATGATTAGCACAAATTGTGAAAAGCATTTTCTACGCAAAATGCTTGTATTTTAAGGCAGAAATTGAACTGAAAGAGATTCAATTTGAACATTAACAGAGCACTGCAGGATTTTTTGGTAAGGTTTTGCAAGATCTCTCTAATTATTCTAAATTGTTTCAAACTTTTTGAAATGAAAATATATTTGGAACAAATTGTATGATTTTTTAACACTATTACAAAATCAAATTCACACGTTTGCTACCATCTTCAAGGAAAAGAACAATCTAAACAGCCAAATAAATAAATATGCTTACCTCTATGCTTTTAATGCTATTCTCAGTGATGTCTGAAATTCCAGTATGAATCAAAGTTGTTTTAATTTTTTTTTCAAGAGCTTGAATTTCATCCCACTTATTGAGTATTTCACACCTTTTCTTTTCAACCTTCTCAATAAGAGTAAGTTGATCCTCATCAATTATCTTTTTCCCAGATGATTCTGGAAATATTTTTAAAAGCAAAAAATTGTTATATTAAATATCTCAGCTCTTATTTAACAGTATTATGTTTTACTAACAGCCTTATGTATGTTAAAGTCTATGTAACTATACATGTAAAATATATGTAACACTAAAATATCCAAGAGCTTCAAGAAAAGTAATCTGATCCATGAATGCAACTATGAGAAGGTTATTGTAAGGGAGTAAGTAGACGGTCCAATGAAGAGACAAAGCCAGAGAGCCCCACACGGGATGGACGGAGACAAAGCTAGAGCTACAATGCAGGATGGGGAGGATCAAGGATGACTTTGTCAGACAGGTATGTCAAAGTGGAGAATCGAAAGGTGGGGAAGAGCAGGAGAGCAGAATTTGTCACATCTTGTAGGGTTGGAGCTCTGAAGGTGGAAGAGGAAGCAGAAGCAGGTCTGAGGAGGCTTTATGATCTATGTCAAGACTTTTAAGCCAGTAAGAAACACTATCAGAGGATGGAAACATTGTCTACAGTAATGAAGGGAGCACACGCGCAGGACTGGGATCAGGAAGACCAGTTGGAAAACTACTGCAAGCATTCAACCAAGAAGTGAATCTCCGTCACATCAGGATGGGCCTCCACAGCATAAAAAGAAGTGGAGAGATGCAAAAGCTATTGAGGAAATGGGGAAAACAGGGCTTGGTCATTGACTAGATCTGAGATGCAAAGGAGAGGAAGGAGTCAAAAATAACCCCAAGGTTTTAGCTTGGCTATAGGGAGGATTGGATTTTGTGAGAGGGAAATAATAAATTCAAAGCAGCATAGAGGTAAAGAAGGAGGTTTGGGGACAAAAGAGCTGGATTTGAACGCCAATTTGGCTGCTTACTACCAACTGTGTCAGAAGTAGCTAAAGGGAAGGAGGGTGAATCGCCATGCATTTGGTGACACCATTCACTGAGATAGCCAGTGAGATGCAAATTGAGGAGAAAGTCAGAGAACTTAATAGTGGGCGTGTTGAGTTGTGTCTATGGGACACTGAAGCAGCCATGCCTACTCAGCAGTCGGATAGACACATCTCAAGTCTAAAAAGAAAGGGATTTTTCTTTTAGTGGGAGATAGAGATTTGGGATAAAAACATGTAGACTGAACCAAAGACATACTAAAATCCAAAGAATATCAATATTTAAGGAAAATGGATGGAGATGTTGAGTGTACTCACTGCTAACAAAGGCTACCAAGCAACACAATTAGATACTCATTACAATAGGAAGGCAGATTTTTGAGAAGGAACAATTATCCCCTTGTGGTAGAAAAAAAAGCAGATAGAAATATTGATAATTGATTGGTTGAAAATTGATTGCAAATAGTAAACTAAATGGAAGTCATTAATGTCTTTTAACTTTCCCAAGTTTGGAAGGAGGGAAAACTTTACAGATAAGTTTTAAAATTCTTGGGAATTAGTTACGTGGATACACAATGAGCTGAGAGGACGAAAACAGTCAGAGTTAAGCTTCCACACACATTCTAAACTGAGGGTTTCAACCTGAAATAAGTAGCTGAAGGCAAAGAAGGCAAAAAGGAATGTAAGGCTGAGTGACCTAGCTGTCAGGCCTTTTCCACCTAAAGAGATTTTATAGTGAGGAAGAATGAGGAGTCAAAATGGTTCAAATTTCACATAAAACCTGAGCAGTTGGAGGAAAGGGCTCCAGGATGAGACTTTTAGGAAGAGAATAAAGGAGGGGGAAGAGCAGTCTGAAATAGTCAATGAGGATCAATGTTAAGAAAAATTTATAAAGTTCTAGAAAATTAGTACTGTTCAGTTTATTATTTTTTAATTAATCTCTGCCAATTTATTCTGATAGGGGTTAGTAATAAAACCCTCTGAAAATTGTGGGCTTGTTTTAAGAGACAGCAAGGAAACAGACAACCAGAAAGCTGGGGTCTCATTCCACAGCCTGTCTGTGAGAAGAACCCTACAAAAATGAATAAGTTGGGCAAAGGAAGAGAAGAATCCAGGCAACCTCCGAGCCCTGACGAGGGATAAAAGAATGACAGAGCCAGCCTGGGATAGAGAAGTGGAAATAAGAAACCCTCGCAAGGACAGCCAGCAAGGTAAATAATAGGAAGGAAAGAGGAAACCAGCAGAAGGATAGAAAATCAAACTATTCTGGCAAGATGCTTCGAGGTCAGCTTGTGCCTAGAACTGAAAATAAATTAGATCTGCGTGACTATATCCTAAAATACGCTGAGAAAAAAAATTCATTCTAGTATGAGTTAGTGCTTATATAACTTGGAAGGAAAATGGAATTCAAATGAGTCATCATGTAAACCTTAAGAATAACGAGCAAGATACTTAATTGAACTTATTTTGATTATTTAATCATGCTTTGAATTGTTTATCTAATTTGAGATAACTTTAATATCCATTTAAAGCAAAAATATTCACAAAATGTAATCAATTTCCTTGAAATGTATATTCTTCCTCACAAACAATCATGATAATGAGAACTAATAAATAAAGTGGCTTCCACGTGCCAGGTTATGCTCTCCTGTTTTGCGTGGATTATTACACTAGATCTTTACAACAAACCTAAGAAGGAAGTACTGTCATCATTCCCAATGAAAAGATCAGCAGCTGAGGCTAAAGATGTTTAAATAACGAAGGTCAGCGTCACAAGCGATTATAAGGGACTCGGTCACACGTCACAGATCCCTGGCGAACCACCAGGCATATTCTTCACCAAGTACTTGTCACGGTCGAGAAGAGTGCTGAAATGGACAGAGGCTGCAAAGGATGGCAAAGCATGGCAAGGTAGAGAGCATCCAATTTGGACAGCCTTAGAGATTCATTGTTGTCTGTAAAAGTTTACTTCTTTGGGCTAGGAATAAAACTGGTCAGGTTCTAAAAACCAGAATGGACCACGTTTCAGATGCTGTTGTCCTGGTAACCACAATAGGTCAACAGCTCCACTTCCTCTATTTCATCCAGTGTACATGTGCTGAACAAGTGTTCACCATTCCTCTGCTAAATCCCTTGGCATATTTAAGACACTTCCTTTAGGATAAACAATGTTCAGTCCTTCAGCTTTTCCTCCTGGGATCTAATTTCCATATTTGTATCATTTGGTCCAGTTTTCTTGGCATCTATTTTAAGTGTCTTGATCAAAATGACACAAAGCTCTCTATATATGGTCCTGAATTAATTCAACATTCCACTATCTTAGGGAATAACGCAACAGTGTGCATGTTGTATCCAGAGATGGAGGACCTGAATAATGAAAGGTAGCCATAGTAGAAACTGTGGTTGGAATTATAATCCTGAAAGGAACCTCTAAACAGATCAACTGTGCCCTTAAAGTATTTTGTACAAATGACTTCAGATGCAATGAAAACTTACCTTATTTCCAAAGACCTTGACGGGGAGAATGAATGAATAAAATGTAATCACCTCTCTGAAAAACCCTTTCAAATAATGAATGGCAGGAGGTCAGGTACCCCAGGACCAGTTTTGAAGATTCTTCACACAAAAGTCACAGCAAAACATAAGTCAGAGAAGCACCATTACACAATCACTTGCCTGATTTTTCCTTAGCAGATTGCAGCAGTAAGTGCTCCTTCTCTAATTCATTTCTGAGCCTACGAATGGACAATAGAAAAAATAGTGAAATAATTGAACCCCATTTGTAACTTTTTTCTTTTGACTATTTTATACCACAAGTATTTTGTAAAAAGCGAGAGATGAAAATATAATCTTCTTAGCGTCTAACAACAAAGATTATTTTAAGATGTATATAAAAGCAGAGCCTCAATCAATCCAGTTAAATAAAAAAAGGAAAAAGAAATTAGCAAGATTACAAGATCCACTAGTTAAAGAAGTTGGTTAATTTAAAATAAATGATTTCCTGTTGTGTTTATTGATATTATTTGGGGGCTTGAATTTCTAAGAAGGAAGAAGGCAAAGAAAGTAGTATTTTACACTCTGAGACAAGCAACAAATTGAGAATGGAAAGAGCATATGTACGTTGAAACACATATTGCATCTTTCCTATGCATTCTGATTCCATCCCACAGATAAAATTTACAAAATCCACTATGTTTAAACCAAAAATAAAATGCAAGACATTTTTAAAAATAAGGAAAAATGATCTTGTAATCTCCTTGTAGTCTCTTCCTGGTTCAAAATAAACTAAGCAGACTTTATTATTTCTAATAGATTTAGAGAGAGGTTTAATAAGACACTGTGCATAGTGAGGGAAGCTCTGAGTCGTTTCATGTCACAAAGTGTGCCTGATTCCTAATTCAAGAGAATCCTTTTCTGTCAGTGTGGCAAGTTATGTTTTTATGTTGTTGGTGTTCTTTTGTTTGTTTGTTTCTTTTCCTGGACAGCTGTTTAGTTTGGAGAGTGGGAAGGTCTTGTGCCCTTCAATTTTCTTTTTTTCCTACAGGATTCTAAATTTCCCTTTCTTGCTTCTTTTTCCCTTCACTGTTTGGTTCCAAA
The DNA here is from genome assembly GCA_026826555.1 of Tolypeutes matacus. Lineage (NCBI taxonomy): Eukaryota > Metazoa > Chordata > Mammalia > Cingulata > Chlamyphoridae > Tolypeutes > Tolypeutes matacus. Next base: position 5,753,939 of record JAKSZT010054281.1, read on the forward strand.
GGTTACTGCTCACTTCCTTTAATCCTCTTTTCCTCCATAGCTTTATGATTTCAAACTTGTCCCTTCCTTGAGCACGTGTTCTGATGCAATTGCCAAGACGTTTTTGCAGCATTCTCACTGAGAGGGTCTCTCTCTCTGGCAGTGGTTTTAGAAAAATCTTAGGTCTCCCACTAGCTCCACTCCTCTCTCTTCCGTGCACTTCCCCCCACTCCCAAGCTGCCCTTGTTCTCACAAACATCAGCAGTAAGAGCACGGAGAAAGGTCCAATGGCACTTGACGTTTATTTTTCTATCTACAGGTGTTTTGAACTTTGGATGGGTTCTGTCTTCTAGTTACCTTCGGGTCACTTTTACTTTTGTGTTTTTGTTTCCTTGAGGGCATTTCAGATGTTTCAGGCTAACATGGCCTCCTTTACTTTGCTTTGATTTTTTTTTTTAAATCCTTCGCAATCAATGCGCCTTATCCAATTGCGATATAACCCCGGAAGACTACCCAGAGAGGTTACAAGATTTTTTCAAGTTAAAAAAATAGTATGGAATTCATAAAAAGGTGTCTTGACTCTGCAGCCCCGTCACCTATCAGTACGTCTTTAGGAAACCACCAAAGAAGAAACGAGATCCCTTCACAGAATCCTCTTGAAACAACCCCCATAGAAACCCCAGATGCAATACAATATCCTAGTCCCACATGGAATGGCTTGTGGAAGAGGTCAGAGGACGCTAATGATAAAGGTAGCATGCCACACCCAACAGTGCAGGAAAAAAACATGGTAGGTCTATGTCTGTCGCATGGTTTTGGAGCCGGTAAAATGAATGTAATCTAAACAGGGGTCAGATAAGATCTGTATCACCTTACTTGTCATTGTGCTCCAGGGATGCTCTGATGGACTTCACCAGCACCCTCAAGTCTTCCTTGGCCTGCTGTACATCCTTGGTCTGCCTGGGCCTCCTCTCCAACTCCTTGGCTTCATTCAGCAAAGTCTAGGCAGGATGAGGCACATAAAGTGTGAGACAAAACCCACAGAAGTGTATGGGAACTTTCCTGCTGTGCAGCATACTCAAGGCATCCTAATTTAAAATACAGTTCCAGTAGAATCACAGAATAGAGATGACTCCAGGGAGGGAGGACTGTTAGAAGAGGAGTGCTTAGTCAAGTGAAGCTTTGATTGAACTATTTTTTTTCAATATTTTAAGATTTTATTTTCCTAAGAATTTTTTTAATGGTGGGGAAGCTTCATTGTCCGTTTGTGGGGATGAGGGGAGGATATTTTGAATAATGTGCTTTGGGTAAATTATTAGCAGCACTGCAATTATTTCTTCTAAATCAATGAGAAAAATACTAATTGAATCACTATACATAGATAGAAAGCCATAAATGTGGTGCAAGAAAGATATCTGCCCATTGTTGTCATGGATCCTGCCATGTTCTATAGAAAGAATCCAGTGCTCTGTTAGCTTGTAATTTTTTTTTCATTTTTGTATTTGCTAATAGTAAAAATAAAAAAGAATATGAGGCTTGGTTTTGTGAGATATGAATATGATTAAGCATTTTGACTCTTCATTTTTTTTTTCATTAGTTAGGAGACCTTGACTGTGTCATTTAACTAATCTGTGTTCATTTGTGTATCTTTCTGAATACTAGAGGAATAACTGAGTTAGCAGCTGGAATTAGATGAGATAAAAGTGCCTGAACAGAGATTTTTACGAGTGATGCTTCCATAACTTGTTTTTTTTTTTTTTTTTAAGATACTTAGATTACATAAATGTTACACAAAAATATAGGGATTCCCATATGCCCCACCTCCCACACCTCCCACACCCTCCCACATAAACATCTTTCATTAGTGTGGCACATTAATTGCAATTGATAAATACATCCTGGGACTTTGCCATTAAACATGGTCCATAATTCACATTGTAGACCACACTCTCTCCCTCACAGTTCTGCATGTTATTCCATAACTTGTTGAGCTTCCTTTCCGGTTTTTTTTTTTTTTTTTTTGAAATAAAGTTTGGAAAAAAAAAAAAAAAGTAAGGAGCAAGCTAGACCTTCAACTGGAGACTTTGCTTTTTCCTGTAAAACATAAAGCATATTTTTCTGTTGGATAGAAAGGCTTAGAACAAGGTGATGCACAAATATGATTTTGGATGGAGAAGGACATTAGAGCCCATCTCTTTACAGTTCTGTGATTTTGTCATCTACAAAGAAACTATGTTTCTTAATTTATCAGATAAGAGTTTTAATTTTTTTTTACTTATTTAATATTTATTAACCAAACAACCAGTATGGAATTCTCCTTCCCATATATCCTATTTTTAAATTATTTTTTAAAAAGATACTTAGATTACATACATGTTACACAAAAAAATATAGGGATTCCTATATGGAGTTTTAAATTTAATTGAATACAAAATGTAAGGTCATTTTAGCAACAGTATTATATTGCCTTGGTTTTTGTAACTGATGAATGTATTCCTGCAAGGTCATTTTTCTCATTAGAATAAGCACATGGGTAACCTGGAGGGGACACCTGGGAAGTTGTCACCTATTCAATGTTTATGCTTGTTAAACTCATTGCACAACAACCCTAAAGATAACAACTGGACAATGATTTTGGGTAATCACTGGCATAACACTATTTATATTCCAAACCACTAAAGTTAACTATATAAGCATATATATGTATATACAGTATAGTAACTATATGTATATAACCATATATATGGTTCCTTTAATACACATATTCTCTATATTTATATATACACTCAATCATGCCGTGTTACTCATTGCTATTTAAATGTTGGGGTTTTATCTTTGAAGCTTTGCAATACTGGAAGTTTCCCATCTCTGAAAATGACCTATGAGAAGATTATAAGAAGACCTATGAGTTCTTCTGAGTCATCCTGACATTTGAAACTCAACCTCTACTGCCTTTGCCAGTCAACAGTCACAGCTCACAGCTCTTTAAGAACTAGAACAAATGTATGTCACTAGCACAAGGTGTTAATAATAGGGTGGTATATGAGAAAATACAACTAATGCAAACTATGGGCTACAGGTAATAGTAATATTGTAATATTCTTTCATCAGTGGTAGCAAAGACACCACACCAATGCTAAGTGTCGATAACAGTGGGGGTGCTAAGGAGTAAAGGATTTTCTTTTTGGAGCAATGAAAATGTTCTAAAATTGATTGTGCCGATGAATGCACAACTCTGTGATTATACTGAGAGCCATTGTACACTTTGGCTGGACTGTATGAAGTGCGAATAAAACTTAAAAAAAAAAAAGAAGAAGAGACGAGGCTTCCCCCATGGCAGAAGCCTAAGGTGATGTTCATTTTTTAGAAAGCTGAAATTGTTCTAAAAATTTTTGTGGTAATGAATGCACAACCCTATGATTATACTAAAAGCCATTGATTGTACACTTTCGATGGATTGCATGGTATGTGAATAAATCTCAATAAAACTGCTTTTTAAAAATAAGCTGGTCAAACCTGGAAATGGTTTAAAAATGCCAACCCAACTTACACACATTAATCAATATATTTTAACTTAAAGCCTATATACACACAGGCATGTAAAGGAGCTATGGAAATGGATCACATCAACCAGGGAGAGAGGGAAGAAAGAGAAGAGGGCCAATTCTGAGCAACACCATCATTTAAGAAATGGTTTTCAGAAGGATAATCCAGCAGACATAACTGAGAATTTGTGGCCAGAGGCAGAGGCAAAAAACAAGATGTGTGCGTCATTCCTCACCCCTCTTACTCCCACCATGAACAGAAGGAAAGTGATTTATCAGTAATGTACTTCAGCTAGTATAAAGCCCATCCCTAGTGAAAGTCTCAGCTATTCTAAATTATTGGGGCACAAATAGGGTCTTCTTGGATTCAGGATGCTTTCTGCTGCTCATGGAATGTGAAAAAATAAATAGGCTCTATCTAAGTGTTTCCGTGATTGGTTGTTACCTGGTACTGTCTTGTAGGCTGGGAGTTCAGAAGGATTGCCAGGTAGAGTTCATATTCATTCTGTAGCAAAAAGAAAAATTCCATTGGAAAAGTGTTATAACACTACTCAGTCTCAGGGCTTTTATGCATGTGCGTAAAGAATATGAAGGTTAAGGATGTCGAGTTGGATTATTTCCAAAAAATATAAATGTATACTATAAACATACAAAAAATATAAATTTATATATATGAATCTGAAGGTATTAAACAGTATTAACAGTAAAATTTATAAAATCTCACCATCTTGGAAACATATTTCCATATTAATTATTGATCATGTCATAGTATTAACGCAAAATACCTTGACACACATACAATAAATGACATTGCACCTGGAAATCTCAGTGGATTTGGGTACTGTTGAGCTGCCAGATATAAGTATTCCACCAAGGAACACGTTTGCTGGAGAACAGTCTACTGTATGGCCATTTTCAAGTATTCCTTGTCATTATGGACATAGAGGGAAGCATGACCTTGTTTGTTTGGTTTTTTTTACAGGGAAGAGTGTGAATGCAGTCCCCCCCACTACCACAAATTATGCAGTTGAGTTTCCCACACTTGGGGAAATCACAAGGGTCAGCACATCCGGAGTTCAGTGGATAAACCTTACCTGGGAAAATCACCTGTGTAGATCATGGTATCTCACTTGTAAAAGCAGGATATTTTAAGCAACCCAATTTCAACTCAGTTTTCATATGAACGTCACTTTAATCATGAAATCACAGCAAACAATCCTGTTTACTTATCATTCCCTAAGTAGTTATGTAAAATTATATATTACTTATGTATAATTTATAAAAGGTTTTTTATATATAGTTAATATAGTAGAAAACACATGCGCTTAAGGAATGAGCTAACTATATTTTTATTCCATATGGCCCATTTATGGTTTGCGTGACTGACTTTAGGCAGGTGATTTCCACTCTTTTTGAGTTATTATCCTTGTCTCTAGAATGGATATCATATACTCGGCAGATTTTCCATGAGGCTTGAGGTAAAGTATGTAAAATATCTTGCATGGTTTTCCATTGTCATGTTGGAGATGTGTGTTTCTATTACCTTCACTTCTTTCAAGATATCACCAAATATTAAAGAGCTATTGCAAATATCTTCAAAGACCTTTCCAAAGACCTGCAGTCTGTTGAGTTGTTGAGGGTCACAAGTGCATATTTTCTGGAGTTCCTGCAGGGGAATGGAGGGGGGGACAGAATTAGCCCATCTCAGGATTTCTTGACTTTCCTTTCGCAACAGAGCTTCTCAAGATGAGAAATCAAACACTTTAGAGATTTTGATCAAATTACATAGTGAGCGCCCCACCTCCCGAGAGCCTGGTCATGGCAGAACGAAGGGAAAATCCAAGGGGACTTTGATTCTATACTACCAAGATGTGCAAATTGTGGCCATCCCTTGAACTTGGTCAACCGAGATTTTTTTTTTTCTTTATTCATTCTCTTACATGCTGCATTCAAGGATTCACTCTTCTGCCTCCACAATCTTACCAAGGTCCTTGCTCTTTTCCATCATTCCCCTCAGCCAGAAATCTCATCAAGGTTTGGTTATTTCCTATATAAACTGCTATGTTCTCTTCTTTCCTGGATTCTTTCCCTTAAAATGTCATGTCTCCAATGAATATGTACAGCACTGCTCAAAGCCCTCAGCTAGTTTGCAGTAGCACGTAAACATACTATATTGCCATCTGTGATTCCTAGGCAAACTTCACATATATGTGTAATCAATGTATTGATTAAGAAATCAACTCCAACTTACCAGTTTCCAGACTTAGCCTTGTTTTAGGTCACCCTAAATGTTCTCATCTACTGATCATGTCATACATCCTAAGCAACTGACAGCTTTGTTATATTGTCCTTGGAAAGGTAGATGACATGGCTGAGGATAAAATCAGTCTGAAATATTTATGCTCCTTGACCTCAAGAGCATATCTCGGTATTATTGCAAAATGCCCTTCCTTACCTGCTCCAACTTCCTTTCATGGCACACCACTGCCTTGCTCCCAGTGAAATCATTGTTCAGAAGGTCTTGCTTTGCAAGAACATCTTTTTGGAAGCGCAAGAACTTCTTATATCTGTCAGTTTTAGTTATTCCAGCTAAATATGAGGTAATATACTGGTACTCATCTCTGCCCAGGGGAGACATAGCACATTGCCGACTGGACTCCATCAGTTTGTACTTGAGAACTTTCATTTCTGGCAGTCTTAACTCTTCTTTCCTTCGCCCTTCACGAGGACGCACACTCACTTTCTCTTTCTGTTGTTTCGGAAAGTCTTCTGGAATGGGATCCTCTTTTGACACATAAGTGTAAGAAACAGGTGCCTTAGGATTCAGATACCTGAATAGTGGCGTGTTCTTGCTGTCATCTGGAACCAAAGCAGTGTGGATGGTAAAATCAGCCAATGCATCTTTCATCTTTGCAATCTTCTTATCGGAACATTTTTCCACTCTGGGGATTTTTTCACTCTTTGGTCTATGGGCATTAGGCCAATGATAAAAGATTGTTTCTGGAGGCCTGTAGAGCTTATTGGGATTAAGGTGTCCAGAGGTGTAAAGACAGATGTCATCTCTGTGGTCCTTCTGAAATTTATTTAGAAGTTTGGTAAGATTGCACAAAGTTTTCACACCTGGCGTTTCACAGTGCTTCCACTTTCGGTAAACTGTTGAGAAAAGATAACAAAACCATTACACGGCACTGTTAGTTCCACAATAAAATATCTATGTGCATAGGCTGGGTTTGCATATTCTGTACCCAAAGAAGGGAAGAAAAAAAAACAGTTCCAGCCCTGGCCTTTTAAAGTCAAAAGAACGTGTGGCAGGTCTAAGGTCAAAGGCATGGCTGTGATTATTGAGCACACAAGAGGAGCATAATGTACAGTTCTGATCGGAAAGACTAGGTTCCTGCAAAACCAATTCGGAAGCAAGAGTGTTGTTGTTTTTTTAATTCAAAGGAGTCATTTTGTACAATATTAGCAAAAGTTCTGGGAGAAAAGTTTAAAAATGTAATAAGTCTTAATGATGATGTTTAAAGGCTCCTAAAATATACTTCACATGACATGTTGGGAATACTGCTGGGTGTTTTTGAGGAAGGGCCAGTTTTGAAGCAGGGTTTGCAGTTACTTTAGAGATTTTTTTCCTCCCTTAATACTAAAATTTCTCTGGCTTTCCTAACCAAACCTTTCAGTAGCTGATGGGTCTTTTACTTCTTTCCCTCTTATCCCGGCTTGTAGGATAATGAGCCACACAGAGAAACATCTGGGAAAGTTCACAGGGGCTCTAACTCCCACCACATGTCCCAGCTGTATGGCTCCATCCGGAACATGTGACCCAGGACATAAACTAGCGGGGGTACGGGGTGGACTCTTTCGAATCAGCTTCCTAACTACATGACCTTAAAGATATTACATAATCGCTCTGAGCCTTCATTTCCTTCTCTGCAAAATTAGGGTAATTAGTTACTCAAAAGGGCGGACTGACCATCAAATGGAATAACTTTTGGCGAAGCAACCCGTGGCACGGAATAGATAACTCAAATAAGTCATAACCGTTTTTTCTTAAAGGAATACAGTACAGGGAACTTGTTCCTAAATGCTTCTGCTAGCACATCTGTCCATTTACTATGTCGTGGCATGTACTGTGACAGCCACAAGGCAGCTAGCTGATAGCAGAACAGTCTCAGGGAACCAGGGATGAAGAGATAAGCAAAACAGCTAGTGACTTGGCCCAGATGAAAAACACCATGTTAGCCAGTTTCTGTCGGGCAGGAAACAAGCCTCCTCATGTGAGCCTTGGGTCCTGAGCATCCTCGGGCCAAGGAAATGACTTGTTCCCATGCTTCCAGCGTACCAGTTAGTCCCCGTAACAATCCATTCTGCCACTCTTCTCATCCCCATCCTATAAAAGGGAAGCTGACCAAAGCGATGTGACCCACACAAGTGACAAGTGGCAGAACTGGTTTCTGAGCACAAGTGTTTTTCATCCTAACACTTAGATCATTTCCCATATTCTACAATGGCCTGGGCAACAGGAGACAGGAGGAAGATTTTCTGTGATCTACACCACATCCAAAATATTTCTGATCGATCCTTGTCTATAAGTTATGACAATAAAGTCAGGAAGCATTTTTTTTTTTTTTTCTATTTCCATCTAAAAGCACAAGTAAGGGTTCAGAGAAAATGAGAAACAGTAAACTTCCTACTGTTGCATAACAGATCAGGGCATGCTTAGGAACCTGCCATCACAGGCAGTTACTAACTCAGGCTCCTATTGATCAGAAGTCTAAGACGGCATGGTTGGGTTCATTTATTACGAGGCTGAAAACAAGGCCTGACTGAGTTCTTATTTGGAGACTTTGGGGAGAAACCACTTCCAGGCTCATTTTTCTGGTGGGCAGAATTCAGTTTCTTGCAATTGTAGAACCAAAGTCCCTATTTCCTTGCTGGCTGCCAGCCTGGAATCACTCTCAGCTCCTAGGGGCTGCCCATATTCCTCGACGTGTTTAAGCCAGCAATGGGGCTTTAAATTCTTCTCATGCTTCCAAGCTCTGCTATCCCTTCCTGGGAAATCTCTCTGCTTTTAAAAGGTTCTGCGATCAGAGCAGGCTGCCAGATAATGTCTCTAGCTTAAGGTTAATTGTGCCTTATAACATAACACAATTGTGGGAGAGAAATCTCATCATATTCGGAGTAGAGGGGATTATGCAGGTATGTGCACCAGGGAGGAAGAGAAACTTGGGGCCAGAAGTCTGCCTACTGCAAGGCCATTGCCAAGTCTAGATCCCAGGCACCTCTTGCAAATGAAGTAAGGCTTTCCCACCTATGTCTATTGACATGGTCATTCTTGTAGCAAATACTTCTAGCAGTGGGATTTTTGAGAATTCCTTCTATTGATTAGCTTAATAAAGCAAAAACTTATGTTGTAATGTTAAAATTACTACTAGAGCAATTTATTGAGACAATTAATCACTATAATTCATCAAAAGAAATAACACTCGATGAAAGTTCTAAAAAACACATGGTAACAACTCTCTGGAATTTGGGAGAATGAATTTGGGAGATGATTTAATTGTTCTGCTTTTCTTTGGTGATTTTATTTCCAAAGAGGATTTGAAACCACCAGCCAATTAATTAGCACAAGCATTTTCCTACTTAGAATAAATTTTCCTTTGATTGCAATAAGACTTGCTTCACTGGACTCAATGAATATGGATTCATTTCTATCTGCCAAGGTCTTATAATAGAAGTGGTCTTATATAACATGGATCCCATCCTGGCAATGAACTTTTTAATTAGTTTCTTAATTGAAACATTGTTTTTTTGTGTATCCTATCACTAAACCTGACAGAAAAAAAAAAAAAAAAAAGTTTAATATAATTCATTGGAAAATTTGGTCTTTATTAAATGACCTGAAAACAAATAATGCTTTAATTTAACCAAACTAACTTTTTAAATATGCTGTTGGGATCAAATCATGTCCCTCACAAAAGATGTGCTCAAATCTTAATCCACGCTCCTATGGGTGTGAACCCATTTATAAATAGGATCTTTGAAGATGTTATTATTAATTGAGGTGTGGAATCATTTGCAAATAGGATCTTTGAAGATCCTTTTAGATGAGGTCAAACCGAGTCAGGGTGGGCTTTAATCCGTGTGCCTGGAGTCCTTATAAAGAGAGGAAATTTCGTTATAGTCAGTCAATGGAAGTCAAAAGTCAGAAGAAGCCAGAAGCCAATGGAAACAAGCGGCAAAGACACAAATAGACAGACATCATGTGAAAAAAGCAGAGATGCAAGCCAGGAACCCCAACCGGCGATTGCAGCAAGTCAACATGGCAACCACAACCGACTGGGAGAAAGCATGCCCTGTCGAGAACTTCATGTTGGACTTCCAGACACCAAAACATGAGACACTATATTCCCTTGTTGCAGCCAACCCACTGTGTGAAATTTGTCATAGCAGCCTCACAAACTAAGACAATATGAACTAATAAAGACATTGCCATAGGCTTTTTTTTTTTTTATTGTGGGTAAAAATAAAAATTTTCACAATACATACCAATATTTGTAAAATGATATATAAATATATATGCATATATGTGCATTTGCTTACAAAAATGTTATTTTTATATATATAAATATATTTTAAGAGGTGCTTAGATTACCCAAAATATTACACAGAACCCACTGGGATTCCCATGTTGCCCACCTCCCACCACATCCCACAAAAACATCTACCACAAATGTGGCCCACCACCTAGCTTTGAATTACTTTCAAACATCATTAACCTCTAACATTTTTAAAAATAGGATGTTATTAGTAAGTCTTTTTCAGGATAGTAACAAAAGTTCTTTAATATCAAAATTATTACAAATCACTGCTCCACATTATCTCCACCCTGGGAACCCTGTAATCCTATAGAGATTCTTGCTGGTCTCTTCCCAGAACATTCTTATTCCCCCTTTTACCTGCCCCTCTGTTTCCGCCTAAACCCACCATATTACCAGGTCACCATAGGATTAAAAAACCATCCTAATAATGTATTAGTGACAAGAACTACAGAGAACAGAGTAGACAGATCTGGTCCCATGGACTCCTGGGATCCAACGAGGAAGTCAGCAGCTACATTTGACTTCCGTGCTCCTTATTTCTCTGGGTCTGTCCTTTTATATTGTGTTCCCACACAGAGAATTAATTTTAATACCTTAGACGGGGCATCCTTCCAAGTCTGGGCAGGCCCCCCTTCCTCTGGCTGTTTTGTTGTTCCTCATCTTGAGATTTTAAAACCTATCCCAAGTTTCTCTTTCCTTTCCTGAACCACTCATAAATAATCAACTGTATTGTACTTATAGACACATATGCCTACTCTTGTCATACTCTTTTGCAAAGTATTTTTAAATATCCTTAAGGGAAAGGACTATATTTTATTCACATTAGCCCCTTCAGAAAAAGATAAAGAATAACGGTTTTGTTTAATGAATTAACGTGGAAAAAATTAACACTTTTAGAATTGTAAAAATGATATACAAATATATTGTGTGCCACACTGTGCTAGATGCCTCAGGGGATTAAAAAGGAATGATCTACCATCAGGGTCCTTCAAATCTAGTAGGGAATAAGACATGAACACCTGTAATAGAAGGAGCAGCTGCATACAAGGAAAGTGCTGTGAGAAAGAAAAAAAATTAGCTCTCCCATTAATTATCTTTGTTAAACCGGTGACATGTGGCAGGCAGAATAATACGTGTTATGTTCACAGCAAAGGGACTCTGCGGATTTAATTAGGGTTACAGAATTTACAATGAGGAGATTAGTCTGGATTATCCAAGTGGGCCTAATTTAATCACACACACCATTAAAATCAGGGAATTTTCTTTGGCTACAGTCAGATGCACAATGTAGCAGAAGGGAAAGAGAGCGATGATTGGCATGAGGTAGATTCGACAGCTGTTGCTGGATCTGAGGTGTAGGGTCCAACATGGAAGCACCAGAGAAAGGACTCAAGTTATTATGGACAGCTCCCGGCTCCCGACCAGCTAGGAATGGGGGCCTCAGTCCTACAACCACAAGGAACTGTCAACCAACTGAATGAGCTTGGTAACGTCCATACCCACAGCCCTGCAACAGCTTGATTTCTGCTTGATACCCCAAGCAGAGTCCAGAAGAGCCCGCTTAGACTTTGGACCAACGGAATTGTGAGATAATCAATTTGTCATGACATTCATAGTAATAGAAAACTAATACATCAGGACACCAAACAGAATGAAGTTTGTCGTATGCAATATTTGGAGGGGTGGGGGCGGGGATGGTGGGGATAGGGAAGGTTGGTGACAAACAGAAGGGGTGATAAAGTAGTTAAAAGCAAGGATCAATTCCATAAGAGCAGGCATTTCAGATGACCACCCAGAGCTCATCACCCCTCCATCCCCAAGGCATCCCTAGGCCAAATGGAGGACAGCAGTGACATCTCCCAATATCAAGGGGGAGAATGGCTTAAGTTTTCTTACTTGCATATTTAAGAACAAAATAATCTCCAAACACTGGAGGACTTATAAAATTACTACTGCTGCCTCGTCCACAGCTAATGTGGGGTCATCTCAGCCGTGATAACAAGGAACACTAATTATATGCATTTCACCTGATTTACTTGTTAGGAATTTTTCTGGCAGCTCATTTTCTAACCTCTTTTTCTTTAATTTATGAAATACATATGTATTAAGGAATACCAACATATCATGAGACATTTTTCTATCCCCAACCAGCAATTTGTGCTTTAGGTGTACTAAAATGCCATGATTTAAATCCTAGATGTTAATTCTGGGAAATTAAATACTGTTAATAGAAATGTCATAAGGCAAAAATGGGCGCAGATGTTGCATTCCTCTAACCTATTGTGACAGTATGAAGCTTTTCTGTGAATCCCAGAAAAGATCATAATCTGGGAGTTAGTCTACTCATGTGGGTGTGGGACCCTTTTGATTGGATAGAATTCAGTCAGGGGCCTTTGATTGGAGTACCTCAGTGAAGTGTGACTCAGGGTGGATCTCAACCCTCTTGCTGAAGCACTTATAAATGGGAGAAATATATGGAGAAAAAAGGCACAGAAAAGGAGAGCTGCTAGTTTTACCCTGCCATGGGAGAGAGGACTCGAGGATCACCTACAGCCACAGAAAGACAGAAAAATCCTGAAAGACTGAGAGAGAGGCTGGAGGCTGACCAGCAGAGCAGCCAGAGCTGAAGAGACATAGCCTGGGGAGAGACAAGCCATGTGCCTGATCTCCCGCAGTTAAGCTCTGTGAGAAAGTGAGCCTGGAGGAGAAGGCAGAGACAGGCCGCCATTTTGCCTTGCCGTGTGACTGGAGTCCACCATCTGCCAACAGCTGACTTTTGGTGAGAAAGCATCTCTGATGATGCCTTGATATGGACATTTCCACAGCCTTGGAACTGTAAGATTTTACCCTAATAAAAATTCCCATTATAAAAGCCAACGCATTTCTGGTATTTTGCACTCGCAGCCTTTAGCAAACTAAAACACCTACTCTCTGACACTGGTTGCTGCTCTCACATAACACTAACAAAAGAACACCACAAACTTCCTATGATACATACAGAAACAATATTTTTGTGTGCAAAACTTTGCAAATAATTGGTAAAGCAAAGATTGAGATAGACCTTGCCACACAGGAGAAGCCAAAATATGTTGCAGCAAAAAAATGAACATTAAATGTGCTAAATGGCACAGACAGAATCTCATTCCTAGTTTTGAGATTGTTTGCCCAGGGACAGAACTGACATTATCCTTTACACTATTTATAAAGAACAGGCTTTGTTGACATAATTAACAGGTTGAGTAATTGCCTAAAGAACCAGGAAAAAAATATTTAAAAGAGCTTACAGAAACAAATACTTTTCAAGCACCCATCATTTCAAAAACTCGTTTGCACTTAGAGTCTGATCATTTGCTTTATTTGTTCACTTAGGCAGCCCCCTTACTCTATCTATTAGGCAATATTTCTTGAGAGTAAGCACCGATCAGTAAATCAGTATTCACAAGTCTGAGACACATAGTCTGCTTGAAACTCTCTGTGCAGCGCTTCAGAAAAAGTTCAGAAATATGGTCACTGTTGTGGACTGAATAAAATTGTGACACCCCCCCACACACAAAGCCAGGTTTAAGTCCTAACCCCCTGTCTGGTAGGTGTGGACACAAGGCTTAGTCCATGTGACTGGAGCCCTTATTAGCTGAGAAATTTGGACATAGGAGCAGGAGTGAGGTGGAGACAGGAGACGACAGAGGGCCATGTGACAGAGGCAGAAATCACATTATGGAGTGCCAAGAAGTCACCACCGGAACAGTACTTTGGAGAAAGCATGGCAAGCCGACACCTTGATTTGGGATTTCCAGCCTCCAAAACTGTGAGACAATAAATCACTGTTGTTTAAGCCAACCAGTCTGTGGTATTGGTTATGGCATCCCAGGGAAACTGAGGCAGGCACCTTCAAGATACAACTCACTGGGAGTGGATGGAGCTCAAGTGATTGAGCGCCTGCTTCCCATGTATGAGGTCCTGGGTTCAATCCCCGATTCCACCTAAAAAAACAAACAAAAGAAAAAACCAACTCTCATCGGGGAGTGGATGAAGCTCAGTGGCTGAGTGCCTGCTTCCCATGTGCGAGGCCTGGGTTCAATCCCTGGTACCTCCAAAAAGGAAATATATATATATAAAACTCGTAATCATGTTGAGAAAACAGTAAAATAATAAGAAAAATTTTTATCAAGTAATTGTATTTGGAATCCTAAGTGCTTTATGTATATTGACTAATTTAATGCTCACAAAGGCATTACTATTATCCTTTGGTTAATATTACTATTATCCTCAGGTTACTGATGAGCAAACTGAGGTACAGATGATATAAGAAGGTTACCTATGGTCAAATGGCCGGCTGGCTCTAGCCCCCGTGCTCTCCACCTGCCCACTAACCAATGCACGGAAACAGTACTATATACATTTCAAAGTAATAAATAAAATTTCTTTTAAAATAGTTTAAATTCAGACTCTTTCACTTCATCCACAAAGCTTTCTCAATCCAAAATGCATCTGAGTCAGCAGTCCTGTTTTTATGCATGCCGCACATGGTAGAAAAAAGCAACAGATTCAGAGCCAAAAGACCTGGATTTCAATCCCCCCTGAACTTCCATTTATAAAATTGCAAGGATAATATCAGCCTTCAGGAACATAAAAGACTAAATAAAGTAAAATATGGTAACATGATAAATAAGGATGTTTTATGGTTTGTGGTTTTTTAGTAAGAATCATAGAATGGCAAAATGCCATAGAAAATTTCCCAACGCTGAGATTTTTTGAAAGAATCCTTTGAACTAGCATCTAGAAATCTTCCCTGAAAAGGCTCATCCATCCTCTTTCTTCCAGAGAAAACACACAGGCACACACACACACACACATTTACCCTCCCTCTTTACTTTGCGTGTTATTCGATTTTCTGAGAAGGCAACAACACACAAACCTAAAATCTGGTGATCCCGTACCTGATTTGACTTTTCAATCACGGTTCAGAGGAGCTAGGTTCCTAGGCAATCAAACATCAAACAAACATCAAAAGCCAAACACAAAACATTCAGTGTGCACTCACACTCAGGCTCCAAACCTTCAGCCATCGCCTCCCGACAGGGACTGGGCAGCTAGCTGGCTGAGGCTGTTGAGTTACTAAGGCAACAAATAAGCAGCCTAAGTCCCTCCCCCACCATTCGCCTCTGTTGCTAGGCAACCAGGGCACACAGCTCCCTCCACTCTCTCCCACTGACCCCTCCCCTCTGTTTGGCTTACTAGTCTTCTTGAATAGGAAGTTGTATCAGGTGTTTGCTTGCTTGTTTCACCTTTCAAAATAAAACACATGTTTGTGATCTGGGAAAACATCAAAAGTATTCTTGTATTCTCTCTAATTCCTTTTCAAAGCCTGCAGCAAAAGTTACCTGGTCTTGGGAAATGGGTGTAGTTCAGTGGTTTGAGCACCACCTTCCCATGTACGAGGTCCTGGGTTCAATCCCCAGTCCCTCCTAAAAAATAAAAAAAAATTAAAAAAAATAGATAACTGGTTCTGGGTTGGGCATATCCTATATCGATGTGCAGATTGTCCAGTGCACAACCTAACTAACTGGACCTGGTAGTTTTATCACATAGCAGGTGCCAAACACTAAAGTATTATTTAGTCATTTGAGTATTATCATTACACACGTAGTTCTTAGAGAAAATTGAGACACTTCAGCTAGCTTGGAGTAAAAGAAGTAAAAGAAGAACGTAAATGCATGTTTGATTGTGAAGTCCTAGTTTTTCCTCAGGTTAATCCATGTTTAAGGGACCTGAAAAACCTCTACTCCTATCTTTTATAACTAATTCTATTTGAATTTCTTTCCAAGCAGAAAGAATTCAGGTGTAATGAATGATGGCTATACTTGCTGTTCAGGAAACAAAACTTGGAAACCATTTCTTGCTACTCACTGGCTCTAAAATGTGAATGATAATAGGAACTCATGGACTGGTGAGAATTAAATTAGCGCATGTGAAAGATTTTCGGCACATAGCATTTTTTCTTTTACTTCCGTTGATGTTGGTCAAGCACTTTAAATGTGTGCATTTTGGAAACCATGGAGTTGGCATGAGCCTGATATGGTCTGGTGGTTAAAAAAAAAAAAAGGTCCAAAATGGCCCCAAAGCCAAAGTGTTTATTATTCTTTTGTCTCCAGTGTTAATAGTATTTTAGGCACCTAGCCACATCTGGAAATGTTGACATGAGAATGCCCATGTTATATAGGGATATCTAAGTATTGAAACAGGAGAGGAAATGTTTAATGCTTCCCACATTAAGTTAATTATAATGTAGGATCAACTGTGCGACAGCCCAGGCTTTCATATTGCCAATTGTTGAGGACTAAGTAATGAGCCTCTCTGCTCAGAATTGCTTAAAAATTTACTAAAATTGCAGACTGTTTTATACCTTGTGAGACGTTCCACAGTTCCCATAATGTGCAGAAAGGCAGACAGGTGACAAAAGGCATTTTTCGTTTTCCTTTCACAGAAGGGCAAAAAGTGACAAGGACTCCATTGACCTTGGATGACCTTGGAAGATGTGGTGAAGAGAGTAGATGCCCCGAGCCCACGACCCAGCTCCTTGCTTCAGCATGTGCTACCTCCACACCTGCTCATTGGCACACAAATGGATTTGGCTCATTTTACGTGGAATTGCAGAGTCTTGATTATCAGAAAGAAAATAGTGTATTTGTTTCCAGAACCCAAGGTTCTCACATGTCATCCCTCATAGTACATCCAATATTCAGTTAAATTAGTCCATACCTTCAAATGTTAAATATCAGAAAGACAATGGTCAAATCAGTATCAGGTTTTAGAAACCCACTTGCGGCTCCCCTATGGCTAAATATTTCATCAAAGTATTTGAGGCTGAAATATATTTAATTATATGTTATCAGTGCAATTAATTGATCTGCAAAAAAACACATTGATTCTTTCTCTAGGTCTGACTTAGTGCTGACTTCTATGTAAGAATCAATAAGAACTGCTCTCTACATGAATTTTGCATGCAGACATTTCAATTATTACTTCTGCTATTTTGTTTTTCAAATCTAGAGGGCACTTGGACACATCTTAAAACACTTCACTGAACAATAGAAAGCAGTCTAACAATGAGCCTTATTTTATCATCCAACTCATTCATTTATCCTCCCATTCTTTCATCCTACCGGCATTCAGAAAAATGCATTGTCTATTACGGTCCACTTTGCTAAGAATGCAGAAATGCAAGATTTATTGCCTACCTACAGCTACTCAGTTAGGAGGGGAAGATAATTTAAGAGTGTTTAAAATTCAGTGTGGTATAAGCAGAAATGAAGGTGTGAATAAACTGATATAGAAGGGGGAGTGGGTGATTCTTCACCAATGGGTTAGGGAAGGCTTTCCAGAGAACACCATATTGAAGGTGCTAATGGATGGGTGAGTAGGAGCTCTTGAGTCAGCTACTGGGGTAAGGAAGGCCTCCTGTGAATTAATCAAACCAACGAATTGATTGGAAAGAGGAATTGATAAAAAATACACATTTCCAGTTACTGCTTTTTCAACTTTTATAATTTATTGTGCAAAAATGAACAAAATTGCAACAATTTTGCAACATGTAAGTCTTTGGGTTTTCTAAGCTCTAGAGGTGTGAAACAGAATGGTGTGTTTAAGGAATTTCAAGTGGACTGAAATTATATTCTAGCTTGAAAAGAGAGTGTAGAAAGTATGGGGAGAAACTAGGAGAGGCAGCTGGAATCTTACACAGCAGCAAAATCATGAGGGAATTTCAGTTTGGCCCAGAAGACAGTAAGGAGTATTGAAAAAAAATTTAATGAGGAACTTTCTTATGAAATTTTCCTTTTAGAAAAATAACTGTTGCTACATTCGCAGAGGGCAAATGGGGCAGTGGTATGAATCAAAAATTACATTTCCAAGTCTACACACTTAAGCAAGCCTGACTTCAATTATACCTCAAACTATTTTCCTCCCTCCGTCCTGACACAGTAGAAGAAAGGTTTCTCCATCTATCAAAGGCCAAAAGTGCCAATAGTTCTTCAGATCCTCTGCCCTCTTGCTTTTTCAAGGACCTCACTCCACTGCCTCCTTTCTTTTCTTTCCCTCTCCCACCTCCTCCCCACCCCCTCGCTCTAGCATCATCAATCTTTTCTTTTCTTTGGGAACAATTCTAACAGAAAGCAAATATGCTCTAGTTTTTCCCATCTTCAAAAAAAAAATTGGAAAATGAAACTTTTGCTTTGAATCCATATCTCTTTAAAGCTCCATCCCATTCATTATCTGATTGCTACTCTGATGGGTTGTTCAAGGATCCCTCTTTTACATCCTTACCCTTCAGTGTACCTCTGACCTACTCTAGTTGGATTTCCACCCCCACGACTCCCGTGAGGGTACTCTGGGCAGGTCCAGCTTCTGGTAGTAGTGGACAGCAATTGGTTTGACCTCTCGAAAGCTTCCCCACAGTGAGCCATACTTCCACTTTGAAATGTTCTCTTCTTTCATCCACATTGACCCCATTGTCTCCTGGTTTTCCTCCTGCATCCCTAGCCACTTGCCTCAGCTGTTGTTTGTTTCCTAGCTGCTAAAACAAATACCATGCATGGATTGGCTTAACTGCAGGAATTTATTGGCTCACGGTTTCAGAGACTATTAGGCTTGCTTTCTCCCAGGGTTGGTACCTTCTGGCTGGCTGGCAATCTTTGGGCTTCCTTGGATTTTCCTTTCCATGACAATGCACATGGCAGCATCTTCTCGTCTCTCTTCCAAGTTCCATTTGAATTCTAGCTTCTGGCTGCTCCCCATGGCTTCTCTCTCTCTGAGTTTCACTCTGCTAATGTAAGACTCCTGTAATCCAGACTTAAAACCAACCTCAATCATTTGGGCCACCACTTAACTGAAGTCACATCTTGAAGAGGTCCTAATTACAGTGGATCCACACCCATGGGAATATGGGCCAAGACCAAGAACACGTCTGAACTGGGGTACACTATCCAGGCCACATCAAGCTCCCTTACAGCTCTTTGCCCTCTGTGATCCTCTCATTTTAAGATTCCTCAAGGTTCATTCCTGAGATCTCTTCTGCTCTCTTTTTATACTCTCTCCCTAGGGAATCTCCTCCACTAGGTAATCTCATCCATTCCCAAGAATTTAAATACAATCGTTATTCTGCTGACTCCCAAATCTCTATACCAACCCTGACAGCAACTCCAGGCTCAAGATTTGCACATTCAATTACTTACATTACATTCCTTCATAAAGGTCTCAAAGACATCTCAAATTTAACATGTTCAAAGTTAAACTCTTATTTCCTCCCTCTCCCATCCCCAGCTGCCAGTCTTGTCCAGATCAGTAAATGACACCATTTTCCAGCCTCTTACTCAAATGGGAACCCTGAGAGTCAACCTTGGTTTCTCCTGTTTCCTGATGCACAACATCCAATTCATCCAAAGAATATTTCCCATCCACCTCCACTTCCACCACCTCAAAACAGATTATCATCATCTCTTTCCTGACTTAGTGTAAGAGCTTCCTATACAGGCTTCTTTCCCTCTCAGCCCCTTCACAAGGCAATTTTGCTAAAACCCAAACCGGAAGTCCACTCTCAGCTTGTTTTCTCTGTTTTGGCTTTCTTTTGTCTCTAGAATAAAATTCTGAAATCTTTCCTTTCCCCAAAAGACCATTAACAATCTGGTCTCTATTTAAGTCTTCATCCTCATCCAAGTACACTCTTTCCCTTACACACCACACTTACCTTAACTGATTTTACATTCCAAGGTCTAAAAGAGTGCTTGACATGTGGTGGGCCCACAGTACATTTGGGGAAAGTAATTAGAGAGATGATGCCAACCAGAATTTCTGCCTCACAATAGCTCTATGAGTAGGTACTCTTATTTTCTACATTTAATAGATGAATACACTGAGATTTATGGAGCTTAAATAATTTTCTAGATCATCCTGCTAGTAAGTGTTAGAACCAAATTCAAAATCAAGTAGTCAGAATTAAAGACCTGAACACTCAGCCCAATTCAAGAGGATGGGGGTGGGGGCAGTGTGGGTAGAAGTGTCTAGATTTGTGGATCAAATATTTAGGAGAATGATGGTGCCTTTAACAAAGAGATGGAATTCTGTAAGTTTGGGGTTGGAAGAAGAACCATCAATCTGCGATGAATTAATATAAAGGTGCCTGAGGAAGACTGAGGTTGAGTCATCTATGGCTGACTATATGTATATTCTAGAGCACTGGAAAGAGACATGGCCTGGCTTGCTCATATTAACAAAGGATCATTGCACATACATGATACATACAGCCATTGTGAAAGGTTGGGAAGTTTCACACATTATTAAAGTTTGTCCCCATCTCACATCAACTGGTTCATGTCCCTGCCATGTTTTAAATCCCTTAATGGCCGCTCATCACACCTAAAACGAAATCTAAAATGTTAAACTCACCTGTGACACACTATAGCATCTGTGACACACCTGTCCACTTTTCCAGGTTTACCTCCCATCATGCTTCATTTCCTCACGGGGCTCCAGCCATGCTCATCTTCTTTCTGGCCATGGAGAGCGCTGAGCTTTTTCCCGCCTTGGCACATCATCTTTGCTCAACCTGTGGTCTCTCCTCTTGGCTTTCAAGATGACTGATTGACATCCCTTCCTGTGGGGTTTGGACTAATAGTCACCCTCTCAGAGAGGCCTCCGATGCTGGGTCAAAGAAGTTTCCTTCAACTGCCCTTCCTCTGTCACAGCGTCTCTTCAGCTGTCTTTGTGACACTGCATATTTGTGTTTCTTTGTCTCTCATTTGTCTCCCTCACTAGACTGTGAGCTCCATGAGGACTGGCCTGAGTTTCACTCTTCTGCCTTATTTTTGGTGCCTAACAC
This sequence comes from Tolypeutes matacus, assembly GCA_026826555.1. Taxonomy (NCBI): domain Eukaryota; kingdom Metazoa; phylum Chordata; class Mammalia; order Cingulata; family Chlamyphoridae; genus Tolypeutes; species Tolypeutes matacus. The sequence goes on from JAKSZT010054281.1 coordinate 5,774,935, forward strand.
AATATTTGATGTGAGGAGGAATTCAGTAAATAGTCATTAAAGGAATAAACATATAAAACATAAAGGTAAGGTTTTAGGATGAACAATTTATAGAATCACTTTTAACATTTACTGCATCCACTATATCCAGTAGAGTAGGTGGAAACCAGATTACAGGGTGCTGGGAAGGCCCATATGAGTTGTGGCAGCAGAGGTTCCTTTTCTAAGAAGCTTGGCTGTGAAGGAGAGTGGAAGAGTGCACATATGATTAAGACATGAGCCTGTGGATCGGTTGAAGGGACAGACTAAAAAATGGTGAAAGGTAGACTATGCTTTCTTCCAAACAGAAATACAAGGAACCATGCTCCTTTCAATTTGAGGCTCTATATGCTCACCAGTGGCCATGGAATAGGGGTAAGAATGAGTCTGGAGAAAGCACACCTGCTTTTCATTGCCTTAGGCTGGAAGCCACCCATTCATGGTCCTACCCGGATGCGAGAGATCTGGTGGAGGTAATGTGGTCGCTTGCCCCCAAAAAAGAAGCAGGTTTGATGAACATTTAACCAGTCTCTGCCACTGTATTAAAATGTGAAGAAACAGAAGAGCAAATACAAAAAGAAGAACAACCGTAATTCCATCATTACTGTTGGATTTGGGGGCACATTTCTTGTATTTTTGACTTGTTTTTGTTTTGGTTTGGCCATACACTTTCAGTGCTGAAGATTCAAAAACCAAGAAGGGTCCTCAGATTTACCTCACCACAAGTGTTCTGCTAACAATTTTTTTGTTGATAACAACTATTGAAGAGTTGATGGTTAATTTTATGGTCCACTTGGCTAGGTCGTGATGTCCAGTTCTTTGGTCAAATATTGGCTTAGTTGTTGCCATGGAGGTATTTTGTAGATAGGATTAGCATCTACAATCAGTGAACTTGAAGTGAAGATTACCTTCCATAATGTGAATGGGCCTCATCCAATCAGTTGTTGTTCCTAACAACAAGAACTGAGGGTTCGGGAGATCAGAAGGAATTCTGCCTCAGGACTACAATCACCATTCCTTCCTAGGTCTCCAGGCTAAGGGATTCCAACTCAAGAATTCAACTTTACTCTCATCAGAATTTCCTACCTCTCACCTTCCTTAGGAATGCCAACCAATCCCTACCACTTTGTGAGCCAACTCCTTATAATACAGAAATACATAAATACATAAACAAACAACAACAACAAAAAAAAATCTCCCTTTATCCTGTTCTTTCTGTTTCTCTGGAGAACCCTGACTGATATAACCACTGTTTGGACAACTCTTGGTTTGGGTATATTCCAAAAGTAAGACATCCAAAATGAAACAAGTTGCCTGAAAAGTGATATAAAAATAATAATTTAAATATTAAATAAATACATTATAAGACAAAGGCGTACTCACATTTTCCTTGACACGACAGATTCCAGTCAGGGAATATCACATGGAAAATATTTTACTTTCTGCCAAGAGGAGATGAATCCAGAACTGACTGCTTCACATATGTTCATGGAGAGAGAGAGAGGCAGAGGTAAAAGTGCCTTCTATGATTCAGGAGTCCATTGGCCATGTGCCCTATTTGCACTTGTTTCAATCTTCTCATGTATAACCTTTATTTTTCCCTAAAGGAATTTTTCTGCACTGTAACTTTATTTTTAAGTGTTATTTGAGTGCAAACTAAGTATAAGACCCAAAAAGTTGGAAAAGTTGAAAAAGAAAATCATGCGGAAAGGAAATGCTTTTCAAAGAATGACTCGTCCACCCTCCAGCTTTCTTTCAAGTCTACTCTTCCTCCTTCGGAAAGTAAAATAAGCCATCATTAGATTATATTTGTCCATAAAAATGGCATTTGTGTACTTCAAATTATTATTTATTACTTGTATAAAATTGCTTAGAATGTTTAATTGAAATATTTTTTCACCTGTGAAAGTTGTTTAGTTATCTTCAGTCAGGATGGGACACATAATTTTCCCATTAAAATAATGAAAAAGTTTTTGGTGGAAATTTCATTTATCAGCTTAGTTTTCCAGAAGAATTTAAGCCAGGAAGGGTGGATAAAAGTACAGTCGAAACGCTCCCCACCAACACATACTATAGCTTCCAGTTCCCCTCTTCGGGGGCAAATCATATTATCAGTTTCTTACATAACCTTGAAGAGATGGTCCATACACATACAAACAAATACACACATATAACCTCTTCCTCTTTTCTTTTACAAAAATTATGGTATATTAACTCACACTTTTCTCCATCTTACTTTCTTCTCTTAGGAAATGTATCTTATAAATCAATCCTTATGGTATATAAAGAGCCACGCAATTTTTAAAATAGCTGCATGGTCAATGCCATTTTATAGTTATATTGTAATTTATTTAATCAATAGACCATTGGGGTACATCTATGTTACTTCCATTCTTTCACTATTAAAATATGCTGCTTGGATTTAGGTCATTTGACATACATATGAATGCATAGGGTAAATATGGAGGATAAATACCTCTGAGTCAAAGGGTTTGTATATATGTAATATTGATAGATCTTGTCAAATTGTTCTCCCAAAAGTTTATACTAGTTTACACAATCCCAGCAATAAAGAGAGAGCCCATTTTCCCCACTTCTTCATGACAGTGTATGCATTATCAAAAATTATATTATTTCATGTGATGGAAGCTGCATGTACCCCAGAAAAACATGTTCTTAAATTTAATCCATTACTGTGGGTGTGAACCCATTTTAAGTAGGATCTTTTGATTAATTTACTTCTGTTGAGGTGTGACCCAGCACAATCAGTATGGGTTTTAATCTTTTATGAAAGAATGGCATTCAGACAGAGAGAAAGCCACAGGAGAAGATGAAATGGAATCCAGAAGAAAATGAAGAGGCCATGAGATGCCACCATGTGCATTGCTATGTGACAGCGGAGCTCAGGACCAAGGATCTCCGGCAGCCAGCTCCACAGTCTTCAAGAAGAAAGCATTGCTTTGATGTTGCTTTGATTTGGATATTTTCCCAGCCTCAAAACCATGAGTGAATAAATTTCCATTGCTTAAGCCAAACAATTTCATAATATTTGCTTGAACAACCTAGGAAACTAAAACACCCACTTACCAATCTTTGCCAGTGTGAGGTTTCCAATTAGTTTGGGAAAAATAAGAGGAAAAATATACAAATCAGAAAGTGAAAAATACTAATAATTACGGCACATTAATAGCCTAAGAAGGAAATCAATGAGGTGCTATAATAATAATTTGTAAAAGCAGAGACAAAGTTTACTATTTTAGATAGGATGATCAGAGAAGGCTTCCTATTGTTACTCTAACAAACTACCAACATCTCAGTGGCTTAAAAGAATACAAATTTATTAGGTCACAGTTCCATTGTTCAGAAGTCTGCAATGGGTTTCACTGGCTATAAACTGCTGGGCTTCGTTCGTTTTAGGGTTCTAGTAGAGAATCTGCTTCCTTGCTTTTTCCAGCTTTAGAGGTTGCCTGCATTCCTTGGTTTGTGGCCTCTCCCTCCATCCTCAAAGGCAGCAATGTCTTTCTCACATTGCATCTTTCAGACACTTACTCATCTACCTTCCTCTTCCACATTGAAAGGATTTTTGTGATTATTTTGAGCAGGTCAATAACACAGAATTACCTCCATATTCCAAGATCAGTTGATTGGCGACCTTAATTCCATCTGTGCCTTACTTCCCCTTTACCTTGTAATATAACATATTCATGTATCCCAAGGAGTAGGATGAGGGCATCTTTAGAGGTCATCCTTCTGCCTACCACAGCCCCCCAGAAGAGATGACATTTAAACTGAGACCTTAACTGTCATCCAAAGAGCCAGAGGAAGAAACCCTTTGCATCAAGGACAATGAATGGAAGGTAAAGGAGTGTAACTAGAGAGTGAAGTACAGACTGTCTTTACCAAATCATGCCTGTGACATGAATGCTGGAGGCCAAGGGGTAGCTAGAGTTACAGGACTTCTCAAGAAAAACTTAAAATTGCTACTGTTTATTTCATTTTGTTTGATTTTTGAATGCTTGGAGATATCTGAGTGTGTTTAGAAACCAGAGATCTTGGATTATGCCCTTTTAATTTCCCCAGAGTGTATCATTTAACAAGTACAAGCACATGGAAACATCAATGATAACTTAGCACAAACACTGAATCTATACCCCATCATTTGGCTGCAAAATCTTTATAATTTTCAAATCAGTTGCCTACATCTGTAGACAAAAGGAGATACATGACTTTCTACCAACTTCTTTGAAAAATACTTTGAGTTGCCAATTACTTATTGTTTCTTCACCTTACTTATCATTGCTTATATTTTCATTGGGAACAAACAGTTGCTCACATTTTTAAAAAATAATGGGAGACACATTGGTACCTGAACGCCAAAAATATATGGAGTGACAATTAAAGCTTACTGGAAGTCTCCTGCTATTTCCCATTTTCACAAGATTACTGATTAAGGAAGAGTGTTTTCTTCTGTGCTTTCGAGAGAGGAGATGTTTCATTGAGAAAACAGATTTCTTTGATTTGTCTTTCTAATAGGTATTTTCCTGGCAACATGTCAGAGAAATTATTTTTTATTTCCTTTTGAGGGAGAAAATGTTTTTCCACCCCCCAAAAAAAAAACCAGAGTTTAAGTCAATAAAAGAAAATATATTTATACATGTGTTAGGGATTGAATCATGTCCTATACAAAAGGCATGTTCAGGTCTCCATCCCTGGTTTTTGTAAATAGGGACTTTGTAAATAAGGAATGTGAAGATGTTATTGGTCAACGTGTGCCCATACTGAAAGAGATTGAGCCTCATATGGCTGAAGTCCTTTGAAACAGGAAATTGGACACGCAGAGATCATGGGGAGTAGCTGGAAAATGGACGTCAACGGAACCTGGAAGAGGAAGGAGAAGAGGAGGCCATGTGCATTGCCATGTGACAGAAAAGCCAATGACCAAGGATCACCTTCAGCCGGTCCAAGAATGCCAGTCTTTGGGGGAGGAAGCATCACCTTGTTGATGCGTGGATTTGGACCTCAAAATCACCAGTCAATGAATTCCAGTTGTTTAAGCCAACATGTTGTGTGGTATTTGTTTTAGCAACATGATATTTTGAAAGTTAAAGCAATATTCCATGTTCAGGATGTGAAGTAGCTGGTCTCAGGTGCTAGTATCTGCAGACAAGAGTCAAAAGATGTAGCCCACTTGCCAGTGCAGAGATAGGCTGTCAAGGTAAGGCTGTGATGCTGCCTGCTGGTTTTCTAATCCTACTCTGGGATTATTGACCACTTGATATTGAGTGGTTACTTGATTCTGGGTATTTGTTTGCCTTTCTTCTCCATGCAGTATAACAGCATACACTCTTCTTAATTGGCACAACACACACATACTAAGAACCATTTACATCAATGCCTTGAGTATTTTGTGGTTCTTTGTCAATTCTTTCCTTCTAGCAGTCTCCAAAAAAGCTTCAGTCAGAAATTTATTTTCTCAAGGAACAACTGTGATCATCCAACAAGCTTTGAGAAATGCTAAATTAGTTTTATTCCCTTTTAATTTTTTTGCCCTTCAATGAAATGGTGCCACATGATGGTTAGACTCGTGTCAGCTTGGCCAGGGAATGGTTCCCAGTTGTTTGGTCAAGGAAGCACTGGCCAAATTGTACAGTGAGGACATTTCCTGGACTTAAATCATCAGTGAGTTGATTGTATCTATGGGTGATGACATCTACAATCAACTGAAGAGATTGCCTTCAGCAATGAGAAACATCTCATCCAATCTTTTGAAGGTCTTAAAAGGAGGCGATTTCAGCAGTCAGAAGAGAGAATTCCCATCTCTACTTTAAACAGCCAGCTTCTCCTGGGAAACTCATTGAGGACATTCATTGATGTTACTGGCTTGCAGACTGCCCTATAGAATTGGGATTCAGGCATCCCCACAGTCACATGAGACAATTTTATAAAATCTCATAATATTTGCAGATATTTCTTACCGATTCTGTTTCCCTAGACAACCCTAACAAATACATAATGAAATTTGGGACTGGGGTATGCAGAATAATTTAAAGCAATGATTTTTGCTTTGTCCTCTCTGTACTTACCTTTCTCATTTCCAAATCCCCAGGAGGCTTGTGACTTAGGCAGAGAATGCACATTGTTTGGAATTATTCTGTTCTTGTTCTTGGTGTTGCTTTAGAAAAGCTAATTTCATTTAACGAATTATGTTCAGGGAAATGGAAGGGGAAAGTGCCAGAGAGAGGGGAGAGGTAGAAAGAGAAGAGGGTGTGTCCAAAACCTAAAGAAGAGATGGTAGTTTGGAATTCTTCGAGTAGCACCCCAGGCCCTCAAAGCACCCAGAGGTGTGCAGATACTTGAGTAAAATGACGGCAACCTCCCTCAAAGACCCAGGACACATGGGAATTCCTGCTTCAGCAATGGTCTTAGGCTAATCCTGCTGCAGAGATGCCCTAGGAGACCCTTCAAGTTTGAAAAGCATCTCATTAAGAACAATTGGAGGGCCGGGCACAGAGAGGCATTTCCTGAGCTTCTCCTCTGCCCAAACCCTGAGGACCTTCACATGAACCTAAGGTGGGTCCTGATAATAAATGAGATGAAATTTCCCATCACCTAGTGGGAAGAGAGTCATACATCAGATTTGATTTTTGAAGATTTTAAAATTTTATGCACTTGTATTGAAAAATAAAATCCCTGCCCACTAAATGTGCCATACACTATTTTTATATTAAGATTGACATTTTATTTATTTTATCTTATGATTTTATTAATTTTTTAGGAGGTACCAGGAATTGAGCCCAGGACCTCGTACATGCAAAGCAAGCACTCAACCACTGAGCTACACCTGCTCTCTGCCATGTACTATTATTCTTTCAAAAAAAAAAAAAGAATAGGAGTATGAACAACCATATACCAACCATCTATCAAAGATTGTTAACATTTTGGCTTATTTATCTTTCTATCTATCTATCTATCTATCTATCTATCTATCTATCTATCTATCATCTATCTATCTATCTATCTATCATCTATCTATCTACTTATCTATCTATCTATCTATCTATCTATCTATCTATCTATCTACTTATCTATCTATCTACCTATCTATCTATCTAAAATGTCATAATCTATCTATCTATCCATCTTTGTTGCCGACATTTTTGAAAGTACATGGCAGACTTTGTGAATTTTATTCTGAAACACTTCAGCATGCATTTCCTAAAATAAAGACATTCTACAGACCGTTTTTTTTCTACAGATGATTTTATACATATGAACCTTAAGTTATTACTCAATGTCTGCTAATATCTAATCTAATATTCAAATTTCAAGTCCACAAAGTATCTTTTATGGTTTTAGTTTCAACAAGAATTCATATATTTAGTTGTTACTTCTTTTTCAACAGCTTTATTGATATATAATCTGTATACCATAAAATTCACAGATTTTAAATTTACAATTCAGTGGTTTTTAGTATATTCACAAAGCTAGCATTTTTTAACCTAAAACAGTCATACATTTTCATTTTTAAATGATGTTTCTATTTGGAAAAGACCAGCCCACTGTCCTCTTTTGGGGATTTGTCTGATTACTTCCTTTTGTATTATGGTTAAACTTGTCTGTCCCCACATCATGGGCAAATGGAATGAGTTTCAAGATTGTATTATATTTAGGTTGAGGAGTTTGGTAAGAACACTTCAAGGATGATGATCTGTACTACCCATGATTAGTGACGTAAAATTGGGTTATTTCATTAAGGTGGTGATCATAATGTCATGTTATTGTAAAGGCAAGGTTTTTCTTTTGCAGTTTACAAGTACATGGAGTAGTGGTGATATTTTCATAACACGTAACTATCCAGAATGTCAGTGGCACTCAGGCAAGCGATGTGGAGTAGAAAGGCAGCGACTCTGGCTGCCATTTCCTTTTCCAGGGTTTAGACCAGGTCGCTGAGCACTTCCACATGGAGGCTGGCACAGGACCAAATTCGAGACACGCTAGTCATCACAGTTGATGAAAAATTGGATATCACAACTTTAACTGGCATTCCAGAAGAGCATATCAAAGCTAGAAGAGTTAGCATCTTTGTTCTGGCTCGTAATAACATGCAGTCTGGAATAAACAACACAAAGAAATGAAAGATGGAGTTTGCTACCAGGGAGCGATGGGAAAATCCCTTGATGGGTTGGGCATCATTGGTAGATCCTTAGTCCAACACGGTTCTGACCTTCTGTGCTAAAGAAGATGCAGTTGCCTTTGCAAAAAAAAAAAAGGATGGATATATGACATTGAAGAGAGGATGGTTCTGAAACCGAAGTCCAAGTCTTCTGCAACTAACTTTTGTCTCAGAACAAAAGAACAAGATTATCCACGAAATAGGTTGGCACTGACTGTGCCTCTGTGCTTGACTGTAAATAAAGTCAGTTGTGCAGTGTTCATAGTCCACCTATAATGCAACTCTTAATCTCCCAATAAATTTGACCTTTAAACTACAAAAAAAGAAAAGAAAAGAAACTATCCAGATCCCTAAGAACCTTTGACTCCATTGATGTTCTTTGCCTGAATCAGTTAGATATGGGGTAGTTGCTGCTATCATTTCTTCTACATTAATTAGATGTCATTCTTCTGTTAAAAAAAAAAAAAAAAGAGCTTTCCCTCATCAACTTGGGATTTTTTTCCCTTAAAAGGTAAAGTAACTACTTTATTATTATTTTTCTTTCATTGCCATTTTTCAAGTAAGAAGTGGGTGTAATATTCACCTGCATTAGAGCCCAGTGCATTTCTTTCTGCTTTTTATTTTCATTGCCATTATAGGTTCATGGATTTTTGTTTATTCAATGTATTATAATCAATTATAGGCTTTATTCTTTTTTTAAAAGCAGTTTTATTGAGATACATTCACATACTGTATAATATATCCAAAGTGTGTAATCAATGGCTTTTAGTATAATCTCAATGTTGTGCATTTATCACCATAAAAAATTTTAGAACAATTTCATTACTCCAGAAAGAAAAACTCCATATCCCTTAGCAATCACACTTTTTATAACAGTTTTATTAAGACATATTTCACATACCATAAAATTTACTTTTTTTATTTTTTTTAACTTACTCTTTTAAAGTGAGTGGTTTTTGGAATATTACGAAGCAGTGCAACCATCATTACTGCTTGACTTTAGAACATTGTCATCATCCCCAAAAGAAATCCCTTACACATTAGCAGTCACTCCCATACCTCTTTCCCTGCAGCCCCTGGAAATCACTAATTTGCTTTTCTGGCTCTTTGGATTTGTCTGTCCTGCATATTTCATATCATTCTTACCATACAGTAAGTGGCCTTTTCTGCCTGGCTTTTTTTTTCACTTAGCACAATACTTTTAAGGGATCATCCAAGTTGTAGCATGTGTCAGAACTCCATTCTTTTTTAGGGCTGGATAATTTTCTATTGTATGGATAGACCACTTGATTTCCCATTCATTTGCTGATAGACATCTGGATTTTCACATTTCAGAAATTATGAGTACGACTGCTTTGAAAATTTATGTACAAGTTTTTGTCTTGATAACGTGTTTTCTTTTCTCTTGGATAAATAGCTAAGGAATTGCTAGGTCTTATGGTAACTCTATCTTTAACATTGTGAGAAATTGACAAACTGTTTTCCAAGGCAACTGTAATCCCACATCCTAACTGACACTTGTTTGTCTGCCTTTTTTATAATAACTATCCTTGTGGGTGTGAAGTGGTATTTCATTGCGGTTTTGATTTGCATTCCCTACTGACTGGGGATGTTGAGCATCTTTTCATGTGCTACTGGCCATGTGTGTATCTTCTTTGGAGAAATGTCTATTCAACTCCTTTGTCCATTTTTAAATTGGGTTTTTTTTTGTTGTTGCTGTTGAGTTATACAAGTCCCTTATTACATTTATGGTTTGTAATATTTTCCCCACTTGATGGATTCTCTTTTCATTTTCTTGATGGTGTTCTTTGAAGCACAAAGGTTTCTAATTTTAGTGAATTTTCATTAATGTATGCTTTCCTTGGTCACTTGTAATTTCTTTTTGTGCTTTTGGTGTCCTATCTAAGAAATTGTTACCTACCCCAAGGTCGCAAAGAATTATACCTATATTTTCCTCTAGGAAGTTTATACCATTACCTCTTACTTTTAGGGCTATGATTCATTTTGAGTTACTTTTTGCTTGTGGCTTAAGGTAGGCATCTAAATTCATCTTTTGTACTTGGATATTGAGTTATCCCAGAACTATTTGTTAAAAAACACTATTATTTGCCATCTAGAATTATCTTAGCACCCTTGTTGAAAATCAATTGACCATAATGTAAGGGTTTATTTCTGAATTCTCAGTCTTATTCCATTTACTATAGGTCTATCTTTATGCTCATACCACACTGTCTGGATTACTGTAGCTTTGTAGTAAGTTTTGAATTTGGGAAGTGTGAGTCTTCCTATTTTTTTCTTTGTTCAAGGTTGTTTTGGCTATTCTACATCTCTTAAATTTCATATGGATTTTAGGATCAGCTTGTCAATTTCTGCAAAAAAATGTCAGCTGAGATTTTAATAGGGTTGACATTGAATCTGTAGATCAATTTGGGGAGTATACCATCTTACCAATATTAAATTGTCCAATCCATAAACATAGGCTGTCTTTCCAATTACTGAGGTCTTTAATTTCTTTCAAAACTGTCTTATAGTTTTCAGTACACAAGGATTGTATTTCTTTTGTTAAACTTAACAAAAGACACTATTCTTTTTGAGACTCAAATTTTCATATGCTTAGCTATTGTAAACTCCTTTCTAAGCTAGGTTCTGTGTCCTTTTGACATGCTCCCATTTGTTTTTGCACATTTTCTTGCTTTCTAGAGCAGGGCATCTCAGTTCATCTTCTACTTTTCCTGCCCTAAATGTGGAATCAGTCATTTTTAAAGGTTATTTCCAAGCTAAGATGGGAAAAGGCATTTAATACAAAGACATCTAAAAACAAAGATCTATGGCCAGCTTAATGTTACTGGAGTGTCATTACTTCTAGGTCTTTCTAGGCCCGATTTAAGAGGGCAGAGGTAATAAACAAACAAATAAATTTTTATATAATTACATATATATTCATATATATCTTATATATTCATTAGTTCTTATTTATTTTTTAAATTTAAATTTAACATTACACTGTATTTTTCTTGTTTCTTGATTTTTGGTTTCAATTTTTTCTCCTTTACTGAAAATCTTTTTTCCTAATATTATCACCATATTTACTAATTTGCTGGATCTACTATATCTCTAAAAGAGTACCAAAATGTAATACAACAGTGTTACTAAAGATAAGAGTAAATATTAAGATTCCTTTGTAGTTCATTTTGTTCTTATCTCACTAAGGATGTATAGTCGAAATATTGTTTTGAAAATACACTAAAAATAATAATTTTCTCTCTATTATTATGTGATCAATTATATAAACTGTTGCTTTTTTTTAACATTTGTTTTAAATTAAAGGGTTACTTCTTTTTTTCCTTTAATTTAATTTTATTTTTAAGTATATATAAAACAAAACACAGGTGTGGTTTAAAAATCAAAGCTATATTAAAAGTCTTCTCAAAGAAGCCTTTTTTCCATCCCTATTCCCTTTGCCCTCTTCCATATTTCTGATCTCGCCAAAGATAACTATTTCTACTAGTTTTTGCATTCATTTTCTTTCTTTGTGTGTGTGTGTACAAATATAAGCACCTATTTACATATACTCATATTCTTCCTCCTTTTTATGTAAAAGATCATACTATATTCATTTTTGCATATAGTTTCTCACTTAATATATCCTGTAGATCATTCCTTGCCAATTTATAGAGATTTTTTGTGGATGCACCAGAAAGTTGTCCTTATTGATTGACATTTGGATTGTTTCTAATCTCTGAAATTACAAATAATGCTGCAATTAATTGTCTTGTGTATAACGACTTGAAAACCTTGAGCTGCCAGATTTCCCTCAGCCTATAGAAGTGGTCCATTTCCCTTGTTTCTAGAAGACTATGCAGAAGCGTCAAATGAGATTGGTGCCTTACAAGACCGAGCGTGTGTTTGGGGCCGTGTAGACGGTGCAGGTGAGCCTGGGAGTCCTGTGCCCCAAGTCTCCTGGAGAAAAGCTGGATGGGAAGAAATTTCTTTATGAGGATGCAAAATCCTACTGAGGAAGTGAATGGGGCTGAACGATTTATTGAGATGGTTGTGCTCTGTTTTCACTGTATTTTCTATCCCCAAGGGTAACTAGGACGTCCTGCTAAAAACTATTAATTAACTAGCCTCGGGGAAGTTTACATTGCATGGCAGCTAGCAGACATTGCTTGTAGACGGCTTCTTTTCTTAACAGTTATTTTTGGAAGCTGAAGTTCCCTGATGTGATTTTGCCAGTGGGAAGAAATTAAAGAAATGGCTTTGAGCGAGGAACAGGAGAGATGATGGGAGAAGCAAGGAGGGGGAATCTCCTACGCTTGAGCGGGTAGTAATGAGAACCATGTTGACAAGTAATGAACACCATAGCAAACTGGAAAGGAGACAGCACCTCAGAGAAGAAGGGACATTTGGGACATTAAGTGTTTAAAATCCAAGCTTCAGCAATGATATCTGGGTCAAATATAGTGTAGTATATGCAGGAACTCCAAGGAAGAATGTAGGTTTATGCATAACAAGCAGACAAGCCTGGAGTATGAACTAAAGACCGGGGACTCTCTCCAAAGACTGCTCATTTAGACCACTACAGCTTTCCTAAGACACTGGTTGGGAGATTGAGTAGGAGTTGGGGGCATCCAAGTAATGATGGGCATAGAATTATTCACTAGTTCAAAATCAGATTTCAGTTGATTCAAAATCAGGTTAATTAGAAGTTATATTTTTGAAATATGAATCACTATGATCTTTCCTCCATTCCACCCTTCCTTCCTTCCTTCCTTTCTTTCTTTCCTTCCTCCTTCCCTCCCTCCCTCCCTTCCTTTCCTTTTCTTTCTCCTCTCTCTTCTTCTCCCTCTCGTTGTCCCTATCCTTCTCCCTCTCCTCCCTCTCCTTCTCTTTCTCTTTCTCTCTTTCTTTCTTTTCCTCTTTCTCTCTTTCTTCTATTTCCCTTCTTCTTCTTCTTTCTCCCCTCATTCTCCTCCTCCTTCTTCTTCTGGTCAGGACTTTGGAAGAAAACATAGCACCCCTTCAGCCATCATATCTTTGAATGATCTGACCACAGCCTCTTCTCCTGCCTTACTCTATCACTGCTTTACTTCCTTTCTGTTCCCTCTGTCTGAGACTCTCATACTTTCCTCCACAATAGTTCCTACTCAAGCACCAAGTTCCAGCTTAAATGCTGCTTCCTCAAGGAGGCCTTCCCTGATCCCCAGACTAGCTTCTGTCTCCTTAATATAAGGTTGTAGAAAACCCTGCATTGCTTCATTGAAACTATCACAATTGTAAATAGTCATTTTTGTCATAATCTGCGCTGTGGCTATTTGGACCCTTTGTATTAGTAGCCATGGCTCATGGGACCTGGGGATAAAATCTATTACTAAAAATCCCACTGCTTAGCAGACTTTTAGAAGATTCACTGGTATCCAAAACAGCATGGGAGTGAGAGAGTCTCAGCGCAACCCTGGTTCTTTTCCTCTAATTCTAATCCCTGCTCATTCTTGTAGCAGCCCACACAATAAGCATGACCAGGGAAAAGATTTCTTATCTGTCTTGTCCAAGGCCTTTGTTATGTCAATGTTCCAAATAGGCCATTACCAGAATCCTCGTGCCCTTTTGCTAAACATTAAAAAATATATAAATGATCTAGAGTTTAAGATGAATTCATTAAACGTGCATTCTCCATCCTTACCCCTGTTATCTTTTGAATCTTTGCAGATATCTCTTCTTTAGTGGGTCAGGCGTGGAGTCTTCTGTCTTAAGAAGCTGGCAATGAAAGCAAGACTAAGACAGACTTCTGCAGTGGTCTGGCCAGGTATAACCATTCTGCCCTAAAAGAAGTCGTACGCTAGAATAAATGCGAGCGACTACAAAGTTTGGAAGCTTTCTTCTCATCCAAGTTCATGATTGCATTTATTCTAGCACCACACCTCCATCTGATTATTAATATTGTACCTCAGAAGACTCTCCCCCTTACTCTGAGCACTCTGAGGGCAGGAACTGGTTCTCTCATTCACCGTATGGCCCATCACTAGATGTGCCCTTCACATATAATAATATCTGGCCTTTTGTGAACGCTTACCAGACATGTGACATGAAATCTTCTGAATTCTTCCCATTCATTGAGTGGTCAACCTTCCCAACAACTCTTTGAGGCAAGTACCAGCAGATTTTGTGTATTCTAAGGGACTATTTTTAATATTTTAACATCTCTGATGTCGGTCAATAGCCTCTTAAAATTAAAATTGACAGCATTTTTTTCTTTCTCAGTGGTACGTGAAAAATAATGTGCATCTTATAAGCAGTGGCTTCTTCTATTCTACAAACACTGATAATGTCATGGTCATCTTAAAGGTAAGGAAACTGGCAGTGTAAGGGAGGTTAAGTAAATGACTCCAGGTTCAACCAGACTTTGAAGTCACACAGTCTGAGTCTTCATTCTAAATACTAATAGGCACTCGGTAGGCATAAAACATATTTAATGAACGGATGAATGCAAGAATGGATGAAGGAATGAATTATTAAGTGATTAGATGAATGAAATAATATTTCATCTAACTTTTAGCAGTAGGAAATGTTGAAATCTAAGCAGGTCAATCAAGCTCACAACTCTCAACCTATAGATTCCACCTGAATTGGGGAACCTCAGTTTCAGAAATGGATCTACAATGAGTAAAGGTGGATTGGAGAATATAGCTTGCACTTGTGACCAGAATTTCATATTTTAGTCCATATTTCATGGTTCATACATTCTAGTCCCTATTTTATGTTTAGAACAAGGGAGCCACCTCCAGGAATTGGGTCTGCACCTCAAACATTCACCCAGTCAACACAGGGGTGGCTCCACAGCCTCACTCACATCCCTCAGACATAAGAGGTAAGGGTGACCAGATCAGCTTCTCAGGGCAACCCAGTGCTCTTACCAGGAAAAAATGCTTCTGTTCTGTGGGAAACTCAACCTGGAAAGACAGGGAGGGATGGCCTGATGTAGAGGAACACTTGACCCCTTAATCTCATCCTGTTGGGATTCCCTAAAGGAAACTTTGATATCAGTCCTCAATGTAGGAGGCACACATTCAGGCTGCTAACAGATCCATGTAAAGTGGGGTACAGCACCAGTACCTGGCGGGATTCTGGAGAACACTTGCCCAACAACAGGCATTCAAGTTCAAATTGTTAATAAATATTACGTCAATCAAGTGACATGTATCTTAGGTTGGAATTGACCTGTGAAGTTGAGATTTAAGCAACTTTCTCTCTTTCTCTCTCTCTCTAATAAAAATAATCTCAACCATGCCTAATTTAGAGTTCTTCTTTCAATATTTTTCATCATATTCCATATGCAAGGCCAGGGGATAATGATGAATACTACCACAACCCTTGCACTTGAAGTCTTGAAGAGCTCCCTGTCTAATGAGGCAGACAAACAGGTGGGCATGTGTTTACTGTCTTGCCAAGCCACAGTGGGATTCGAACGGTGGCAAAGCCATGGAAGCACAGAGGAATGTTTAATGTTGCCAACTGTCATTTGGTCCATAAATCTGATCAGGAAAAGTCTGTTAGTAGCAGCTCAAACTCCAGTGAGAAAATTATTGTTTATAAAAATGGAGACTACTGCCATTAAGGCAAGCACAAACCTATTTCATACCTTGCCTTTGCTATTCTCTCTGCATGGAACATTCCTCCCCATGAGATGTGCATGGCTTGTTTTCTACTTTGATCAGGTGTCTTCTTTAAATGCCTTCATTAGAGGGACTATCACTATCTGTTGACTCAGACTGCCTTTTTCCTCTTGACCAAGCTGCCAGACTTACTAGTGTGGTGTCCCTACCTATCCCCTCCCCCCCATCCTGAAACTCTTCTTGCAGCTGTGGCACTGCAGAGAGAAATAACTTGGACTGCAGGAAAAAATGCAGGGTAAACAACTACAGACCTTAACTATTCTAAGTATCAGTCTTCCCGGACTTCCCCCCAGCCCCACTCACTCTCTCTCTCTTGTGACCGAGGCACCTGAAAGGCTTCTAACTATTTAGTTCCTTATCTCCCTCTTCCTCTCTCTCAACTCTTACAGACTCCAGGTGACTTAATTACCTCAAAGGAAAATATTCCAAGCCCAGTGGTCTTCATTACTTTAGTGGACACCCCATGCATCTTTGTGGAGTGGAGTGTAACCTCAATAAACCCATCATCCACCCCAGTCATCAATCCCTCTCACTATCTTCCAATGCTTTTCTCCCAACCTACTCCTGGCCCTTAAAAACTTAGCTGTCAATTTAACAGAATTCAGTTCTACTCTAGTTCCCATGCTATAGCAGCCTCTGAATAAAGTCATCCTGGCCTGTTTCACATTGTCTGGTGCAGCTTTTTCTCTGAGACCATCACCCACCCTACTTTTCTTCATTGCAGGGGTCACCACCAGCCATGCTATGTTCTTATTCGCTTGCTTATTTTTCACCTGTTTTTCCACACTCCTTCAAAAGCAGGGTTTTGACTGGCTTTTTTTTTTTTTTTTTTTTTTTTGGCTGCCATAAGTCCAGCATATAGAACAAAGTCAGGCTTGTGGTGGGTCCAAGGAAACGACAGAGAGGGAGAAGGCCAGGCAGCTGGCCAAGAGCCAGAGCTGCAGCTCCATACAGTCATTACCTACAGACTGAAGGAATTGGGCAGCCAGAATTTTGCACATTTTGCATAGCATACCACAGGGATGGATGCAAAAGAACCAAAACAAAAGATAAAACATAGTAAGAGACTAGAGATCCAAAGAGATGTTTGAGAGTTGGAGAATTAGCAACACATAACCATAAGCATGCTGATAGAAGAAAGCAACAACTTGGTGCCATGGGGCACTGAG
Organism: Tolypeutes matacus; assembly: GCA_026826555.1. Classification (NCBI taxonomy): domain Eukaryota; kingdom Metazoa; phylum Chordata; class Mammalia; order Cingulata; family Chlamyphoridae; genus Tolypeutes; species Tolypeutes matacus. The sequence continues at coordinate 5,791,968 of JAKSZT010054281.1, forward strand.
TGGGAGTAGCATGTTTCTTCTGAGAGAAAAGCAACTCTTGGAAAAAGAATTTTAGCTACACCTTTGGTGAGGAAAATTTACCCATTGATAATAGATCTCATTGTGGTTCACTAATACTGAGATGTATAGTCTCACAAATTAACCCTATAGTAAAATTTGTGCCACTCTCTACCTTTCTAGGGAGGCCAGTCTCAACTAACCCTGGTAAAGTACATGTTAAAGAAATTGATTGGAGAACCAGAATAAGGTATACCAGTATAGCAAACATGCATTTCACTGGCTGTGTAGTATGGCATTTGGTCTCCATAGAGATGTCTGGACTTTGCCCAACCTCCTGGGATGTGACCTCTGGAATTTCTCCTGTGACAGGGATGCCTTTGTTATCCATGGTGGCTCCCCACCCTACATACACCTGACAGTGCTAAGGAGATGACTCAGGGTGGGGCCAGCAACACCTGTAGTCTTTAGAATGGGGGCTGGCCGTATAAAAAAATACAAAGCATATGATTGGTGGATTGAAGCTTTGAGCCTCAACCTCTGGAGAGGGGAGTGAGGGTTAGAGTTTAAGTCCAAGCACATGGGCATTGATTCAATCACACCTCTGTCATGAGACCCCAGTGTCCACTTCCGGACACTGAAGCTCAGATGAGCTTCCCTGATTGGCACATATCGTGCACACCACTGTGCCAGGAGGGTGACGCATTCTAACTCCATGTGAGAGGTCATGGAAGCTTTATGCATCACCCTATTTTTTTGCTTATTTGTCTCCTTTTTGCTATAATAAAACTGGAATCCTAAATATAGCAGTTTACTGAGTTCTGTGACTCATTCTAGTGAACTATTAAGCGTGAAGGTCTGGTGAAAACCCCCAAGTTTTAATCAGTCTTTCAGAGGCTCAGAGGGTAGTCCTGGGAAACTCCAAGCTTGCAGCTGGTATTTGAAAGGCAATTTTGTACAAGATGCCTTTACCCTGTGGAGTCTGGGTTCCATGGAGAGAGAACACTGGAGGATTCACATTTGAGACCCTACCAGAACTCATCCCATCCTTCTTTTTTGGTCCTTTCTTATTTCTACCTTTTCTCTCCTCATTATTGGTGTACAGAAATGCTACTGATTTTGTGAATTGATCTTATATCCTACCACTTTACTGAACTCATTTATCTGCTCTAGAAGATTTGTTGTAGATTTCTCAGGGTTTTCTATGTATAGGATTGTGTCGTCTGCAAATAGCGAAATTTTTACTTCTTCCTTTCCAATTTGGATGCCTTTTATATCTTTTTTTTGCCTAAGTGCTCGAGCAAGAACTTTTTTTTTTAAAGATTTTATTTATTTATTCATTTATCCCCCCCCTTGCTGCCCGCGCTCGCTGGGCCAGCCAACCACGCCGTGTTGGCGGGCCCGCCCCGCCCCCACCAGGAGGCCCCGGGAACCGAACCCAGGGCCCCCCACATGGCAAACGGGAGCCCTACTGATTGAGCCACAGCCGCCTCCCATCGAGCAAGAACTTCTAACACAATGTTAAATAGGAGCAGTGAAAATAGGCATCCTTGTCTTGTTCCCAATCTTAGAGGGAAAGCTTTTAGTATTTCACCATTGAATATGATGTTAGCTGTGGGTTTTTCATATATACCCTTTATCATATTGAGGAAGTTTCCTTCTATTCCCATCTTTTGAAGTGTTTTTATCAGGAAGAGTGCTGTATTTTGTCAAATGCTTTTTCTGCATCAATAGAGATGGTCATGTGGTTTTTTTCTTTCAATCTTAATGTGGTGTATTACATTGATTTTCTTATGTTGAACCATCCTTGCATATCAGGGATGAAACCCACTTGGTCATGGTCTATAATTCATTTGATGCGTTGTTGAATACGATTAGCAAGTATTTTGTTGAGGATTTTAGCATTTAGGTTCATTAGAGAGATTGGTCTATAGCTTTTTTCTTGTAGCATCTTTGTGTGGCTTTGGTATCTTTGGCATCTTTTGTGGCTTAGGGTGATGTTGGCATTATAGAATGAGTTACCCAATGTTCCCTCCACTTCTATTTTTTGGAAGAATTTAAGCAGGATTGGTGTTAGTTCTTTCTGGAATGATTGGTAGAATTTACTTGTGAAGCCATTTGGTCCTGGGCTCTTCTTAGTTGGGAGATTTTTGATGACTGATTCAATCTTGTTACTTGTGATTGGTCGATTTTTTCTTTCTTCAGTGTAGGTTGTTTGTAAGTTTCTAGAAATTTGTCCATTTCCTCTAAGTTATCCATCTTGTTGGCATACAATTTTTCAAAATATCCTTTTATAATAGTCTTTATTTCTGTGGGGTCAGTGATGATATCCCCTTCCTTGTTTCTTATTTTATGTATTTGCATCTTCTCGCTTTTTTTCTTTGTTAGTCTAGCTAACAGTATGTCAATTTTATTAATTTTCTCAAAGAACCAGCTTTTGGTTTTGTTAAATTTTTCCAGTGTTTTTTTCTTATTTTCAATTTCATTTAGCTCTGCTCTAATTTTTGTTATTTTCTTCTTTCTACTTGTTTTGGGGTTAGTTTGTTGTTCTTTTTCTAATTCCTCCAGGTGTGCAATTAAGTCTTTGATTTTAGCTCTTTCTTTTTTTTTAAAATATAAGCATTTATGGCTATAAATTTCCCTCTCAGCACTACTTTTGCTGCATGCCATAGGTTTTGATAAGTTGGGTTGTCATATTCATTCGTTTTGAAGTAATTACTGATTTCTTTTGCTATTTTCTCCTTGACCCATTGATTGTCTAAGAGTATGTTGTTTAACTTCCATATCTTTGTGCCTAATCTGGTTCTCTGCCCCTTACTGATTTCCAGCTTCATGTCATTGTAGTCAGAGAAATCATTTTGTATAATTTCAGTCTCTCGTTGACAGTTGTTCTGTGGCCAAGTATGTGGTTTATCCTGAAGAATGATCCATGCATGCTCGAGAAGAATGTATATCCCACTGTATTTGAGTGTAAAATTCTGTATATGTCTATTAGGCCTAGATCCACTAACATATTATTCAAGGTCTCTGTTTCTTTATTGATTCGCTATCAGGATGTTCTGTCTAATGGTAATGTTATATTAAATTCCCCCACTATAATTGTAGAGACATTTATTTCTCCGCTTAGTTTTTCCAATGTTTACATCAGGGATTTTGAGGTGTCCTGGTTAGGTGCAGAAATGTTTATGATTGTTCTTTCTTCTTGATAGATCACCCCTTTTATTAATATACAGAGTCTTTCTTTGTCTCTTACAATGGTTTTGCATTTAAAGTCTATTTTGTCTGATATTAGTATAGCTACTCTTGTCCTTTTTTAGTTATTGATTGCATGTAAAATTGTTTTCCAACTATTCACTTGCAACCTCCTTGTGTCCCTGGGTCTAAAGTGAATTTCTTGTAGACAGCATATAGATGGGTCATATTCCTATCCATTCTGCCAATCTGTGTCTCTTGATTGGAGAGTTTAATCCATTAGCATTCAATGTTATTACTATCAAGGCATTACTTACCTTAACCATATTTTCTTTAGGTTTATATATGTCATGTGTTGTTTTTTATTTCTCTTTTTACCTTTTTAGCTCTTATCAATAATCTTCATTCCTACTCTCCCCTCCAAACCTCTCACTCCTGTTTTTTTCCTTTCAACCTGCAGAACTCCCTTTAGTATTTCTTGAAGGGCAGGTTTCTTGTTGACAAACTCTGTTAATTTCTGTTTATCTATGAATATGTTGAACTCTCCCTCATTTTTAAATGCCAGCTTTGCTGGAAACAGACTTCTTCACTGGGAGTTGTTTTGTTGTTTTTTTTTCTTTTAGCACCTTAACTGTCATACCACTACTTTCAGATGAAAAATCCGCACATAATCTTATTGAGCTTCCCTTATATGTGATAGATCTCTTTTCTCTTCCTGCTTTCAGTATTTTTTGTCTTGAGCATTGGACAATTTGATAAGTATATGTCTTGGGATAGTCCTGTTAGAATTTATACTGTTTGGGGTGTGCTGCCCTTCCTGGACATGTATGTTCATGTCCCTCAAGAGTTGGGAAATTTTCAGCCATTATTTCCTCCAACATCCCTTCTTCCCCCTTTCCCTTCTTTTCTCCCTCTGTGGTGTCTATAATGGATATGTTTGTGCATTTCATGTTGTCATTCAAATCCTTAAGTCCCTGCTGGATTTTTTATATCTTTTTATCCATCTGTTCTACTATCTGATTTCAGCTGTACTGTCCTTGACATCACTGATTCTTTATTCTGCTTGTTCAAATCTACTGTTATGTGTGTCCAGTGTATTTTTGATATCTTGCATTGTACCCACTATCACCATCAAATCTATTATGTTTTTGTGTATGTTTACAATTTCTTCAGTATGTTCCCCCAGTGTCTTCTTAATATGCTTTACCTCTTCCTTCGCTTGAATAAGTTGATTCATGATATTTGTTTGGACATCCCTGATTAGTTGTTCCATGTTCTGCTTCTCCTTCTGTTTTCAGTTTGTTCATTAGACTAGGTCATGTCCTCCTATTTCTTAGTATGGTTTGTAATTTTTTGTTGGTGTGTAGACATCTGTTTATCTTAATGGGCTTAGTAGATTGGTTAGCTTCTGTTTCTATTCTAGGGTTTTATTTTGTTGTTGTTTTGTGTGTGCATGTTAAGGTTCCTTTTTTACATGTGGTTCTTGTTATTATATATACCTGCAGTTGTCTGTGTTCCCTTGAAAAAAAAAAGAAAGAATCAGAGAAAAGGAAGGAGGTAAGAAGAGAAAAAGAATAATAGTAATACTAATTTTTAAAAAGGTAAGAGAGAGGAGGCGTTCTTTCCTCTCCCCTTATTCTTTAATTAGACAGTAAGAATCTTATTAAAGATTCCCCAAGTGGAAGGGCAAAGTCTAGTGAAGAAAGACAGCCCATTATGCCAGGACCTTGACATTGATGATTGTACTTATGAACCTTTTCTTGTGAAATTGAAACATAACCTAGTATTATATACTGCCTAAGAGTTACTTCCTGAAAGCCTCCTTGTTGCTCAAATATGGCCTCTCTAAGCCAAACTTAGCATATAAATGCAGTACCTTCCCTCCGGCATAGGACATGACTCCCAGGGATAAGCCTCCCTGGCACTGAGGGATTATTACCAAGCATCAACTAGTAATGCATCTGGAAAGACTTTGACCAAAAGAGGGAAATGGTAAATACAAATCAGTTTTTATGGCTAGGAGATTTCAAAGTGAATCAGGAGGTCATTCCAGAGGTTATCCTTATGCACATCTCAGCAGGATCTCACTGACTGCCAAAGTAAAGTGTTTCCAATAGCAGGGCTCCTGAGAGCTCTAGAGATATACAGAAACTATAAGCAAAGCAGACACCTCAGGAATTTGGCACCCTGTCAGTGGGCCTTACTTTAGAATTTATCCTCCCCAGTGTAACAGAGTTAAACTCATTTATAGGTTCTCTACACATGGCTCTTCCTCCCCTTTTATTTGAACCTATAATTAGCACTATACTTGATAAATGTACCAGAGACTTAAATCTTTGGTCAATCCATGTGTCAGTTGAGCCCTGAATTTCAGCAGAGTTGCAACTCCTACTATCCAGTTCATTGAACTCACCCAGGACAACTAACAAAGAGATGAGGATAGACAATGCCCATCCCAAGGAACAGAGAGAGTCTGCAACTGCAAGCAAGATAGTTCCATCCATCTGCCACATGGGCTCTAAGCCCCCTCTCAATTAGAAGCAGAAGGACATCACCATCCCCAAATCCTCAAGATTGAAGAATGAACAATGGAGTAAGTATACTTATTGTTATTCTACTATAGACTTATTATTCTAGCAATGGAAGAACTCTTATCATTGATGTAAAGGCAGTGGCTACCAGAGGTTCTGGGGGATGGGAGAGGGAAGAATAGGTG
>JAKSZT010054281.1:5797882-6033242 GCA_026826555.1 Tolypeutes matacus
CAGTGGCTACCAGAGGTTCTGGGGGATGGGAGAGGGAAGAATAGGTGTAATATGGGCACATTTTTGGAACATTGGAATTATCCTGCAAGAAATTGCAGTGACGGACGCAAGGCATTTTATATTTTGGCATAAATTACAAAATTGTGGGGACACAGTGTAATGTATACTGTAGTACATGGTTAGTAACAATGCTTTAATATGGGCTCATAAATTCTAACAAACGTACCACACTAATGAAGGATGTTGTTAATGTTGGAAAGTGTGGGAGGGGGAGAGAGTGGGGCATATGGGAATCCCTTGTACTTTTTACGTAACATTTATGTAATCTAAAGTTTCTTTAAAAATAAAATTTAAAAATTGATTTTAAAAAAGGATGACATTTTCTTGAGTTCTGTAAGTCATCTAGTGAATTATCAAACCTAAGGGGCCAATATGAACTTTCCAATATGGTCAGAAGGGAGGGTGGTCCTGGGAACTGTGGCCCCTCCCAAAAAATTGTGGTTGGTATCTGAAGTAATTTTAAACTTGTGGGAGGACTATGCCCCTAATCTGTGAATTTTGACACAACTCTTTGTAGCTAGAGTCAGAATGGCATTGCACGGGTCATAATTCAAGAGTGAAAAAAATGTAAGCTTATTTTTCTAGAACTGAATTTGTTTTGAATTTCTAACTTGCTGAATGCAGGAAACTTAATTCCATCATCATGTCCAAGTACATTCTCTAGAATTCACTTACTGAATTCATTCATAGTCTCCCCCCACCAGGGGAAAGTGCAAACACATTCCCCCACTACCACCAAGTATGCCATCGAGTTTCCCACATTTAGGGAGGTTGCAGGGGTCAGCACATCCAGTGTGCAAGGGATAAGTATTGCCCTGGGAAAACCACCTTAGTGATCACAGTACCTCCCCTACCAGCTAAGCATCATTCAGGTTTTAAATCAGTTAAATTCAAAGCTTTTCCTCTCTATCCTTTTCTCCATCTGAGTTCTGGGTGTGGTTGAGAGAAGATTAGGCTAATGGGAGCAGTTGGTTGAATGTAGGCTTGAGAATAAGAGTCATCCTGCATGGCCAAGAGAGACTGTTACAGTGTCCTGGTTTTTGACCTCCAGCATCTGTCCTCAGTGATTCCCCTGAGTCCGCCTGCATTCTCTATTTCAATGTACACTGATGCACTGTGACTCCATTTGGCTACCAACACATAGGGTAAATGGCATCCAAAAGCTGTATCCTCAGGACATTGCCATGAGCTCCATTTGAGCTACTGGTCCTCTACCTCCACAACTAACTTGTGAGCTCTTCTAGGGACAAAAGAGAATTTAGTTGTTGTCCCCACAAAGCTGAGGTATTGGACATTGTGAAGCTGCCTTCCTTGGATTAGCCTCACTGGGTCACCTCATGCAACTATTGTTCATTTTTGGCCTCTTGTCATGCTGAATATGGGACTTCAACAATGAGATCTGTCACACTGCCTGAGGTCTAGGACAAAAAGCAGTTTCAAGGACCCTTTTGATTGGCATCACCCAAATTCCTGTGGAAGGTTTGTTCCCTGCCTACTTCCAAGCTTGGATGTTTTTCACCTTGGACAGCGAAGGGTTTGGACACATTCTTGCAGATCTCATAATGACCCTTCAGTTCACTTTCTTTTTCACATTTTTTCCTTCCCCAGCCCAGGCAACCCTTAGGACCCAGAGCAGAAAAATCAGAAAACATCTTGTCTAGGCCATGCTGTCAGCTCATAAATACTCATAAATCCTTTTCTCTCAAGACTTCATCTACCATGAATTTCCAGAATCTTATTTTGAAAACACTGAGTGTTGCCCGTTTTCTGAGTCTCAATCCAAAGGTTCTTGATCCTTATAGAAGCAATGAAAAAACAAGAGACTCATTTGTGATGAAGTGGATAGTTTGGGATCAGGATCTTTTTTTTTTTTTTTTAAAGATTATTTATTTATTTATTTATTCATTTATCCCCCCTTGCTGCTTGTGCTCGCTGGGTCAGCTAACCACTCCGTGCGGGTGGGCTTGCCTTCACCAGGAGGCCCCGGGAACCGAACCCGGGGCCTCCCATATGGTAAACAGGAGCCCTACTGATTGAGCCACAGCCGCTTCCCAAGGGATCAGGATCTTGATTGATGAGGATCTACTAGCACTACATAAGGTAAAATGAAACCTTTACAGACATGTCTTGAAGCAAGTTATTTTATTACAGCACAGTGCTTGAATATGTGGTCTCTAAATCATGGCTGCCTGGTTCACACCATGGCTTTTTTACTAGTTAAGAAGGCTAAGTTACTCAATTTCTCTGCATTTTGTTTTCCCTATCTGTAAAATGGGGCAGATGTGCATAATGCATGGAATTGTGAGGATTCAGTGAGTTAATACTGGAATGCTTGACAAATAGCAAACTCGAGATATGTTAAGCTCCATTCCAACCTGGATGTACAGTACAACATCACTGCCATAATTCAGTGGGACCAGAGGGCATATGATTGTGGGGGAAGGGAATCATATTCCTGTCTGGGAGACAGTTACAGGTTCTCAAATAGAGAAGGTGACATTTGAGCTTTGGGGGATGAGTACACTGAACAAAATGGAGAATAGAGATATTCTAGTGGAGAGACTATTCGGTGGGACAGGTGTCAAAGGACATGGTATAATAAAAAACTAGGTGTGCCTTCCAGGTGGCTAAGCTGTAAGAGATCAGGAGATTGCAGGGGATGCATCCAGGGTGTCAACTTATGAAGTCTACCCCTTTAAAACTTTTTTCTGTAGTAATAAGGGTCCAGCAGAAGGTCACTGGCAAATGTCAAGAATAGCCTCGGCTCTTAAGTCAATTTATATGAAAACAAAACTAAATGAAACTAAACTACTAAAGAAGACCAGGATGAGTATAAGGAGGTGAAGTAGGCTTCAATAGTTGAAAGGTTGTCTTTTAAAAGAGAAAGTGGACTTATTCACATGTCTGCAAAGATAGAGCTAACATCTTAGAAAACAAATTATAAAGCAAAGATTCCAGGACAACTTTGGGTAGAACTTTCTCGCAACTAGATCTGTCAAAAATGGTCTGGTTTACATTATGAGGTAGTGTGCTCTCCACCACTGGAGTTCTGTCAAGGTTGACCATTGATCAGAAATGTTAAATAAGTGACCTTGCATTTAGGTGGTGGAAGGTTCTACCAATGACCTCCAAGTCCCACCCCTAAACAGTCATGATTCTGCGCAGTGAAAAATTTAATTACCCAGAGGCCTAGGAAATGGGACATTCTGAAATCTGTTTTGTTGTTGTTAATGAGTGGTTAAGCAGGGAGACAATGCTGTTTTCTTAATATATTGATATGTTAATGTGTCCTAGTCATCCTGTATGGTAAAAAGATTTGAAAGTCCTTATTTTTCTATTTATTTATGGATGACTGAGGAGTTAAAGTGTGCCAAGAGCATTGTTCTGACATCATCACAAGGCTAGGCATGATCTGATTGTAAACAATTACCAGGTAAGAATCAGAAGTTGATATTTCAAATAAATTCCTGATTTCAGTTGTCCTTCTAATCACTTGACTTTTTCTCTTCATTATCTGACAAGAAAAGTCTTAATCTGTTGGGCAGTGGGAGTGGTGAGGTGAGGGTGTTTTTTGTTTTTGAGGTGGGAAGTGGAGGCAAGTGGAGAGTGAAAGGGAACGTGTTTTTGTCTGTTTTCTGCTTAACCAAGATTAGTTTACTCCTGTGAGTATACAGTATCAATTGTGTATTATTTGGAAAATTTAAAAAAATTAAAAATCCGTGGTACATGCCTGAGATTTTCAGGCCTATACACGTGTGGTTTTTCCCTTTCATCTTTCAGTAACTGCAATTAATGAAGACAGTGATTACAGAAAGGGAAGGGACAATTGCAATGGCAATGTGCCAAAAGGCTTTGGCGCTATGGAGACATCAAAACCAAAACTATAGAAACATTACGTGCAGCCTCTACTTCTGATTTTCCTTTCCTATGTTCCTTCCACAATAAATACTCATGAAGGAAAAAACTGGTTGATGACTGTTTGCTTTTTGGGGATTCCTTTTGCATTAGGAAGCAGATATGATGGAGAAAGGTGACTCTGCTCATGGTTCTTGAGCTACATTAAAGGTGATGGAAAAAGCAAACGTGCAAAATTAAGATGAGGATTCAAATTCAGATCAGCTTTGCAGGGTGCCGATTCACAACCTGAATTATCAAATAACCTCATGGAATATTAATTCATGACATATATTTTAATACAATAAATATTTTATTCAGTTTCACAGGAAATGAATAGTTAACAAAAATCCTGTCTACAGTTTGTACAGTGCTATGCATTCAGAGGGCACTTGATTAGCGGTAGTTTGGTAGTGGGAAGAATTCCACTGATGGCTCACTACATTTTCCTTCTAATATGCAAGGCTATGGACTTTGAAAATGCACAATGCAGCAGGTCTTTATTTCAGTAAATGATTTTTTTTTCCCTCCCTAATTTAGTTCTAATGTATTTAAGGTTAAGGTGGGATTGGAATTAAACTAAACTTTTTTTGGTTTTAAATATAAATCATCTGCTTGCCTGCAAAAGAACATAGCCAAATAAAAACTTAACTCCTCAGGCAGAGGTTTAAAGATAAAGCCACAAGTACTTATTACTGGGTACTGGGATTTTAGCTCCAAATACTTTATTATAGCAGAAAGAATCCCACTACTTACAATAAACTATATGTATCATTGTTTCCTTTCCAGTGCTTTTTAAAATTTTTATGTTTATTAAGATGTGTTCTTATGTGATTGTGAACTTGGATTGTTCCTAGAAAAGATCCTGATTTCAGCTACTTCAGGAATGTTAGGGTAAATTCTTAAAGTGTCATTAGCCTTGTAATCTTAAGCAATGATTAAAATAAAAGTTTCCTAAAACAGCCTTTGAGCCACTGAAATTATACAACAGAGTTAATAAATCATCTAATAAAAATTTTGCACTTTATGTCATTTCGTACTTTCTGCTAGAAAATGGCAAAAGAAAACATACATTACTCCACTGTTAACTCGAGGTCTTCTGTGATTCTCCCTAATAGGCAAAAATGCCTTTTATCTTCCCCAGAACTGTGAGCAAATGATAACCATGAAAGATGATGTCTTCACAACTCTGTATTGAATTATTCACACCAAAGGACAGCCGTTAAAATTATGAACATTTCTAAATATATTTTACGTATCATACATATATATACTTTATGTGTGTAATTACATATCAACAAAAGGTTTCTTGCTGCTCTAAGCATGTAAGTAAGACACAGATAGGCTTTGCAACATAACACCCATATATGCATATATACTGGCTGTTTATGAATTTATTTACAACTTGCCTAAGTTATACTAAATGAATACCATCCTATTGTACAAACATAACAGTAAAGGTTTCTTTTAAATACAAAGACTGCAAAGGAATACATGAAAAAATTACACACATATACAATATTTATAATTTATAAATGCAAAGTTAAGACCTCTTGAAGTTATTGCACTTGCTCATTTTACAAAGTTTTTTATAAGTCATAGATATAAAATTTTTTTTTGTTTACTAACTCATCAACTATAGTAACGTAGGATAGTGTTAACTTAACATTCTTTCTCCTTCCCAAAGAACGCCTATTAAAATTCTGGCTACAGATCCAGCAAGTCTCCAAATCAGTGGCTAGTGAGTCTGGTATTCCCCACGGCATGTACACTACAGCTGCCATGTTACCTGCCAGCACAGTTTTGGGTCAGCAAGGAGACGGACACCAGGAAACTCTTGATGCCTTCACTAGGTAGGGCTATAGGATCTTTTTTGTTCATATGGACATGGAAAGAAGTCACCTTGTCTTTTCAGAAAGAATTAAGATACTGCATTTCTACACGTTTTGGTAAGTGTTTCACAGTGTTTTGGGCAAGCACGTTATTTCAAATGGGTCAATGGGTCTGGTGAATAGGTAGGGGCATTGAATAGAGATATAGTCTATGGAGAAATCTATTGTACTTTCAGTTTGAACACTAAATGAGTACACTGCATACATACCATACAACAGATCACAAGGGGGAAAAAGTCATTTACATAGGCTATTTCAGACAGCACGGGACTGAAGGAAAAAACAAGGGCTGTGATGGACATGATATAATTAGCATGATGTTGTAGGTGGGTGAGAGTACTAGATAAAACATTTTAAAAACTTTAGTTTACAGTAGGAACAAAAACTTTCTGCTTAAACTTCTGTAAATATACAGTACCTCAAAAATACTAGCTGAAAGCAATTATGTGTAGTTCCCACTTCTCTACTTGGCAAACTCTCTGGATTCAGCTTGCACGTTTTTGTCTCAGCCATTCTGATCCATTATTCCATGTACCAACAGAAGCCGTGCTTATTGAGTGCCTTCAGCTACCCTTTTTCTAATTCCTGTTGTAAAGAGCAGTCAGATTATGTACAATGTAAAAAGCACTGCTTTCCATCTTTAGGATGAGAAGAAGAAAGGATTAGCATTTGAGTGAGGATTGTAGTACTTCTTTGGATTATAAACATGTTTCTTGGAAAACATTCACATCTTATTAATGTCTTTCTTCTTGTTCTATCTTAATTGAAAACCCTAAAAAAACCCACTGAATTTTTTTTTTTTTTTTTTTTTTTTTTTTACTTTTGGAAGGTTCTGTTTGCAAACACATAAATGCGTTTAACGTTTCAGACACCCAAATAGTAAGTAAAAATTAAACATGTGCATGGCATAAGGTATCACCAATTTAAACTTAGATAAATGTTTAAAGAAGTCAGCAAAATCTTTATCAGTACAAATACTTATGCAAATGGAAAAATATTTAACAGCCTTGTGCTATCAACAAGCATGGATAAATAACTGATAGTGTACTTCGCTAATTTACCCTTTACAGTGATTTTAAAATTGACTAAACTTGCAATAGAACAAGATACCTACAATGACTAAAATAAATACAGTCTTTAAAAAATTAAATTGTACATAAAATCAGCAAAGCGCAGAAAGCAAACACATGTTTGAAAGAGAAGTTAGCAGGGGTCTCCAAGAGCAAAATCATGCTTATGGACCTGAAACCCAACAAAATCACATCATAATCAGTGTCACAGTTCTGGGAAGTGCTTATAAAAAAGACCAGGGTATGTGTGAGTGAAGGTGAATAAAGGATAGAAATTTGATGAGGAGAGGAGGGTCCTATTCATTCCACTTGATAAAATTAACTATTGGTATGTCCCTTTACGTTTTCAATTATACTTAAGCAAGATAAGCAAAATAATGAACAGATGAAGGAGTAAAATTGCAGTATTTAAAATAAAGGCACAGGCCAAGGCATGGTGAATAAATTAGTCCTATTAAAGCTAAAACCTTCCTTGTGTGTTAAAAGATGATAAATAGTACACCCCAAACTAAACCTATTAAAAATTCAGGGATCTAAGGATGTCGTGTGCAAACTTATCTAGTGTACTTGCACATACCAATAAAGCAAAATTAACTGATATAGTACAAAAACAACAACAACAACAACAACAAAAAAAAAAAAAACTAAAGAGCATGCTCAAAAGAGGAAACTTCCTACACTGAACAAATCTAGTTTCAAATTAATTCTGTTCCTGCTGCTTTGAGAATGAGTCACTTCGAGTACCACTAAGAATCTTATGTACAAACCCTTTTTAATCAAGAATGGAGCCAGAAATGAGGGCAAATTGCATCTAATACTTGGTTTCTTTTTTCCAAGAGCAGTTTCTCATACACTTCTGAGAAATAACGAAAGCTGGGAGAGGGATCACAATTCTTGCCATAGCAAAGGGCCCATTTTTGAAAAATTAAGTTTCCACAGCTATTGCATTTTCTCTTAAATTTTTCTAATTTATTCACAGAGCTATGGATCAACTACTAAATAATATGATGCCTGCATTTTAAAAGATTTTATACCACAGCACAAGTTTGATATTTAATGTTGACATACATTCATGTTTCCAAGAAATTTTCTACTTAAAAAAATATACTTCCTATGTCTAGAAAGATGGAAAAACTGTACGTGACAATAAAACTCTTATCTGCTATAAACTGACGTAACCAATATTTTCTGCACATCTCAAATTCTATATAGTCAGAGCAGATTGCCAATTTTATAATGAACAGAGAAAAACTGGCCCAACATAAAATATTATCTTAATGAGAAACTCATCAAGACTTTTGGTAATAAAAGCCGTCTGCCTGGCTTCTGTATCACATTACCCTTTTAAGACAAGATGTGGGAAAAAGATGATAAAATGAACTTAAAAGTTTGTCTGTAAAGACTAGCTGCCAAAATACAAAAATCTCCCTACGTGCATTTTTCCCCAAAACAGATGATAAACTAAATATCACTGTATCTTGGGTCCTTTTATGTTAGGTATATCTATGATTCCTAAGTAAATCTTACACATAGTAAAGACAATTTTAACAGTATACATTAGAATATAGGCCTTTGTTCAAGCTTTGCTTCTATTATGACCATAATTCACAAGAAATCAACCAACCAAATAATCCATATGCATTTCTTTGGAAAACTGTTCAAACTAGAGATCACATAATACAATATACTTTGATATACCAAATTAAGAGAATTTTTGTAACAACCTTATCAGAACAGTAATTTTAAAATGCAAACATAACCATGTGACTTCCCCCCATGTGTTTGTTTTCTATATATCAAGAGGCAGAATTCATGCATTCCTTTAAACTTCTTTTAATTAAACAACAATCATAAACGACACCCCCCCCCCGCAATTAAGCCTCCAAAATAAATTAGATAACTAAATTAACTTTTGGTATTAAAGTTGAATTTGGTGGGATCCAGTTTCATAAATTTGAGTGCATAAAAACATGCCACTTTTTATAATTCAATTCTTTGAATAAACTAACATGAAAAAGAACACTTTCTAGTCAACTCCTTCTCAAGCAATTCATATTTCTAACACGAAAAATTACTGTCTGTGAAGAGTGGGGTTGATTTTTATTCTTTTCGTGTACGTATTTGCTTCTCTTGTTCTTTCTTACGTTTATTTGTCTAGCCAAGGTGATATTTTTCTCCCTTTAGTTGTTACATTTTACCTCATATGGTATAATTACAATAGCAAATGGAGCTGAGTTTAGGGAAAATGGCAACTTTCGAAAGCCCGTAAGAAAATTGAACACATAGTGTTAAATTTTATAAAAAGAACAATGTACATGTACAACTAACTCTGCTATAGCATAAATAAACCATGCCTTAGAAACTTCTGACGTAATTTTTTTTTGCAAAAGTCAAGCTCACATGTAAGAATATTTTAAAAAGGTATTTTATTAAAAGTCATCTTCCAGTTTCCTGCCATGTGAATGAAACTATGGATTGCTATGGGTTGGCCTGTCACCTCCTGAGACTCCATTTAATTCCTTCAGGTTGGGACTAACCCCAGGAGAGGTGATTCCTGCACCATTGTGCTAAGAAAATCTTTAAAGCATTAATATGCACCAGAAACAGCTGGCTTATAATCCTTTTAGGAAGGGGTTTCAAAACATTTACATTGTACAGTGATATTAGTCAACCAAAAAGTTATAAAGAGACTATCCAAACCGTAGGTTTCTATGTAGATATTTGATCTGTGAAAAGAGTAAAAGAGTAAAGAAGCAGGTTACAAAGTAATTGCACTGCTACTTTCATGTCTGTTTCCATTTAATGGACATAACACTTATGAAATATAACTGAGTAGCACAAGGAAAGGGATAGGTGGGCATGAATGCAGCAGATCAAAGGAAAATTACTGAAGAATTTAAATTTTATGGTGTAATTTGATTTGGAAAGAAAAATATATGGTTGTTTAAATAATTTTAGAAGAAACCTTTTATTTGAAAGTAAGTCAAAAATTTTGCAATGACACAGAAAGTGAAAATATAAAAGAATCATTGTTAAAAATTCACATTTTACTTTAATTACTAAGGCTTGTCCATTTAAAAACTTCTATGTCTTACTTTTGTTTTGTTCTTTATGCAAAGGGTCCAATAAATTTCGAAAGTCTACAATGAGGAAGAAAAATAAAAAAAAAATATTCTTCGACCTTTTTTGAATTGGTACTTGGAGCCCTGAAATTTATGGTGATGTATTCCTGTGTCTCTTCTCATAAGGTTAGAAAGTCGACATCCTTTAGTGTTAAATTTATTCATCTAAGCCCTTTAGTATAAACTCAAAGAACCCACTTCCATCCTCCTAACTTTTAATTCATGATGCTTTGACACAAGAATTTGCCTTTTCGCCCACCACTGCCTGCAGAAAGCACTCTTTAGACTGCAATGTCAGGGGCACTTGTCCAGAGTTTGCCTGCTACAATTCCAATTAACTAGAAGGAGGTCACACACTGAGATCTACAATAGCAATGTGTCACATGTCCTACTCATAACCAACAACACTGAAGCAACACTGGTGTCTAAGTCAAAGCATATTATCATATAGTACCATTTAAAACCCTCACTAGACAGGTAGAGTGGCAAAGTACCCCCCTTAGGAATATTTTTGTCCATTTCCATTAAGGCCTCGGCAAGAGTAGCCAATTCGAAAAGGCCAGTTCATCAGTCAAACGCAGTTCACTTGGACGGCTGATTTCATTTGAGTGGTCCTGGGTTTTCACTGTCTATAAGACATTAGAGATAAGACTGGCAGGAAGTCATCTGGTTGAGATATTTACTTGATGATCCGTTCTTGAGTAGGTTTGCATCTCACTTACCAAGTGTAGGTTTTTTCTCCCCCAAAAATAAAAGGAAAAAAAAAAGTCAAAGAAGCAAGATGAGAATCTGTAGGTGAAAACTGCTCCTTCAATGGTGGTCAATCGTCAATCTTCACAGGCAGCTTCTCTGAGGTCCCTTGTGTCACTGAATGTGAGGAGATCCACACTGCACTTTCCTCTCCTCGAATCACTTTCTCCCACTGATGGAGATTATTCCTAGGGATAAGAGATGCGATTACAGGTGAAGCTTAAAAAGGACTTTTAGATTCTGTCTCAAAAGTGAACTAAAATTTCTGTGGTGTAACAACATGAAATGGCTTCCTACAGTGTCCTTTTGACTCAGAATAATTAGCTCGATGGCATCAGGGAAATTATTATTATGTCTTCTTGACTTGCCATTGCAGGAAAGACCCTCATCATTAAAGCATGGTGGACGTTGTCCCACCAGCCCCACACTGCAAAAACCAAAAAACAAAGCTACAGGGTTCAGAATATGTCAATTATTAATCAACTGAAAAGGATTAACTTGAAAACGGGAATGAACCCTAGGGTTTATATAGGCAGGTATGATGGTTAAGTTCATGTGTCAGCTAGGAGAGGTTTGGGTGTACAGGTCGTTTGGTCAAGCAAGTACTGGCCTGGCTGTTACTGTGAGGACGTTTCATGGGCTTATATCACCAGTCAGTTGACTGCATCTATGGCTGATGATATCTACACTCAACTGAGGAGCTTGCCTTCAACAATGAAAGACATCTCACCCAATCCGCTGAAGGCATTAGAAGGAGAAGTGATGATTTCAGCAGTCAGAAGAGAGAATTTCCATCTCTACTTCAGCCAGCCCGCTTCTCCTGGGGATTTCCTTGAAAACTTTCATTGGAGTTCCCGGCTTGCAGCCTGCCCTATGGAATGTGGGGGCTTGTGCATTCTTACAGTCTCATGAGACAATTTTTATTAAAAATCTCATTGTATTTACAGATATCTCCTGTTGGTTCTGTTTCCCTAGAGAACCCTGACTAATACAGCAGGATAAGTGGCAAGAATGAGATGCCACAGTAGCAAGAGTTCTAGTAACATCACAAACAGCCAGGGAAAGCCAGGAACCCAGCCCAAGCAGACCTTAATTCCTAGTCGATCACACTTGAAACAGGGGAGCAGTGTTGCTATGAACACTGTGGCATTTAAGAAAGTCACCCAAAGTTGCACTTGGCACAGATCTTTTTAAATTTCATTGTTACAGTAAAATCATATTTATCTTCTGGCAACTTCTTGTCTGAAATGCAGCTTCTTTTCTTCACCAGTTCTCTAATCTTTCTCTAGCAGTACCTTTAATCCAAAATGTCACAGGCCTATTCATCATCTTTAATCATGTAATAACTATCCCTAAATGACCACAATGTTCCTGCACATGGCTAATCTGGGAGAGATCTCATCAGCAGGTCGCACTTTGCATCTTGCTTTCTTATCAGCAAATGCAGAATCAGAAGACCACCTTGGCATTGGCAAAGATAAACTTTATACGAAGTGCAATTTACAAGTTCTTTCCCCAAACTCCCTTTTAGCAAACATATGTTATAATACCTTTGGAAAATATAATCTGAAAATTGTAAAACTTTTCCTTTTTAGATCATTTAATCAGGTATCATTTTCCCAGAACCTAAAGAGAGTTTCTGTTATTGTGGGGGAAAAAAATACAGTAATTTACTATGTGTCTTTAGGCACCAAGAATACAGATTCAATTTTTAAAGTGTTAATGATAAGATTTAAATAGCTATTAAGAAATTATGTGGTTTAGCCAAGGATATTGAAGCAGGAATGCATCAAAGCTGCCTGGACTAATGAATACCGTATGTTTAGTTTCCCAAGTAAAATGACTCAACAGCTTATTCCAGGACATGAAAATCAGAGCATTCATTCTACTGGTGTCAAAATATTTAGCATAAAATAAAGAAAATATTTGGATAGTTAAGGACTTTTTAAAAATATTGCCTAAGGTTTTTTTTAAAAACATTGTTTGGATTTAGACAGATGTTCCCATTTCTTTGTGGTGCGTTCACTTTTACCACTTGATTCTGTCAAAAATGAGTCCTAGGCCAAACTTATTGTCAGTTATGGCCTATCTCCTTATGCAGAATATCTGAATTGATTATGACCTACAGAGGGCAAAATTTGATCCTTTAATTTCCAATGGCAGGGAGAGTTACGACAAAGATTTTGGATTAATTACAATTTTTTTCTTTTCTTACAAAATATTTTTATTATTTTAATAAACTAACCACAGATGAAGGGCAATTATGGTTAAACATGTAAGCTGGGGTGTTACATGCATTTCTCCAATGGAAGAAGCCATCATAATTTAAAAGAAAAAAATCTTTTTTTTAAATCCATTTTTGTCTTCTTGCTTTTTTTTTTTTTTTTTGGTCTGTTGTTTTGCTTCTTTTCCTTTAAAAAAAATTACTCCATAAAATAAATTACAATGGCAGAGGATGGGAGTACTTATTTAAGTTTTTGGTCTTGTTTAAAATGATCTGCCCAAATGTCTGCCCTTCTCTCATCTTCCCAAGGCACAGCCACCCCAACCTCAATGTATGGCTACTGTTAAAAGTCATTAAAAAAATCACCAATTCATCTGGGGAAAATGCATACGCAGCTGTTATTCTCATCATCCCGTGCCTTCCTTAGAGGGAGCTTCTTTTAAAAATCAAATTAAAAATAAAAAAAAAATTAACCTTCTTAGTTGGGCTCAGCCCACAAAAAGGGAGAGATCTGGAGCTAGCGCAGAAAACAGATGGCTTACATTTATATTTAGGAGGAAATAAAACCTAAGGAGGAGATAGATCTCCTTTCAAGTTTCTCCCTCTTCCATTAAACAATAAACTGTGTGATTTAACTGACCCTTCTGGCCTAATAAACACTCCTCAACAGAGAGTACCATCCTGCCTTTATAAAATATACGATTTCTGGATCATAAAAAAGAACCTCTTGATCCTTTTTTGTGGGAGGAATGAATGACTTTATGGAACATACTCTTGGCATATTCTTGGAAACTATGTAAACAGAGTATAAAATTATGATATTTGTTGTAAACTGCAGGTAAGACAGATATTCACATTGATAGAGCAAAAATACTATACACAGTCTTATTTATTATAACAGTAAAGACTGAACAAACTCACATACCTGCATGCTTTAAGGAGTGGCTCAGTTGGAGGGAAGATTTGGGTAAGTGTGGTATAGCAGGGAATGGCTACGGCATTGTAGAATCCAACCTGTCTCAGTGCAGAAAACATGGTCACATTAGCAATTCTAGTAGCACTTATATTTCTCAAGTGAATTTTCTGTTTCTGAAATCTAACTAAAAAATTAAATGTTCTAGTGTTTGTTGTCTGTGACAGCTGGCTCAATGACTACTACTGTAAAATGCATTTAAAATGCACTAAAATACATTCTAGAAATAAAACCTATGAAAATTGAAAACATATTAGAAATTAATACTCATCGAAATCTAAAACCCCAAATACAATATTAAATGAGCTTCTACTTGTAAGTCTTTGGTTTAGTTTAATGCTCTATTCTAGATATTTCAAAACCAAATATGCTATTCTTCTATGTCCATGATTTTCTCAAGTTAATATCTCGGGAATTATTGCACTGTTGTGTGTGTGTGTGTGTGTGTGTGTGTATGGTGTGGTTTGTTTCCTGTTCGTGCAGTTTGCTAGCTTGATTGATTACCTAAGATTCTACTCTCCTGGACCTCTTTTTCAGACCTGCCACAGATCTCATTAATTTTATGATAGTACTCTCAGGTTGCAGTAATCTCTGTTCAGATTTCACAGTTGTAGAATTTATATATTGTGGAGTTACCTTAGTGTGTGGTCCTTTTAAAAATATATTTAAAAACATTTTAGTTTTTGGCTGAAGATCCCAAGACAGGTATTAATCATTGTAGATTAGAGGATTTTATTATGTCAAAGCATAATTTCATAGTAATCCACAATATGGTTGATAAAATGTTACTTGATCACAGAAATATTTTATTTAAAACCCTTCTACTAGTAAGTGGGCCTGGAATTTCAGCAAATAAATAAAAAGATTATTCCAAAGCAACTATTCTCTTAACTAGGTATCACTAGAATAGAACCTAAACTCTGAGGGCATCAGACATTTCCAGCTATCCTGTACATTCTGTTAGGACCACTGTTTATTTGGAAAGAAATATCTTAAACCAAATGACAAGATAGTTTCCAAAGGAACCAACAAATCAAATGTAAAATAATCAAACATTAAAAAGTGACTAAAGGAAATATAGATAAACTTTTATACAGTCTCAGGAAGAGAAAGGACTTTTTAAAAAAAGATAATTAGATTACATACATTTTACACAAAAAATATAGGAATTCCCATATGCCCCACTCCCCTCACTTCCCACACCCTCCCACATAAACAGCCTTCATTAGTGTGGCACGTTCACTGCAGCTGATAAATGCATCCTGGGGCTTTGCCATTCAGCATGGACCATCGTTCACACTGTAGTCCACACTCTCTCCCACACAGTTCTGCATGTTATGTGATGATATGAAATTGCCTATATCTGTCATTGCAACGTCATTCAGGACGATTCCCAAGTCCCAAAAAAGCCCCCATATTACAACTGTTTTTCCCTCTCCCTGCCCCCAGAGCATCTTGTGGCCCCTGGCTCCACATCAATGTTGTAATTTCTTCCACTGCTAGAAACACAACATGTCTATAGTAGAATATCAGTAAGTCCACTCTAGTCCATAGCTCTTCCCCTAATCCCGAGGATTCTGGGATGGTGATGTCCATTCCACCTCCAATTGATAGTGGGCTTATATCCTATGGGGAAGATGGATGGGACTATCCTGCCTGCAGCTGCAGACTCTCTCTGTTCCCTGGGATGGCCGTTGTAGAAAGACTTTTAAAATATGATATGAAAAAACAGATGTGATAAAAGAATGATAGATATGACCACATACACAAAAAAAATATCTCTCTAGTGATAGAAGTATACAATATTTCAATGCCATTTCTTTTTGCCTTTTCTTTTTGGTAGAAACAGGTTGCAAAACAGAAGTTTTGGTATGATCCCATTTTGATTTAGAAAAAATAATTATGTATCTGTGAACGTTTTGAAAGAAATACACTAAAATTTTATCAGTTATTATCTCTGAACAGCTGGGTAACAGATTATTTATATCTAAGCTTTTAAAAATTTACCTATATTTTCTAGTTTTAATATATTGAGCATATATCCTTTGTGTAATGAAATAAAGTTTATGTAATAAAATTTTGCTCCATGATATCAAGTTAGTCTTGGAAAGTAAAGTGTATGCCCATGACTCATAAAAGGGTGATCCTTCCATAAATAACTTTATACATCTAGTTTGCCCCACGCTGGTAAAACTAAAATGACCTACCTCAGTTGATATACTAAATCAAGAGAGATAGTATTATAATACTACCTAGTGCTTTTTTTGTTTGCTAGTTTGTGGTTTTTTTTGGCAGTATTTTGCTATTAGTATCAAACACTAATATTTAAAACATAAAAAGGCAAAAGCTCAACCTATGTTTTTTGGCAATTATTTTTGTAGCAGTATTAATGGATGGGGCACAAGACAAATAGACTTGTTTCACAAACAAGTGCAAGCAACTCAATAAGATTTCAAACAGGAATTTACTGCAAAATGAACATATAGCTATCATTACATATTTGGAAGCTTCTTTTCAAAATAAAAATATGCCTCCTAAATAGTTTAATTTTTTTCTTTAGCTGTATTTAATTATTTCTCTTTAACTGTGTGCATATAAAATATGTAAATGTATTAATAAGATGCATACAGTTATAAAAATATATATGAAAATATGGATAGAATTCCATATCAATAAGCACATACCCACACACACAACAAAATTAAAATTTTTAATATGCAAAATGTTTGCAGTGGTTACATTCATGGGAAGAATATTCCATTGCCTTATTCTACTCAATATTTTGCCATATTTTAAAAGAATGCATAATATTTTATTACCTTGTGTAAAATTTTCCATGCCTTGTATTCTTGTTTAAATATTTCCTACATTAATCCTTAGCAAAAATGCTAATTTCTTTTTAAAAATTCCATTGGGAATTCCATTTGGAATTTAAAAAATATAGATGTTATTAACTTTCAATGTATTATGTAAATAATATGAATATTAGATGGTTTACTATTATATAATTATAGCTTAAATTTCTTACAGAAGACTTGTATTCATGTTAACATTTTGAGGTCAAATGTTAACTCATTTATATTCATTGAGCAATCATTGAGTATTCTGAAATCGATTTACATCTCCTGAATAATCAATTCATGAGCAGCGCTGGATTATAGAAAGGGTCAAGGTTTTAGAGTTAGACAGACCTGGCTAGAGTTAGACAGACTTAGCTTTCCTGGGCCTTCATTTCCTCATTTGCTTGGAATTGTTGTGAAGATTTAGGATAAAGTATGTAAAGCACCTGAAATAATATTGGCAACCCAGAAGATTCGCAAGAAACCAATGCTATTTTCATACTATGAGCCATGGGAGAAAACTTACTAGTACTTTTGCGAGTTGAAGAGAAAAGCAAGTTGCAGGCTATACAATTTGCTAGGGATAATTCACAAAGACAACTTATTATCAAGGACACAATTCATATCTGATGATAATTCAATGTCTTTCTAACTGCAATTCCTTAAGTTTAGTGCCTATGATTAACTATTACAATTCAGAATCACAGAGTGCCCAGAGGGAACTGCTGAGATGTGGACTTAATGCTGAAACTTTCTTTTTTTCTGTATCTTTAGTAAGTCCCCAAAGAGAGCCTTCCATGAAAATATCCCTTCTATAACTGGCCTCCAAGTAAGGGGACAAGAGTTTGCTGTGCAGGTGATTTACTATGAGCTGTGCATTTGCCTAAAATTTTCTGTGTTAATATTTAATAACTTTAAATAAAGTAGAAAACTTTGAGAACTTATCCAATACCATTATTCTGTGAAATCTGAAACTTTTTTCTAAACTAAATTCTGCATTGTAATTATTTTTCCATAAACAACTTCCTTATTATGACATTGAAAGATCATTAGTTAAAACACCATAATCTAATAAATTTAACATACATATATACCTACATATATGTAGCATACATATACAGCATACAAATATACCTACATACAAGCAAAAAGTAACAAGGCACAACAGCTCTCAAAATATTAAAAATTAAATTATGCAGTAAGACCCATTAAGTGGATAATTATTGTCAAGTTTTTGGTGAGACAAAATGCAAAATGTACTAAAATACTAAGCACTATTTGTTAGGAAAAATGGACCTGAGTCAACATCCATGTTTCTCTCAAAAAAAATATTTTTTCCGTATTCAATGACAAAATATATTCTGCCTGTTAAAAATAGTTAACAATTCAAATTCATCTAACCTCCTGGTATTCAAGTGAGAAAAGACAGCCAGTTAACTTCTACTACATATCTTTAGATGGAAATGGTAACAAGGATGAATTATTTAAATTCAAATGACTAGGATTTTTAACCTTGGTCTTACTATCCCCAAACTCAATGAAAATAGAGGTTCCAAGTGGTCTAGCTTCTATCCACAGATCACTAGATCATCCAGTGCACAAAATGGCCACAGCCTCAAGGTTTCTCAGTTTGACTTACGGCCTTGTGAACAAATTCAGAGGTTAGAGTTGGCCGTCAAACCCAGGTTAAAAGTACAAAATTTCTCTTAAAAGTCATGGAGGTTTGAAGCTGTATGGATCCCAGAAAAGTATGTTTTTAAAGCTAATCCATTCTTGTGGTTATAAACCTATTGTAAATAAGGCTTTTGATGAGGTTACTTCAATTAAAGCAGTGCCCAGGGTGGGTCTTAATCCTCTTACTGGAGTCCTTTATAAATGGGATGAAAATAGAAAGAAGGAAGAGAGTGAGCCAGAAACTGAAAGCAATGAAACCCGAAAGAGAAGGGAGAGACCAGCAGATGCTGCCATGTGCCTTGCCATGTGACAGAGTAGCCCACAATTGCTGGCAGGAAGAAAGCCTTGCCTTGATGATGCCTTGATTTGGACATTTTCTCAGCCTCAAAACTGTAAGCTTGTAAGTTAATAAATTCCCATTGCTAAAGCCCATCCATTTTATGGTATCTGCTTGAGCAACTTTAGCAAATGAAAACAAGAGTCTATTTTCCCATCAATACCACTGAGATACCTAAGAATGCCTTAGCATGTTAAGGCTCATTTGAGGAGTTGATGATTCCAGGTGCAAAGTGGCTGTTTTTTTTCTATTTCTCAATACTATTAGGATGAGTCACTGAAGTTTCTACCATACTTACCAGACCTGGCATGACCCATCCTTGTATATAAAATATATTATAAGATGCATATGCCTTTTATTCATGTACAATTTCATGACCACCTTATGATATTTAAGTTTTAACAAGATAATGCATACTTGGCCTTGTGGAACTTCATCCCTTTTGTCTCTGTCCATCATCGGAATAGGCTGTATGCCCAATTTCTTCATTTCATCACCCTAAGATAAAAGGGGAAAAATTATGCTTTCTCAATTTAAAAATGGTTATGCAATTTTGGTATTAATGAGCCACTCCCTTTTTGTGCTGATTTTCTTCAAAACAACGTTTTTGTTTCCTGACCCAAGAAACACAGCACAATACTGAAAAATTTCATGTAATATTGTTTGATATTTTATCCTGATCTTCTGCTGTGATTGAATTATCAGAAATCCAGATGCTCCGCCCCCTTCTGGTTTCATTTGCAGAAGTTACCAGGAAGAATCACCACTACCACAGCAAAAACAAGGAATAACCACAAACCGTTCTTCATTTTTCTTATTATCTTTCATGTGCATTGAGCTGGATGGAGCTGGGCTTTAGAGGGAAATTAACAAAAACCACCACCTAACATACCAAGTTAAGAATAAACAATCGTCTGAAACAATGGGTTAGTAAAGCTGCAGTATAATTGACTCTATACTATCATAAAATGTATATTTATGGATAATATTTATTAAGATATATTATGTTGCAGGCTCTGGTCTAAGTAATTTGCATACATTACTTCACATAACGCTCATGAAATACTATGAGATAGATATTATCCCTAGTTTATAGAGTTTGTCAAATATTTCTCTTTTCATTTCATTGTTAAAGTTAAAGCTTGTTAAAATATTCTTCCTTAACATTTCTTAATTTTCCCTAATCCCCATTTCTTTCCTCCTATGTCTATATTATTTTGGCATTTTGTTTATTTTAGTTATACTTGTTTTCAGGAATCAGAAATATAGAACTAAAAAGAAAATCCTGAATAGGGGTTAAAAACAGATTTCCCCTAACTCATATCAAGAATTTTTTATGTAAAAGACAAAGACCCTTGTTCTAATAATATAAAGGCACTTCAACTATAGCGTCTGCTCTAGTCTTATCACTATAAATACTAAAATCAGTATTTATTTTTCTTTTTTGTCCTAAGTGAGCAAAATATACTAAGTCCCATGCTCTCAAGGGATTTTACAAGTCCAATAAGGAAAAATATTTTAAATAACCAAGGAATATGAATATATGCTCAGAAGCAAGGACAAATGCTAAAAAGGAAAACAACTGAGAACCATGGGATTATGCTGCATGCAATGGAGAATGGACCCAGGTTGAAGCTTTAGGAGATAGGGGATTCTGGGGGTGGGGCTGGGGGGCGAGGAGAAGAGTGTCCTAAGCAGATAACAACTCTTGGTGGGAAGGTCCTGAGAGAAGGAAGAGCAGGGAACAGTCAGAGAACCAGAAGACAGAGAGAGACCTGAATGAAGACAAGCAGAAGGCCTGGGACATGGACAAGCAGTGTGCGGGGACCTGGCAATGCAGGACTTCATGGCCTAGTTCAGGCTGTGGCTTATCATCACAGCAGGGATGGCAAGGCAGAAGTTGTGAAAGAGGGCGTTGCTATCATCAGAATCATCATCATCCCTATCAGGCAAATGAGGCAACTGAGTCACAGAGATAAGCCAGAAAACTAGCCCAAGGTCATGACCCAATGCCAAAGCAGGATTTTAATCCTGAAGACAGGGCCTATGAGCAAGCTAGAAGCCTAATAAATGTTTGTTGACTGAATAATCAATGAAGAATATAAAGAAAAAAAAATCTATGTTACGTATGTCACATTTTGACTCATATTTTTGAATACAAATATAGTTATTGAAGTAGTGAAATACATCATAGTTAAATAAAATTATTTTTAAAACGAAATAAGCTAGGTCCAGAACAGTTTTCCTTTGTCATAATTGCAGAATGTATTCTAGAGTTATTACTTTTAGACACATGTGCACATTATGTGGATTGTGATAATGTCAAATATTATAGTTGAGACATGTACATCAAAAACAATTTACCTAAATGAGTCTGACAGTGACTAGGTTGTGACATGCAATAAAATAAAGGAAAAAAAAATCATGCAAGAGCAAACTACACAAAGCATCAGGCATTCTGAAGAAATAATGCCTTGGGTTTAAGCAACTCCAGGTCTGTGGTTCTCAGGCAATAAAAATTCTTTGCCTTTACCATTATGAAACGATTCAATCTTATAAACCGTTTCTACTAAACTTGTAGCTGAACAATTTCTTGATTTTCTGTTTTTACAACCTTTTTTCCTCCTGGGTGAGAAAGATGATGTAATCACCTAATATCAAACTACTTACCCTCCAAATACACTTTTATTTCTTTCAACCACAGGAGGTACCTAAAGTTATAGGTTTTTTTTTCTCGATAAGGTATTCTTTGAATATCCAGGTAACTAGATATTTGTGAATTCATTTAAACAGTATGGTAAGAATTACATTATATTTACTTGTGTACAATTCAGAAGGTTAACTGGGGGGTAAAAAGCTCATTACTGATAATTTAGATAACTCAGTCAAGGAAACTTTAGTGGAAGCAATTTATAGGTGTGTTTCACATGTCAGGAGTTTTAAGAATGAGCATCCCACATGTCCCACAGAACTCATAGTTTGCAGTGAAGTGACAGTTTGGTCTATTATTCTCAAATGTCTGTGGTACATGGCATTGAGCCTCCTGAATTTCAAACTGCAGGCATAGTCAGCCCATGATACTGTGGGTTCCACTGAAAACTTCATGCAATGCCTAGAAAGTAGATGACCAGTAATGCTTATTGAATGAATGAACAGACCAGCTATCAAGTACAGCAAACTGGTGCACTATTGTTCAGTGAGTAAGTGCTTAAACTCTTTCAGTTATGATCAGCAAATGCACACACATATTCAAGTACAATGTAACAGGATGATTATTCTCATTTTGTATCTGCACTAGTGCCAAATCAGCACTGTATGTGGTTCACGGAAAATAGTTTTGAAATTACTAGCAATCTGACAACCAAGATATGGTTAATGAATTGTCCATTTACTTGATTTCTCCTCAAATTTTCCCCTTTCTTACTATTATCTACTTTCATATAAAAATCAAGGACATACCTCAGCCCAGAATTCTGCATATATATCATTTGCTGTCAATTGCGTAACTGTCCACAGTTTTGTCACAGAACAAAGATCACAGGCAGTCATCATCAAACCAATTACACGGTCTCTAGAACACAATAACATAAAACTGGTCAGCTCAACATTTGCACACTTATAATAAAGGCTAAAAGGAATCTATATTTCAGGAATGACATCTAAAGTATATGTTACTTGATAATGGGAGAAAGCATTATTACAGAGCAGATGAACTAACAGGCAGGAAAAGTAAAATGGAATTAAAGAATATTGTGGTTTTAATGGCAAGAACATCAGTCACTTTTAGCACTAATTCTTCAAAATGAAAATATTACACACTCCTGTTGCCTCAGTATTACTTTTAAAACCAAATATATTCTGGACCACAGCTAATTTATAATCCAAACCAACAGTATACTTTTATAGCCGTGGACATTTTCAATTTCTTAGGATTCTGGAAATCTACAATGAGAAAGAATATCAAGAGAAAAATCTATCCCAATCATTTCATATTTTAAAATATATTTTTATTGGAGTATACCATTCATACACGAACATGCATAAACAATAAGTGTATATAGTAAAGACTGTGAACTTACAAAATAAATATTCATAACATCATACAGGGGTCTCATACATCACCCCTCAACCAACACCTCGTATTGTTTTGAAACATTTGTTATAAACTATGCAAGAGCATCGTCAAAATATAACTGCTAACTATAATCCCTAGCTTACATTTGGTGTACTTTTCCCCAACCCACCCTATTTTTAAAAAATATGTTTTTATTACAGAGGTTCTGAACTTACAAAACAATCATGCACATGTGTACAATTCCCACACAATACCCCTTCACCAACACACCACACCGTGGTGGAAAGTTTGTTACAAATTATGAGATAATATCATCAGACTATTACTACCAACCATGGTCCATAGCATACATTTTGGCACACTTTTTTCATACATCTCCATTATTAACACAGTACATCTTTGGCATTGATGCAAGAATATTATGGTATTGCTGTAAACCACAATCTACAGGTCACACCAATGGCAGTTTTCCCATGCTTCTCCACATTCCCACCACCATGCAATAGTGATGTATACCTGCTCTAGCTCACAGAAGGACACTCTTGCATTTGTACCCTCAATCACAAATCTCATCTACCTCTGGGTTCACTGTGTTATTTAGTCCCGACATTATTCTTTAGCTTTCTTTCAACTGACATTTACTTCCCCAGACTACCCTTTTCAGCCACAACCCATTTATAAACCAGCTGCTACTCACTATAATGTGTTACCATCAACTCTATCCATTTCCACTTACACAGTCAAGTTAATTAAAACTTCTACATACATCAGTAGTTCTTCTCAACCCTTCTTTTATCTCCTAATAACTATACTCTAGGCTTTAACTCTATGCGTTTATTCTTCACATTTAGTTCATATTAATGAGACCACGCAACATTTGTCCTTTCGTGTCTGGCTTACTTTGCTTAATATAATGTCTTCAAGATTCATCCATTTTATCATATGTGCTCCAATTTCATTTCTTCTTACTGCAGCATAGTATTCCATTGTATGTATATACCATATTTTGTTTATCCATTCATTGGCTAATGGACACTTGGGTTGTTTCCATCTTTTGGTAATTATGAATAACGCTACTATAAACATCAGTGTGCAGATGTCTGTTCATGTCATAGTTTTTAGTTTTTCTGGATATTTTCCTAGTAGGCAAATTGCTGAATCATATGGAAGTTCTATATTAAGCTTCCTGAGGAACTGCCAAACTGTCTTCCACAAAGGCTGCACCATTTTACAATCCCACTAACAGTGGAGTGTTCCTATTTCTCCACATCCTCTCCAGCACTTATTGTTGCCTGTTTTTTAAATAATGGCCATTCTATGCAGTGACAGATGATAGCTCATTGTTGTTTGGATTTGCATTTCCCTAATAGCTAGGGATACGGAACATTTTTTTTTTTCTGTGCTTTTTGGTCATTTGTATTTCCTCTTTGGAGAAATGTCTATTTAAATCTTTTGCCCATTTTAAATTGGATTGCTTGCTCTTTTGCCGTTGAGTTGTATGATCTCTTTATATAGAATGGAAATCAAACACTTATCAGATATGTGGTTTCCAAATATTTTCTCCCATTGAGTGGGCTGCCTTTTCACCTACTTCATGAAGCCTGCTGAATCACAGAAGTGTTTATCCATGTTTTCTTTCATTGCTTGTGCTTTCAGTGTAAGGTTTAAGAATCCACCACCTACCACCAGGTCTTGAAAATGTTTTCCTACATTTTCTTCTAGGAACTTTATGGTACTTGCTTTTATATCTAGGTCTTTGATCCATTTTGAGTTAATTTTTGTATAAGGTGTAAGATGGGGTCTTCTTTCTTTCTTTTGGCTAGGGATATCCAGTTTTCCAAGCATCATTTGTTGAATAGACTGTTCTGCCCCAGCTTGGTGGGTTTGACAGGCTTGTCAAAAATCACATGGCCTTAGATGTGAGGGTCTGTTTCTGAACCATCAATTTGGTTCCATTGGTCTATGTGTCTATCTTTATGTCAATATCATGCCATTTGTTTAAAAAATGCTGGTGGAATTTTTATTGGGATTGCATTGAATCTGTGTATCAATTTTGGTAGAACTGACATCTTAATGATATTTAGACTTCCAGTCCATGAGCACAGAATGTTCTTCAATTATTTAGGTCTTTTTTTATTTCTTCTAGCAATGCAATGCATTATAGTTTTCTGAATACAAGTGCTTTACATCCTTGGTTAAGTTTATTCCTAAATATTTGATTCTTTTAGTTGCTATTGTAAATGGATTTTTTTTTCCTGATTTCCTCCTCAGATTGCACAATTGTATAGAAACACCACTGATTTTTGCATATTGATCTTGTATCCTGACATTCCACTGAAATCATTTATTAGCTCTAGCAGCTCTGTTGTAGATTTTCCAGGACTTTCTAGATATAGGATCTTATCATCTGCAAATAGTGAAAGTTTTACTTCTTCCTTTCTGATTTAGATACCTTTTTTTCTTTTTCTTGCCTGATTGCTCTAGCTAGAACCTCTAGCACTATATTGAACAAAAGTCGTGACAATGGGCATCCTTGTCTTGTCCCTGATCTAAGCAGGAAAGCTTTCAGTCTTTCACCATTGAGTACAATGTTAGCTTTGGGTTTTTCATATATGGCCTTTATGAGGTTGAGAAAGTTTCCTTCAATTCCTATCTTTTGTAGTATTTTTATCAAGAAATAATGCTGTATGTTGTCAAATGCCTTTTCTGCATCAGTCGATAAGATCATGTGATTTTCTTCTTTGATTTATTAATGTGATGTATTATGCTGATTGATATTCTTGTGTTGAACCACCCTTGTATGCCTGGTATAAAACCCACTTGATCATGATGAATAATTTTTAAAATGTGTTTTTGGATTCTATTAGCAAATATTTTATTGAAGACTTTTGCATTTGTATTCATTAGAGAAATGGGTCTGTAATTTTCTTTTTTCATAATATCTTTATCTGACTTTGGTATTAGGGTGATATTGACTTTGTAGAATGAGTTTGGTAGTGTTCCTTTTTGTTTAATTTTTTGGAAGAGCTTGAGTAAGATTGGTATTAAATCTTTTTTGAATACTTGATAGAACTCACCTGTGAAACCATCTGGTCCTGGGCTTTTCATTTTGAGGAGTTGTTTGATGACTGTTTCAATCTCTTTACTTGTGATTAATTTGTTGAGGTCTTCTATTTCTTCTAGAGTCAGTGTATGTTGTTTGTATGTTCCTAGGAATTTTTCCACTACATCTACATTGTCTAGTTTTTTGGCATAAAGTTGTTCATAGTATCCTCTTATCTCTCTTATTTCTTTGGGGTCAGTAGTAATGCTCCCGTTTCCATTTTTTATTTCATTTATTTACATGTTCTCTCTTTTTTTCTTAGACAGTCTAGCTAAGGGTTTGTTGGTTTTGTTAATTTTCTCAAAGAATCAAACTTTTGGTTTTGTATGTCTCTCTATGTTTTTAGCTGTTGTTGTTGTTGTTCTCAATTTCATTTATTTCTGCTCTGATCTTTGTTATTTTAGTCATCCTACTTGTTTTGGGATTCATTTGCTGTTCTTTTTCTAGTTCCTCCAGCTGTGTAGTTAGGTCACTGATTTTAGCTCTTTCTTCTTTTTTAATGTAAGCATTGAGGGCTATAAATTTTCCTCTCAGCACTGCCTTTGCTGCATCCCATAGGTTCCGATATGTTGTGTTCTCATTGTCATTTGTCTGAAGATATTTATTGATTTCTCTTGACATTTCTTCTTTGACCAACAGATTATTTAAGAGTGTGTTGTTTAATCTCCATATATATGTGGATTTTTCCTTTTTCTGCCACTTGTTGATTTCCAACTTTATTCTATTATTATCAGAAAAAGTGCTGTGTATAATTTCGATTTTGTTGAATTTATCCTGATCTGCTTTGTGACCCAACATATGGTCTATCTTGGAGAAAGATCCATGAGCACTTGAAAAGAATATATATCTTTCAGTTTTGGGGTGCAATGTTCTGTATATGTCTATTAGGTTTAGTCCACTTATATTATTCAAGCTGTCTGTTTCTTTAATGATCCTCTGCCCAGGTGTTCTATCCAATGCTGAGAGTGGTGTATTGAAGTTTCCAGCTATTATTGTAGGATGTCTATTTCTCCTTTCAGTTTTGCCAGTGTTTGCCTCATGTATCTTGGGGCATCCCGGTAAGGTGCATATACATTTATGATTGTTATTTATTCCTGGTGAATCATCCCTTTTATTAATATGTAATGTCCCTCCTTGTCTCTAATAGTTTTGCTTTTAATGTCTACATCATCTTATATAAGTATAGCTACCCCAGCTTTTTTTTTTTTTTTTTTTTTTTGGTTACTGCATGCATGGAATATCTTTTTCCAACCTTTCACTTTCAATCTATTGGTGTCCTTGGGTCTAAGGTGAGTCTCTTGCAGACAGCATATAGATGGCTCATATTTTCTGATCCATTCTGCCTGTCTGTGTGTTTTGATTGGGGAGTTTAATCTATTAACATTTAATGTTATTACTGTAAATGAGTTCTTATTTCATCCATTTTGATCTCTGCATTTTATCTGTCATTTTATTTTCACCACTCTTTTGACACTTTTAGTTACTGTTACAGTAATTATTTCTAGACTCCTTTCAATCCTCTCTCTCCTGTCTTTTCTTTGCAGGCTGTAACACTCCCTTTAGTATTTCCTGCAAAGATAGCCTTTTAGTTATAAACTCTCTGTTTCTTTTTATCTGTGACTATTCTAATCTCGCCATGATTTTTGAAAGATAATCTTGCAGGATGTAAAATTTTGGGCTGGCAGTTTTTCTCTTGCAGTATGTTAAATATGTCTTGCCTCTATGGTTTCTGATGAGAAATCGGCAATTAATCTTATTGGATATCCCTTATATGCTATGCATTGCTTTTCTCTTGCTGCTCTCAGAATTCTCTCTTTGGCATTTGACATTCTGATTAGTATGTGTCTTGGAATTGGTCTATTCAGATTTATTCAGATGGGAGTATGTTGCTCTTCTTAGACATGGATATCTATGTCCTTCAATAGGGTTGGGAAATTTTCCACCATTATTTCTTCAAATATTCTTTCAGCCTCTTTTCCCTTCTCTTCTCCTTCTGGGACACCCATAACATATATGTTTACATGTCTCTTGCTGTCATTTAGTTCCCTGAAACCCTGTTTAATTTTTTCCATTCCTTTCTTCATCTGTTCTTTTGCATGTTTGCTTTCAGAGGCCATGTCTTCAAGCTCACCAATCCTTTCTTCTGTTTCCTCAAATCTGCTGTTACATGCCTCCAGTGTATTTTTTATTTCATTTATTGCACCTTTCATTTCTGTAAGGTCTGCTATTTTTTATATGTATGCTTTCAAATTCTTCTTTGTGCTCCCCCAGTGTCTTAAAACCCTTGATCTCTTTAGCCATCTCATTAAATTTATTAAGGAGATTTATTTGAACATCTATGATTAGTTGTCTC
Source organism: Tolypeutes matacus (assembly GCA_026826555.1). Lineage (NCBI taxonomy): Eukaryota > Metazoa > Chordata > Mammalia > Cingulata > Chlamyphoridae > Tolypeutes > Tolypeutes matacus. The sequence continues at coordinate 5,826,250 of JAKSZT010054281.1, forward strand.
AACTCCTTTATGTCACCTGCAGGCTTATCATGTTCCTTTAACTGGGCTATATCTTCTTGCTTCTTGGTATGGATTGTAACTTTTTGTTGGTGTTTTCACATCTGGCTTGCTAGATGTATCTATTCTGGGTGCGGTTTCTCCCTTTAGTTTAGGGCTTTCTTGTCTTTTCTCCCTTGCTCATTGTATAGTAGGAGTCAAAGATGTAGTTGGTGCTGTAAGCTATGTAGGCTAAAGCTGCCCACATTGCCCCAGGAACTGATAAAGCTTCTCCCACCTTTCTCCTCTGTCAGGGGTAGGGACAGAGCTGCAGCTGTGTATAATAACCCAAGTTGGGCAGGACAAGACTGTCTGTAGTTGCCCTGAGAGACTGATGAAGTTTCACACCCTTTTCTCCCCTATCTTGGGTGGGAATGGAACTATAGTTGTGGGCAGCAATATATGCCATGTGGGTCCAAAATGACCAGAGGTGCCAAGGTAAACTGACATAGCACCAGACCCCTTCCCTGCTGGGGGTGGGAATGGACCCTCTGGAGTGCCCAGCAATCTAATCCATGTGTACTGAAAGGTTGAGGGAGTACTGTCCCTTCTGCCCTTTAAGGGGTGGGAATGGAACAATCAAAGCCCAACAGTTCAGTCCCTATAGGCCAAAAGTACCTGCCGTTGCCCAGAGAGGCTGAAGAAACACCAGCACCCTCCTATCCTATTGAGTGGTGAGGGTAGCTCTATGGGCACCCAGCAATTCAGTCCCTTTAGGCTGAGAATACCTGCTGATGCCTGGAGAGGCTAAGGAAACACCAACCCCCTCCTATCCTATTAGGACTTGGGGTTGGATCCACAAGCACCCAACAGTTCAGTCCCTGTAGGCTGAAAGTACCCGCCATTGTCTGTAGAGGCTGTGGAGACATCAGCCCCCTCCTTTCCTATTGGGGGGTGAGGGTGGATCCACAAATACCCACCAGTCTAGGCTGCATGGGCCAAAAGCACCTACAGTTACCCAGACAGGCTGGGCAAACACAGTCCATCTCTTGTCCTATTGGGGATGGGGGTGGAGCCACAGGTGACCAACAGTTGGGTATGTGCAAGCCAAAAGCACCTGTAGTTGCCTTGAGAGGCTGAGGGAACACCAGCCCCCTCCTATCTTATGGGGGGGGGCAGAGGTGGAGGTTGACTCGAAGGCACTCAGTAAACCAGTTAGTGTGGGCTAAAAATGCCTGCCGTTGCCTGGAGAGGTCAAGGACACCCAACTCCTCTCCTATCTTATTGGGGTGCAGGGATGCAGCCCCACGTGGCTGACTATTCAGTCTGTGCCAGCAGAAAGCACCTGCAGTTGCCTGGAGAGCCAGGTACAGGTCCTGCCAGCTTCCTTCCTGCCAGAGTTGGGGCTGGGGTTTAGGCTAGACCTGCAATCCAACCTGGGTGGAAAGAAGCTGGTCCCTACCGATACTGTGATTTTCAATCAGCCCCTCTGCCAGGGGCAGAGTCAAAATGGCGGCTACCAGCTTCCTTCTGACCTGGACAGGCTCAAAGTTTATTTGTTCCTAGGATTATACGTTAGCCCACCAAATTTACTAATCAGTAGCTGAAGTTGATACCACATCGTGTCTTCCTCTCCTGATTTTTGGGAAATGGAGCTTCCATATCCAGCCACGAAATAGCTCCCGAGGCCATGGGCACTGACCTCTGTGTTGTGGATAGCTCTACTCGTGAATCCTCTCTGCAGATAGGCAGTCTCCTCCTTCTATACTTTCAAGGATGTTGCAGGATGCTCTTCTGGTCTCCTGGTGTCCCCAAACAGGTGCTTTAGGTAGCTCTGGGTGATTACTAACTGTCCTGAAGCACAAGTGGGCTCTGGGAGCTCCTTACCTTGCTGCCATCTTGGCTTCCCCTCATCATTTCTTTTTTATATAAGGAAAATCTGAGGTCTGAAGAAATTAAGGGACCTCTTCAAAGTGATACCAACTAGTGACAAGGTCAGAGCAGCATGTAGGTTTCCAGCATTCTTTCCCATATTGCCATGTGCAGAAAATTTACATGATGGGACACAAACTCTGGAATACTGTTTTCTGCTCATCAAGTAATCCTTTTCAAACTATAACTTTTCAAATGAAATGAATTTCATTTTTCAGCTGCTTTACGTTCACAACTCTGTGTGCCTGACTTTACTCCTGAATTTGATTATTATTACCACCTATATGGGTTAGGATACATATTGGGTTAAACATTTGATGAATATTTCCTCTTGAGGAAAGCAATCATTGCTTAAATAATTCAAGCGGACATATATCCTATAATTTTAATAGGTTCCAAAGGACTTCTGTTTGTCTTGTGATACATGATTATTCAAAAGGAAGTCTGTACTTAATGGAAGAACGAACCACTAGCTATTAAAGAACTTTAATAACCTAACTTTAATTTTTATAAATCAAATCTTAAAACTCTGTAACTAACAAACATGCCAAACTATGTGACAAGTAAGTGCATGCAGTCATTTCCAACTTATATCTAATATTCTAATGGGGCTTATGAAATCACTATTGCTAACAATGACTGCCTGACTTTTGCTAGCTCTTCAGACATTCTCCATTTGTGGGCCTGCCTGGTTCCTGAGCCCATCCTGACCAGGGTAAGATGGCACATTAAGAGCTACCCATCTGACTATCTGGTAGGATTCCTGGGCATCTGGGAGAACCTTCTCCTTCCCATTCACCTTGCCTTTGAAAGCAATCAATTGCAAAGTTCTTTTATTTTCCATCAGCCCAGTTGACTTTTCATCCTTACTTTTCTTAAGGACACATGTCAAGAAAGTATTGTGTCTCTAACACGGTAGTCTAGATAACTTTAAAAAATGTTGATTAGACTCATGTATACCCCTTTCCTGTAACCCCAAATGGATGCCACATGAAGATCCAAATCCCTTAAGATGACCAGGGAACTATAGGATTTTTCTTGAACAGTGGTTTACTAAGCACTCTGTGGTTTAAAGAAAGTATTTACTGATTGATTTGACTTATAAAGGAAATAATATATTATCTTTTTTTTCAACAGGTAAATTCATTTAAACAGAAATAGAACATGAAAAAGCTGTAACTGTGTTTACAAATAATTATTTGACCAAAAAAATTCAACATTTAATTCCCTTGTGTAAAGATTCTTATCTCATAAATCCATGAAACACAAAGAAATGTTAATGGAACTGGCCATTGCAAATCTTGCACAAACAGGATTTTCTCACTGGAAAGTGATTCTATATGGAACATTGCTACTACTAGCGTTCGAAAGATTATGAACTAGTTATTTTGATTTGTCAAAATTACTTACACAAAGCAATGTAAAAGTAACTATTTTACTATTAACCAAAAAAATAAGAATAAAACAGATTAGATATTTGGCATTAAATGCTTATAATAAATGTCATTACTCACTTTCACTGTCAATGACAAATCAGTTAAGACGGTCACGGTTGTCCACAAATGTTAAACATGAATTGGAATGAACTTTTAATTTCTTTCCATGAATGGAATGTAGACCTTACTTGCATGGGTACCTCTAGTCCTCAATGCATTTTAATAACCAAGTAAGAAAGGGTTGGAGTTTGCACTAAACACACTGTTGTTATAATCTGGTGTATCCCAATCACTAAGAACAATGAAGTAAGAGCCCGACATAATGCCTATGTCACAAATGATTCCTAGGCAAGTAATTTCAGAGGGTTTGACTTCATTCATTTGTTGCAAAAAGTTGTGAATACCTTGGCTGTCGCAAGCACAGCTATAATAACAAACAGAAGAAACACTGCTCTCGTAGAACTAACATTCCAGTAGGGAGAAGGAGAAAATAAGCAGATAAAAATATTCACACACTGGCAAGCTCTATGTTAAAAATAGTAAAAGGAAACAATCATTTGAAGATCTGTGAAAAGGCGTTTCAGCAGAGAGAACTGTATGGGGAAACGTCCTAAGGGGAAAACAAATCTGGTGGGTTTGTGGAACAAAAAAATGGTCAGTCTTCAGTGACCGAAGTGAAAAAGGGATGCAGTTCATTTGGAGAGCTGGGCTGGAAACACAATAAGGAGTTTAACCTTTATTCCAAGTTTGATGGAAAGACCTTGGAAGTTTTAAGCAGAAGAGTGACGTGACAGGTGTTTTGAAGAGATCGCGCAGGTCTCTGTAGAATTGCAGGGTGGAGAGGGAGGTTGCAGAGAGATCACTGTGTGAAAAATTTAAGTGGTCCAGATGCGAGTTTGAATTAGGGGGAGAGCAGTGAGACTGGGAAAGCAGAAGGATGCTGGATGTTATAGAGGTAGGGTCAAGCATCTTGCTCACTCTTCCTCCCCTTTCCTCTATTCTCCCTCTCTCAATACACCCTCCCAGACCAGGTGGCATCAATAAAGCACATAGAATCTGTCACGGTTATGTAGACATTCTGATCTGAAAGAAGGAAACATCTCTTGCCACGGGCACTTTAGCCTTTTTGGTGCCATCTTACTTTAAAATTCTCCCCACACCATAAGATCATAGAATCGCAAAACTTGACAAAAACAAGGGAAAAGAAATCACAGGTAACCTGCAGTATTTTAGGTGGGTTACCGATTGGCAAGAACAAAGTTCCAGCTCTTCCATATCGGCCCCCTCTCCCATTTTACCCCTCACACTCTGGAAAGTTAGAGCATATCTAACTTTATTAGACAAGGATATAATGTTTTATTGGAGGAGAAATGGAAACAACCAACAGGAGCAGATGAAACATATAACTTTATAAAAGATTTCCAATAGATCTGTGAAGACACATACAGAATGAATTCTCATAAATTCATTACAAAACTTTTCCAATTGGGTGGCTATCTGTAATTCAAAAACAGCAAATGCCTGGCTCAATTGCTGCAGGTGAGTTGGAGATGTAAAATTCAAGACTTAAAAGTCTGTGCCATTGTTCATTAGACTACGCAGCAACCTCAAGGATAAGGTTTATTCTAACCTTTCAAACTTATTTTACCTACTTTACAAAGGTGTATCTGCCAGGATCCTAACAACAAATAGATGACACACTCAAGGGAATTAGATTATGCAAAGGGGCTATTTTCAAATGTGTGCAGGGTGAAGGGAAACTGAGGAACGGTGAGGTCCCCCTAGGGCTGCAACAGTGAGAAGCCCTAGGTGTCAAGCTGAAGGAGTAAGGAGGGGAGAAGTTGCCAGAACTCAGCAAGGCTATAATTGTAGAAGACGAGCTCTCCCAAAGAAGCCATGTCTTTGTTAGAGGAACACAACCACTGCCAAGTCCTGTCTCAACAAGGAGGAAGTGAGGGGAACAAATGCCTGACCTTTCCTTCTACCCTCTGATGTCCTGTCAATGCCATCACTGGCTGAATCTAGATGGAAGCTGGAGGGCCAGGGCACTGGGTCACTCAGTCCTGGAAGGCTGAGGTAGAGAGGGGAAGGGTGGCTGCTGGACATGGAGCAAACAGGGACTGTGCAGCATGCAGTGGTGCAATGGAGACAAGGGCTTAAGAGTTATTGTTTGTGTTTTTAAGTCACATTTGAAATTTGAACTATTTAAATTAAAAACTGCCCCTCTTTTTCCTTGAGTTATTAATGTGGCATAGAGATGCAAAAAATGGTTTAAAAGCCAAACTGTGTACTAATCTAAGAAAATCCATGCCATTGGTCTTTGAGAACCCAGGTAAAAGTGTTTGTTATCAAAAGCAGAAGGGAAAAAAAAAAAAATGTTCAGTACATGTCCTATCGTAGGATGCTCATATACAGAGAGCTTATCAAAGACAACATTTCTGTTATTACAGTGGTCAAGTGGTTAAGTAAAAATCAAGCATTTGAGAGATGTATTCTATACGTTTTGTTTATCTGTCATCTAACCTTCAATTTCATTTCATTTCATTTTAAAATAAGGTCAGACTGCATCATATTTTTATGAGACTCGGTTAAATCCCTTTTTCCCTTAAATTATTATTTCAGTGATTTTTCTTATTTTTTTAACATCTTCAGGGAATTTTAAATCACTGTATTAAGTGATTCGAATCATGTTAACTTAAATTACGTTGTCTATGATTAACTACTGCACTTCCCTCCAAATAGGATCTATTTCATTTGGCTAATTTATTAAATATTAAAGCAAAACCAGGATGATGCAGAGTTTCTGAAAATATTATTTGAACAACTGCAGACCCTAAATAATAGAAGAGATTTTAGTATCTTACAGTTTCCAATGACATGATTGTAACTCATTCACATAAACATAAACATGGTACAGTGATTATCTCACTAAAATAAACTTTAAATTTAAATGATCAATGTCTAATTTTATAGAACCCTAAGTATACTCCCTCTTTTACATATAACACTAGAAAGACAGAAAAAGAAATTGCATATGAATGGGAAAATGAGTCTTGACTAAATGTGTATCTCAGAAGGATTTACTGTGTTAACGTATCCTAACTTAAAATTAAATTGCCTAGCCAGAGTCCTTATATATTACTCCTAAAGAGTGAGAATCCTTACACAGTTATATGGGTTACTGTGCATAAGTTAAATCTAAACATATAAACACAAGGAAACAAGAAGGAAAGGATAAAACGATCCAGAGAGAGACTGGAGGAAGGAAATCATAAGAATTGCAGATCAAGTGGAAGAGTAGGAGGTGGAGAAGGAAAGACATTTAAGAATGGTAATGGCAAACTAAATCTCCCAGTCAAGGGAAGAAATTACAGATTTCGTTTTAAAGCTTATTGTCCCCGCCTATCAAATTTCTCCACTGAAAGATTAAATATACCTAACAGAATGAGGGTCCTCACACGTTTATGAAAGCAGGTTCAGAAAATGCTAAGAGGAAACGACATTATTGTCTAAGAATAAAACACATCACACAGCTAGACCTGTTTTTCTCCAAAGCACATAGCAGTGGCTTTCACCCTTTCAACACCTTTGCACTTTTCTAGTGCGGCCCCTTAAATGTCTAAAGAATTGTTCAAGTGTTTAATATTGTATCTTTTCTTTGAAGTGTACTTAAATCTAAATTAAGGAAAAATGTTGGGTGAAGTGGGGCAAAGGAACTGCCTTTGAAGGACACAAATATTCCCTGGGATTAAGAGAATTAACATTTGTATATTTCCTAATGATTTTAGAGACAACAAAATCCTAAAATGAGTTTTAAAATGCATATTTGAAAAAGGCAGTTTCAACATATTTTTGCCATTCTAGTATTTGAAAGGATACTTTAACTTGATTTCACAGCTTGAAACACACTTTGGTCCTTCTATGTTTGCTGGAGTGGTTCTTAGGAAAGATTATATGTTCTGTATAGCAGAGAAAATGCTGCTGTAATTCAAGACCAATGCTGTGATTTCTGTGTTTGTTCTGGCAATATTTAGTCATGAAAGCACCTATTATCACTAGTTTCCGTTATTTAAAAACACAAAAAGCATGCTTTGCCTACCTTTGCCCTAAATCTAGAACTGGTTTCCAAAAATGACATTCATTTTTTAGTTGCCGTGTGGAAAAATGCTTTGAAAGAAAAATTCAGCAAAGAAATCAATTAGTGTATAGATGACTTCTGTTTCTTACTTTGCTGTCCTGTATTTCTCCTCTCCATCATTTAAGTCACCATTAAGTGATCTTTTATAAGTTAGCTTTAAACTAGCCTAGTAACTCATTTCTGGGATTCCTAATTCACTTAGAATTAATAAAGTTTAAAGTACTTAGTCATGATCAATGTAAGACATTTGTGAAAACTCAACTGTATGTATGCCTAATGGGAGTCAATTATCCATCTGCATTTGAAAGACACATGACAATGGCTTTCATACATAATTGGCTCATGCTAAAATATAATAGTAAATATCAGTGGTAAGTGGCAAGGATCATTGGTAAGGACAAGAGACGGGGAATAAACATCAGAGATCAAGACTTCCAGTTGTGCTCAAGAGAAGAATGGAAGTGACATTCAGCTCCGAATTTGCATGGGGGAAATAAAGCCTGTGAGAGTCCTAAGATGAGAGAAAGATCTAGGTACCATCCAACTGACTCTTCCATAAATATGTGATAGAATTCACAAGTGAAACCACGAGGTCCTGGATTTCTCTTTATAAGAATTAAATTTCTTTAATGAACTATTCAGATTTTCTATTTCTTTTTGCATCATGTGCAGTGAGCGGTGCTTTTCAAAAAAATATATCCAGGGAAGCGGCTGTGGCTCAATCAGTAGGGCTCCCGTTTACCATATGGGAGGCCCCAGGTTCGGTTCCCGGGGCCTCCTGGTGAAGGCAAGCCTGCCCGCGCGGCGTGGTTAGCTGACCCAGCGAGCACAAGCAGCAAGGGGGGGATAAATGAATAAATAAATAAAATCTTAAAAAAAAAAATAAGTATCCATTTCATCTAATAAATTCCAAATTTATTAGCAAAAATAATAATCATCTCTTCTTATCCCTTTAATGTCTGCAATCTGCAGTGATATCCCATCTTTCATTACTAAAATTGCTTATTTGTGCTTTCTTTTGTTCCCCTTAATTAGTCTTGCTAAGTGTTTATCCATTTTAATAAACTTTTCAAAGAACTAAGTACTGTCATTGTTAATTTTCTCTATTTGCCTGCTTTCTGTTTTATTGTTTTGCACTTATCTTGATTTGACTTTTACTTACTATTCTTCTTCTAGCTGCTTAAGGTGTTATTTTAGATCACTGATTTTAAATTTATCTTTTTTAATATGAGCATTTAGGGTTATAAATTTCCCTCTGGCATAAGCTGCATCATTAGTTGCATCCTACAAATTGTGACACGTTGTGTTTTCATTATAATTCAATTTGAAATATTTTCTGATTTCCTGAATGATTTCTTCTTTGACCTATGAGTTATTTAGAAGTGTGCTGTTTAATTTCCAAATAGTCTTTTTTTAGATAGCTTAGTGTTATTTCTAGTTTAATTCCATGCTGGTCAAAAATACTTTATGATTTCAATGTTTTGAAAATTACCTAGATTTATTTTATTTCCCAGCACATGCTCTATCTTGTAAATATTCTATGTGCAGTTAGAAAGAAGATCTATTCTATAGTTGTAATGTTCTAGAAATATAAAATAAGTCATGTTATTTTACATTATTGTTCAGATCTTTTTCTGCCTTAAAGATTTTTTATGTATTTGTTCTATAAATTACTAAAAGAAGGATGCAAAATTCTTCAACTACTATTTTGGATTTGTCTAATTTCCTTTTCAGTTCTGTCAGTTTTCTCTTCCTGTGATTTGGAGTTGTAATAAGTACATAAACATTTTGGATTGTTATGTCTTCCAGGGATAGTTTTACGGCTATAAATTGCCTCTTTTTATATCTGGCAATACACCCTGTCTTGAAAGCTATTTCTTTTTCCATCATTTTATTTTCAACCTGAGTCTTTCTATTTAATGTGCATGTCATGTAGACAACATAGAATTGGGGCTTGCTATTTTATTTGGGCTGACTGTTTCTGGCTTCTAATTGAGGTATTTAACCCATTCATATTTAATTGTTGGTTTTATTGTGCTCAAGTCTGTCATTTTCATATTTGTTTTCTATTTGTTGCATCTGTTCTTTGTTCTATTCTTCTTGCACTGCACCTTTGGGGGTTAATCAAATGTACTTTTTACTATTCAATTTTTTTCTCTATATTTTAGCTATACCTTTTAATACAGTTTCCATGCTTTCACTAGGGATTACACTATGCATCTTTAAATTATCACATCTATTTGAAAGTAATATTCCAAATAACACTTCACTCATCACCCTGCAGAAACATAAGAACCAGCCCTACAACATGGTAACTTTCTATACCCCTCATCCTTTTTGATGTTTTTCTTATATATTTAATATCTATATATGATATAAACACCCATCACTATGACATTTTTCTTTAACTACTCACTTATCTTTTAGGGAAATTATAGCAAAAGAAAAAGTAATCTGGTAAACTGTATCTTGATTGTATATATATATTATTATACATATATATATGATTTTAGTTGGAAATCATTTTAAACTTACAAGACAGTTGAAAAAATATAAACCTCATACAGTAAAATCCAACATACCAAACGCCTCACATACCCAAGATCCACCAGTTTTAACACTTTACTACTTTTGCCATATCATTCTATCACTTTATGTATGTATGTATGTATGTATGTATGTATGTATGTATGTATGTATGTATCTATTTTCTGAACACCTGAGAGCAGGTTGCACACATCATACTCCTTGAACAGGTAATACTTTTAAGTACATTTCCTATGAACAAGGATATTCAATTAAGCAAGCACCTTAAGAGCAGTTATCAGTTCAAGAAATTTAACATTGATATATTCTATTTTTTTCTTATGTCCAAATAATATCCTTTTAAGTCTTTTCTCCTCCATTCTCAGGTCCCATCCAGGATTGTGTACTGCATTTAATTGTTTTTACCTTTGGTTTCTCCTTTTTTTTTTTTTTTTTTAAATTGTGGAAGCGTATATACAACATAAATCTTCCCATCCCAATTCCTCCAACCATACCATTCAGTGGGATTAATCACATTCACTATGTGGCAGTACCCTTACCACCATCCATTGCTATAACTTTCCCCTCACCCCAAACAGAAACCTTACACTCATTTTCCATTAACTCTCCATGGCCCCTGCCCCCTACACCGGGCAACCTGTACTCTACTTTCTGTATGAGTTTGGATATTTTCTTTGTGGTTACCAGGAGGTTTGACTTTAACATCCTAAATCAGTAACAACCTAGTTTGTTTTGATGGCAACTTAACTTACATAGCATACATAAATCATGGTCCTAAATCCCTCTGTCTCTCCACCTTTACATAGTTCTTGTCACAAATTACATATTTATACAATATGAGTCCCAAAACCATTGATTTATCATTACATTTTATGCATTTGCCTTTTAGATCCTGCAGGAAGCAAAATGTGGAGTTACAAATGAAAAATACAATACTATTTTGGTATTTCTATTTACCAATGTCATTATCTTTACTGGAGATCTGTATTTCTTCACATGGCTTCATCAATTGTCTAGTGTCCTTTCATTTTAACTTACAGAACTCCCTTTAGGATTTCTTGTAAGGCAGGTCAGGTGGTGACAAAGCCCTCAGCTTTTGTTTAGCTGTTAATGTCTTAATCTTTCCCTCATTTTTGAAAGACAGTTTTGCCAGATACAAAATTCCCGGGTGGCAATTTCTTGCTTTCAGTACTTTAGGTATGCCATCCCACTGCCATCTTCCCTCCATGGTTTCTGATGAGAGATCAACACTTACTCTTATTGAGGCTCCCTTTTACGTGACACATAGCTGTTTTCTTGCAGCTTTCAGAGTACTCTATCTTTGGCAATTCAACAGTTTGATTATAACACGGCATGGTGTGTGTCTATATGGGTCTGTCCTGTTTGGAGTTCATTCAGCATCTTGGATGTGCATATTCATATCGTTCACTAAATTTGGAAAGTCTTCAGCCATTATTTCTCTGTCCATTTCTCTCTTTCTTCTACTTTTAGGACCCCCACAATATGTATATTGGTATTCTTGACAATGCTCCAGAGGTTCCTCCGGCTCTGTTTACTTTTCTTCAATCCTTCTTCTTTCTGCTCCTTAGACTGGATGATTTCAATAGTCTTATCCTCAAGTTCACTGATTCTTTCTTCTGCCATTTCCAATCCGCTGTTGAACCCCTCTACAGAATTTTAAATTTCTGTTACTACATTTTCAGCTCTGTTTAGTTCTTTTTCATAATGTATATCTCTCTGTTGATGTTCTCTTTGTGTTCATCTATTGTTTTCCTGATTTTCTTTAGTTCTTTATCCATTGTTTTCTCCTAACTCTTTAAGCCTATTTGGGACCATTTTTTAAAGTCTCTATCTAGAATGTCCCAGTTCTGATCTTCCTCATTTTCAGTTTCTAATGCTTTAATCTTCAACTTTGTCTGGGCCATAACTTCCTGCTTCTTTATATATTTTGTAACCTTTTGTTGAAAAATGAACATTTTGAAATTTTAATGTATTATCGCTCAGTTTTAGGGTCTGAGGCATCTGTTCTTTAGCTTGAATACAGTTAGTGTTAAGACAGAGCTTTTATTAAATCCCAGGAGCAAACAAAAAAAGAAGGAATAAAGAAAAGACCTTTCCCAATTTTTGTAGATTGACCTGTACAGTGCTCTCCCCTTCAGGGTTTATCCATCAATGAGTTTGGAGAATAGCTAGCTCCACGTCAGAGCATAGAGGCTGCCCAGATCCTTTCTGTGCAAGCTTCTTGTCCTGGGCACAGGCATGTGGCCCTGGAAATTTCCTTGTTTACACAGATACAAATGTTCCCTTTTTTAAGAAACAGTTTCCTCATGGTCACAGGCATAGCACTGCATGCCCTACAGCCAGCAATCCTTTGCCCAGGCAGCACTACATGTGCTGTCCCACAACATTCTGTAGGCAGCACTACATGTGCTGTCCCACAACATTTTGTAGGAGAGTTCAATAAGCTGCCTTCTACATATAGGCTGAGTTCTGGGACATTGAGTATCTCATGCCACCACCAGACAGAATGGGCTGGCATACAGCTCCCAGCATGTGCTTGATGGTAACTCTGTTCACCTTTAAATTAACCTTATTCTTTATTTAGCATTTGCCTGTTACTGCGGTCTTTAACTGTTTTCCAGAGCTTTTAGAATTACTCTTCCACTATTTTTTGCTGGTTGTTCAAAGCTTCTGGGTGGGGTGGGGTGGGGATGAAGCTCTGACGTGTGTCACTCTGCCATCATAATCCACAAGCTCCATTTTTGGTGATTTTTCACACTTTCCTCTTTTCTAATGAAAAACCTGTCATCATGCAAATGATTGCTACCTTGTACTTTAAGTGCTGTATCTCTCAGATACTTTATTGTTCTCAAAATTCCAATTGACTATTTTATATTTCCCATTTCTGTGCTTTTTTTTAAGTCATCAAAGCCAATTTTTAAAAATTCCTTGAGCTGTTTAAAGTCATTGTCTGCTAATTTTAAAAGGTGGGTCATCTTAGGATCTGTTTCTATTGACTATTTTTCTGTTTTTTCTTGAATATGGGCTGGTCTCATTTTCCTGCTTCCTCATGTTTCTAGTAATTTTTAATTTTATGCCTCTAAAGGGCTGGATGGTAAATATTTTAGGTTTGTGGTCCATGTATAGTATTTGTTGCATATTCTTCTTTCTTTCATTTTTTTACAGCTCTTTAAGGCTATAAAACTCATTCTTAGTCCATAGGCTATAAACAAAAATAGTACATACACTGGGTTTGGCCTGTGGGCCATAGTTTGCAGGTGTCTGTTAAGACAATACATTGTAAAGAATTTGGATTACATTGTCTTCCTTTAAAAAAATGTTGGTTTTGTTCTGCCAAGCATTAAATTTAGTAGTAGTTCTCCTTGATGATGTGATGGTTTGATTTTTGGCTTGGATAAGGTAGATATAGTGTATTCTTTGGCATGGCCCACACTCTTCTGAGATTGCCTTGTTGGTACCCCTGCTTGTGGTGTTAGCAAGGTCTCTCCCACTGAATGGGCTGGAAAGCTGTCTCCAAGCACCATATGAGCCCTAATATCTCTACGTCACTCTCAATCCTGGAATAACTGCTCCCTGCTAGAGCTCATGGTATCTCACTCTGGGTCTTAGTAACCCAGTATCAGTCAATAGGCCATGGGGAACCTATGCACATATTTTTGGCACTCCCCCTAGGCAATTCCCACGTCTATACAACTCTGTTGAGTAAGACAGCATTAAAGCAGTGTTAATAGACTATAAAGACAAAAGCACTGTAGTTCAAGAATCAAATATATCCAGCCTTGATGTCATTTAAATGTGAAGAAAAAAAAAAAAAAAAAACATTTGCAGAAATTAAAAGAAATACTACCCATGTATTCTCTCTGAGTAATTTAGTCAACAGTACTCTAGTTAAATGACAATTAAATTATACCACACATCTTGATACTAGAGAAGGTAAAAACCCACAAAAATATCTGTAAAATATTATCTAAGTAGATGATGGTATGAGACTGAGAACTATAATACAGGTTTTAGTGCCTCTTTAAAATAAAGAGGACAGATAGACAAGGAAAACTTAATTATTGTTGGTAAAAATCTCAATTTTTACAAAAAATAGGGTAAGAAGGAAAAGGGCATGGGGAAGGAAAGATATTAAAAATTGTAGGTTTTGGTGTATGATAGCATATTCAATGTTTTAATCTTGAAATAGCAATTGAGAATTACAGGCATCAATTTGACTGAAAAAACTGGAAAGGCTAACAACATGGAGATACATAATAGAAATTACTGTGTTATTTTGTGAACAATCCAGTAAAGGTAAGGGAAGGGGAAGTGAGGGAAAAAAAGACAATAAGTAGTAAACATATACTAAGATGAATGGGATAAAATCAAATATATCAATTATTAAATAAGTTGAATGGCTCTAGGAAAAAAAATAAAATCTCTTAGATTGGAACTAAAATAAAACATAGCTAAATAATATTTTAAAACATAAAGCATGTATGTTTTATGTTTAAAAATTCACAGCCGCAAGCAAAATTCACAGCCTCAAACATCAAATAAGAACAGAGAGTGATATATCATATGCATAAAAATTCTAACCCGAAACATAAATCTTACAACTTAACCAACACAGAAGAATTGCAGTTTTTATTTTAATAATAACTGCAAAATATTCCAGTATTTTTAAACTAAACACACTTTTAATAACAATCTGTCAAAGAAGAAATTTCAAAGAAAAAAATTTATGAAATGAGTGAAAATTTGTGGGATGGAGCTCAGCTAAAGAACTGCTTAAAGAGAAATCTGTAGCATTAAATGTTCATGATAAAACAAAAAAAAAAGTTAAAAATCAAGGATCTGAACTTCCACGTTAAGAAGGTAGAAAAAGAAGACCAAATTAAAACCAAAGGAAGGGAATAATAAAGATAAGAACAAAAATCAGTGGAATGATAAACAGACAAACAATAAACACAAATGAAAGCAAAGCTGGTTTTGTTAAAAAAACTTTTTTTCATAAAATTGAGTAACCAGATTGATCAGAAAATGAAAGAGGACACAAATTATTGATATGAGGCATGAAAAAGGAGATGTCATTAAATGTGATTTTTTTTTTAATGATTCTACACTCATTAAAAGTATAATTAATAAGAGAATATTACAAGCCAATAAATTCAAAACTTACATGAAGTTGACAAACTCTGTGAAACATACAAATCACAAAAACTTAACATGAAACAGAAATGTGAATAGCCATATACTTATTAGAGATACATGTAACACAGCTATACACATATAATTAAAACTCTTCCCACATGCACACACAAAAACCAGGCCCATATGGCTACATTGATAATTCTAGCAAACACTTAAGGAAGTAATAATACCAAACTTATTTTCTCTCATAAAATCCAGAGTTCCACTTCTGGCATGGCAGTGTGAGTAACTCTGTGGTCTTGATCTCCAGTGAAACTGGGGAAAAGCATTTAAAAAATTAACCATGTAAGGACTCTGGATACAGTCCTAAGGCATACAAGTGAAGAAACATTTATTCCAGAAAATCTACTAAAGCTCATTAAGAACAGTGAGAGTCTGTGGTATTTCAATAAAGAACCACTTTACTTCTCCCCACCTCCCAGCTTGGTGAGATGGAAAATCCATTCCAGACTGGTGCCACCAAGAACACACAGTTCCCTCTCCCCACAGGTCCCAATTGGAGGACTGTTTTTTCAGGAGGGGCAGGAGTCAACACTCCTCATCTTGCCCACCATTACCTGTTGTGGAGGCTGTGTACTGGCAGAGTGAAGCTGAGAGGTGGGGGCAAACTTGTAGGACAGAGACTCTATCTCGGGCACCAATAATCCTTGCCTCAACTCTGGGGTGGAAGGCCCAAGATGAGAGAGGCAAGACAAGGAGCACTCTGTTTCTAACACAAGATGTCACTCAGAGAGTAGCAAGCCATTTGTTGCTGCCTCCAGCACTCCAGTCATGGCTTAGAGATTTTGCTCATGGGGAGAAGCAAGCAATGTAACAGAGAGCTGAGAACCTTTACTCTAGGATCCTGAGGACCTAACTTCATTTACAAGAGTGTAGAGAATTTAAGCCTCTGAGTACTCTCAAGGGAAGATACTGACATATATTTTGGAGCCATAGTTTAAATTATAATCTAAGTAATTTTTTCAGGAAAAAAACTGGGAAAAGAGACATTGAGGATGGGCCATTCTGGGGTCAAAATAAATCTCAAATACTGACCTTGGGAACTATCCCTTCAAAGGGCCTGAATTTGATTGAACCAGCCTGTGAAGTGATTTATACCCCAGAGCATTACTGGAAGCAACAGCACAAACACCTGGCAATCATTGGAGTTTACCAGGTGGGTATGGTTAGAGAAAGAGACAACCCTTGTCATCCCAGGGTGACCACGGACAAACCTGAGACCGTTCCTGTGAGGAGCAACATGGGAGACTTCACACTATGGTGGGGTGGTGGAGGAGATGGAAGAGACTGCACAAAAATAATCTAGCCAGTGACTGAACGAGCAAATAACAATAACAAGCGCTAAGAGGCTGGGGAGAAGACCCAGAGTTGCTACAATGCATTATCTAAATGTCCATTTTCCAACAAAAATTAGAAGACATGCAAAGAAATAAGGAAGTGTGATCAATACACTGGGTAAAAAGCAGGCAACAGAAACTGCCTAAAAAAGGGCAAACAGAGGTTGGATTTAACAGAAAACACTGTGAGGCAGCCATTGTAAACGTGTTCATAGAACAAAAGGAAACCACTATTAAAGAAGGTATGATAATGTTGCATCAAATAGAGAATGTTGATAACGAGATAGAAATTCCAGCAAATATGGAAATGGAGATTCTGAAGTAGAAAGTATAATAAGCAGGGAAAAAAAACTCATTATAGGGACATGAATAGATTTGAACCGGCAGAAGAAAGAAGTAGAGAAATAAAAATAGAGACTATGCAATTTGAAGGAAAGAGAAAAAAACAATGAAGAAAAATGAACAGAGCCTCAGAGAAACAGCTTCATTGCTGATTTCTACCAACATTTAAAGAAGCATTAATACTAATTCTTCACAATTCTTCCAAAGCATAAAAGAGGAAGGAATACTTCCCAACTCATTCAAAGAGGCAAATATTACCCTAATACCAAAATGAGACAAATACACAAGAAAATAAAACTACATATTATTGTTTTCATGAATATAGATGAAGGAAAAAAAACCCACAACAAAATATTAGCAAACCAAATCCAGCAACATATAAAAGGAATTATATACCATGACCAAGTGTGATTTATGACAGGAATACAGGGTTGGTTTAACATCTGAAAATCAATGTAATACGTGGTACCAACAGAATTAAAAAACAAACATGATCATCTAAATAGACACATGAGAAAGCATGATCAAATCCAACATCTATTCATGATAAATAAAAAACCACTCAACACACTAGAAAGGTAAGGAAATTTCCTCAAACTGATAAAGCCCATCTACAGTTAATGTTCAAAGACTCTATTCTTCTCCCCTAATATCAGAAACAAGACAAGGATCTCCATCCTCATCATTTTTAAACATTTTACTGGAGGTTCTAGCCAGGGCAATTAGGCAATAAAAGGAAATAAAAGGCATCCAAACAAGAAAGAGAAAGTAAAATGATCTCTATTTTTACAGATGGCATGATCTTGTATATAGACAATCTCAAGGAATCGTCTAAAAAACATTAGTACCAAAAAATAAGTTCAATAAAGTTGCAGGATAAAATATCAATAAACAAAATCAATTTATTTTGATGCACTTGCAACGAACAATCCAAAAAATGAATTTAAGGGAACAATTCTATTTAAAATAGACTCAAAAATTTAAAATATAGGTATTTAGGAATAAATTGAAAAAAAAAAAAAAGTACGAAATCCATACTCTGAAAACTACAAAGCATTGTTGAAAGAAATTAAATGATATCTAAATAAATAGAGAGATATTCCGTGTTCACGAATTGGAAAATTTAATCTCTCTTAAGATGGCAATAGGGAGAAACAGTATTTTGAACAAATGGTGCAATATAATGAACTTGGATCCTTACCTCATACTATATATAAAAAATAAACTAAAAATGGATCAAAGACCTAACTGTTAGGACTAAAACTTGAAAACACTTAGAAGAAATATAGGGCTAAATCTCCATGACCATGGATTTGGGAATTGGTTCTTAGATATGACACCAAAAGGATGAGCAACAAAGGAAAAAAATAGATAAACTGGACTTCATCAAAATTAAATACTCTTGTTTCAAAGTAATGTATCAAGAATATGAAAAGTAAACCTACAAAAAAGGAGAAAATACTTGCAAATCATATATCTGATAAGGAAACTTTATCTAGAATATATAAAGAGTTCGTACAACAATGATAAACACACACACAAAAAAACAAATAAAATTGGGCAAAGGATTTAAGTACACATTTCTCTAAACAGATAGACAAATGGACAATATTCACATGAAAAGATGCTTAACATCACTAGACATCAAGGAAACAAATCAAAACCACAATGAGATGCCACTTTACCCCCACCAGGATGGCTGTTATGGGTTGATTTGTGTCCTTCCCAAAAGATACAAGTATTTTTTTTAGTTTTCAGGACACAAGTCTTTTAGTTTTCAAGTCTTGTGAATATGATCTTATTTGTACATGGAAAATGTTACTAGTTATGAGGAGGTCAAGCTAGATTAGGGTGGACCTTAATCCAATATGACTGGTGTCCTTAAAAGAAAGTGAGAATTGATCACAGATAGACAAACACAGGGAAGAATCCCATGTGACAAATGAGGCAGAGAATGCCATGGATTACTAGAAAGCCACTGCCAGAAGCCAGGATATAGGCATGGAAGAGATTCTTCCCCAAAAACTTCAGAAGAAGCATGGTCTACCAACACTTGATTTCAGACTTATAGCCTCCAGCACTATGATAAAATAAATTTCTGTTGCTTTACGCCACCCCGTCCTTGTCACTTTATATGGAAGCCCCTGGAAGCTAAGACAATGGCTTTAATCTAAAAGTCAGATAAAAACAAGCATTGACATGGATGTGGAGAAATTGGCAACCTCATACACTGCTAATGGGAATGTCAAATAATGAAGCCACTTTGGAAAACAGTCTGGTAGTTCCTCAAATGTCTAAATATACAATTACCATATGTCCCAGAAATTCTACTTCTAGGCAAATACCCAAGAGAAGTGGAAAATATGTCCACACAAAAACTTGTACTTGATTGTTTATAGCAGCATTATTCATAACAGCCAAAAGGTGAAAATATCCCAAATGTCCATCAATTCATGAATGGATAAACAAAATGTGGTATATCCAAAATGGAATATTATTTGGTCACAAAAAGAAAGAAGCACTGATACATGCTATAATACTGATGAACAATGAAAATATGATAGGTAAAAGAAGCCAGTCACAAAAGACCACAACATACTTTATGTTTTCATTTATGTAAAATGTTTTGAAAGGCAAATCTAAATTTAAAGATAGAAAGTAGATTGGCAGCTGCTTAGGGTTAAGGAATAGATTGTGGTGGGAGGTGATAACTAAAGGGTATGGGATTTCTTTTTGAGGTGATGAAAATGTCCTAAGATTGACTCTGGTAATGATTGCATGTACTTGTGCACTTACTAAAAAACACTGACATTAAATGAGTGAATTGTATGGTACATGAATTATAAATTAAGGAAGTTATGATAAAAATAAAAAGAGAAAGGAGCATTTCTTAACTCTTTTTACGAGTCCAGCTTTACTCTAATAACAAAACCAGACACAAATGAAAAGGAAACTATAGACCAATATGCCACATAAAAACAGATGAAAAAAATCCTTAAAAAATAAACAAATTGAATTTTACGACATATGAAATTGATTATGCACCCTGACCAAATAAGGTTTACCCCAGTATGCAATGTTAGTTGTCCTCTGAAAGTCAATCAATGCAATGTACCACTTTAAGAGAATAAAGGAGAAAACAGTATATTTAACTCAACAGATAGAGAAAAATCATATAAAAGGTTTAATTTCCATTCATAATAATAACAGAAACTTTACAAAAGAAGATATGGGAAGAGCCAATAATCACAGGAAAAGATGCCCAACATCATCAGTCATCAGGTATGAATATTAAAAATCACACACCCACCAGAATGGCAAAATTAAAACGGCTGCCACTGGGGATTGAATCATGTCCCCCACAAAAGGCAGTTCAAGTCTTAATTCACTTTCTTGTGGGTGTGAACCCCATTTTTTTTTTTTTTTTTTTTTTTTTACCGGGAGGTCCCGGGTATCGAACCCAGGTCCCTCCATATGGGAGATGGATGCCCAACCATTTGAGCCACATCCGTCCCCCTGTGAACCCCATTTTTAAATAGGACCTCTGAAGATGCTATTATTAGTTAAGGTGTGGGCTCATCTGTGAAAAGGATCTTTGACGATCCTGTTTAGATGAGACCAAATTGAATCTGGGTGAACCTTAGGCCATATGACTGGAATTCTTTACAGAAGAAGAAATTTAGATGTAGTCAGTCAGAGACCAAGGACACAGATTGCCAAGTGACAGAGGCAGAAATGCAAGCCAAGCAACCCTAAGGACTGAAGCAAGCCAACACCAGAACACGACAGATTCTGGGAGAAGCATGGTCTCTGATCGAAACTTTTTGATTTTGGACTTCTAGCCTCCAAAACCATGAGGTAATATATTCCTGCTCTTTAAACCAACCCATTGTGTGATACTTCATAGCAACCCTGGCAACTAAGACAGCTGCTGATAGCAAGTGTTGGCAAGGATGTGGTGCAACTGAAACTATCATATATTGCTGGCAACAAAGAAAATCATCCACTGATTTAAAGTTAAACATAGATTTGCCATATGATCCTTCAATTACATTTCAATGTATTTACTCTGGAGAGATGAAAACATATATCCTCATAAAGATTTGTACACAAATGTTCACAGCAGCCTTATTCATAATAGCTCCATAGTGGAAACAATGCAAATGTCCAAAAACAGGTGAATGGATAAAGAAATTGTGTTTTATTAATAAAATGGATACTACTAATGAATAAAAAGGAATGAATTCTTAATACACATAAAATTAATGAATATCGCAAACATTACCCTGAGTGAATGAAGTCAGATACAAAAGCACACATACCGTATGATCCTACATATTTGAAACTTTATATAACACAAATATAATCTACAAATACAAAGCACATTGGTTCCTGAGTCAGGGGTAAAGAGCTTTGATTAGAAAAGTGTGAAATGGTGATGGAAATCTTTTCTATCTAGCATATGATAGTGGTTAAATTTGTAAAAAATTAAAAATGGGTGTATTATGTTATTTGTTGGCTATACTTTAGATGTCTTAGCCAAAATGAAAATATTAATCTGTTAAAAAATTTCACAATTTTATGTGTCATTTTCTCTTGACAATACTCAAAAGGGATACCCTTAAAAAGTGAAAAAAAAAAAAAGCAAATCACTTGGATATTAGGAAATCCCTTTAAATAACTTTTGAATCAATGAGAAAAAACTCAGAAATTATAAATTATCAAAGAAAACTAAAGAAAAAGAAAGTACTTCAAAAATTTGAAAGGTAGAGTTCAATCAGTACTTAGAGGATAGTGTATATATAATTCAAGAATTCCACTTTTACTTAAATTTAAAAACAAGAAAGGAAACAATAAAAGTATAAGGAAAGAATAAATATTTAAAGTTAAAATAAATGAAAGAATAAACACATGAGAAAGAAATGATAAATTTTACAAGAGATAGTTTGTAAAAAATGGAAAAATTAAAATAAAAACCCTAGAGAAGTCTGGTAAATAAGCAAGGAAAGAAAATAAAAATATAGTTTTTTTATATATAATTAAACATATAGTAGGATGAAATAAATTATTAGTTCAAAAACCTAGGGTTTAAAGATAACTTTTTAGCAAAATAATCTGCTCAAGAAATGAAATAAAATGTAAAAAACAAACCAAAACAAAGCCCAAAATCATAAAAGACATTAGAAAGTTTGTTAAAGATCTTCCATTTAAAAAGGTGACAGACTATAACAGTTTTACAAATGAATATTATTTAACTTTCCCCCGGGGGGGGGGGGGCATAAACTTGATTATTCAAACTTTTCCAGACCAAAGAGAAAAATCGATAGCTTCCCAATTTACTTTTATAAAACCAGCATAATTTCAGTAGCAAAATATAATATAGAAAAAACAACTATATAACAACAAATAAATTAGATGCAAACTTCCTTAAAAAGTTAGAAAATTGATTTCCTTAGTGAATTGAAGAAATAATTCTATGAGAAAACAGAGTTAAAGAAATTCAGTAGTAGCACAAAATTAGGAAATTTGAAAATCTAACAACAAAAAATAATTCACAAGAATTTGAGAGGAAATCCCTATATCAATGGAACCTGTATATAGGTTCAATAAAATTCCTAATCAAAAGTAAGATAAACAAGTATAGAAGGAAATTATTCATGCATAATGAAAATGGTTACAAAAGATGTCAAACCTCATTAAACTTAAAATTCTCAAACCATTGCTATTAAAGCCATACACATATTAGATGTGCTTGCTTTCCCCACCCAAATCCAATACTGCTTTGTAGGTTCCAGCTATGTAGTCAGATAAGAAAGGAAAATGAGAAATATAAATATCAAAAAAGTAGAAAGATTATATTTATATACAAATGATATGATGTACACCTAAATATCCAAAAGACTCAAATAATCTTTTCCAACTGATCAATAGAATATAATTAAATGGTTGGAAGCAAAACAAATGTTTAGGCTTCTGGTAAATGACAGAATAACAATGATAAACTCTGAACAAAATTAGAACAACACTTGGAGGGCACTGCAGAATACCTAAAAGCAGGGAGAAACAGCAGGGGATTCAACTTTTGAAAGAAGTGTGAGATCCACTTTTATCTAGCTTCTTTTCCTTGAGGGATATCACAGTCTAAGCATGTGGCAAATAAAACCTAAAAGAAAGTAACAGTATGACCTGAGAGGTTGGAGTTTAAGGCTGCCAGAGCAGCTAGAAGTTGAGGAGAGAAATCCTGGAAAGAAGGGAACCAAAAAAGCAGAAGTGCCCAAATATGCATACATATTTCCCTCAAATCCTTGGCCGACCTGTGAACTGCACTTGACTGGGGTGGGACTCAAGACTGAAAGAACTGAGCTGAGATATTAGTACCTTCTCATATCAGGAAAAGAGTAGGATTGGTGTTCATGTCCTGAAACCTTGGAAGGGTTTGGTAAGCACCACTAGTATTCCTTTCAAACCCTAGAATCAAAATGCTTTAGGAATAAAGATCACCCTCAAGGATTAAAGTATTATTAGCCCAAGGATCAAGGCCTAAAGAAAGAATCACCCAAACAAAGGTTAAAATAAAATCTCCATAAATTTATATAAATAAATTTAGGATGATCTATGAAAAATTTAACTGGCTGCTAGGAAAAAAAAAACAAATCTCTTCAGAGAAAAATAATTGAATTGGTCTCTACAGTAGATTATCTACAAAGTCCTGAATTAATACAAAATTACTAGACATGTTACACAACAGGGAAATGTGATTCATAGTTGAGAGAAAATCAGTCAACAGAATAGGCCCATAGAGGACTCCGATGGTACAAACATAGACAAGTATTTTAAAATAACTTCTTAAAGAAGTTTCAAGAAAAAATGATATAATGGGTGAGGAGATGAGGAATTTCAGGAGAGACATGGAAGTTATAAAAAATGAACCAAAGGGAAATCCTTTACTGAAAAATACAATAAATAAAAATTTAAAATTCATTGTATGGGATTAACAACAGATTGGTCATGACAGAAGAAACCAGAAGTGGCACTGAATGTAGATCACTACAAATTACCCAAACTGAGGCACAGAGAGTTATGCAAATTTGAAAAAAAAAAAAGTACAGAGTCCTGATGACATTTAGGCCGGTATTAAGAGGTCTAATACATGTGTAATTAGAGTCTCAGAAGAAAAGAAAGAGAGAACAGATTAGAAAAAATAATTGAAAAAAAATAATGGTTGAAATTTTCCAAATTTCACTAGAATCAACAGCTCCCAGACACAGAAACCTCAGAGGACCCCAGGCAAGATAAATATGAAGAAAGCCACACTTAGGCATATTATAGACATAGTGTGGGAAACCAAAGGTATATAAAAAATCTTAAAAGCAGCCAGAATCAAAAGACACATTAGGAAAATAACAATAAGAATGATTGCCTCCTTCCCATGAGGGGTAAAAAGAAAATGGAGGTCAGAAAATTGAGCAACATTTAAAAAATGCTGATGTAATTAAAACAAAACAAAAACAAAAAAAAGAAAAAAAAAACACCTGTCAACTTAGAATTCTAAATCTAGAGAAAATACCTTTAAAGGTTAAGCTGAAATAAAGGCATTTTCAGTTAAACAAAGGTTGAGAGAATCTGTTGTCAACACGCTTTAAGAAATGTTAAAGGAAATTCCTTGGGCTGCAGTGAAATACCAGATGGAAATCTGGATCTACCAAAGTTATGATGAGCATTGAAAGTGGTAAATATGTGGGTAAATATGAGAGACTAGTTTTCTTTTTTCCTTTAAGCTCTTTAATGATCAATTAAATATTTAATTAAAAACATTCACAAATATGATTGGGTATATAAATATGTTGGAGTATAATATATTACAACAATAGCATAAAGGACAAAAGGAGGTAGGCATAAATGGGATTGTGCTGCTTGTAAAGTATTTACATTGTACAGAAATGTCATTATTAATTCAAGTTGGACCAATAAAAATGTATAATTGTGAACCCTAGATCAACTACTTGAAAATATAAGGAAGTTTAACAAGAAAGGTCAACAGAGGATAAATAACAGAATACTAAAAAGGTCAACCTCAAAAGGAGATGGGAAAGGAAGGACAAAGAAGAGAAGTCAAAAAGAAAACAAGTAAGATATTAGACATAAACCCAACCATAAATGTAATTATTTTAAATACATGTAGATGGAATAGTCCATTAAAAAGCCAAAACTCCTTAATTATATACTATTTGCAAGAGACAGACTTTAAATATAAAAGACACAGATATCATGACAGTAAAGGATTGGAAAAGAATAGTCCATGCCAATAATAAGCATAAGAAATCTGGTGTGGCTACTTTAGACGTAGAAAATATTAAGGAAAGGAATATTACCAGAAATAAAAAGGGTTTGATTCATATTGATGAGGATAAATTTATCATGAAGACATAAAAAATCTAAATGTATTTGTACCTAAAAACAAAGTTTCAAAATACATGAAGCAAAATTGACAAATATATGAAAATATATAAACTGTATTTTCAGTAAGAAATGGGAAAAATTGCATTCACAAGTGATAAATCTCTAAAATAACTGGTATAATTTTATCAAGAAAACTATAGGACTTATGTAAGCAAACTATAAAATTTTATTAACGATTAAAAAAATCTTTAACGATTAAAACACCAGGTGGTGTTTTTGGATAAGAAGACAATGTACTTTCATTTTCATGTGAATAAATAAATGTAACATAATTTCAATTGGAATGCCGCTGTGAATATTTTTAATTGAAAAAAAACCTGTTGACTGAATGTTCTTTTTCTTTTTAAATATTCATGATGAAGGGGGTGATGTGTCATGTTTATAATTTGCTACAAAATGGTTTCTCAGCAAAAAAAAAAAATAATAATAAAAAGGCAAAGAAATATGGTAAAAAGTTAATTCTTTAATCTAGGTAGTGGGTGTGGAACTACATTTGAGTATTTTCCTGTAAGTTTGAAAATTGTCTTATAAAAAAATTCAAAAATTTATTAATGACTTTCATGAAATTTTTGAAAAGTAAAGGGAAGATGAGGATTAAATATGTACGATAAATTTCAACATAGTTACAGTAAACAAAACAATATGATCTTAGTAGAGGATTAGATAATTAGCAACTAAATGGCTTAAAGGGCCCAAAGAATTACCCAAGTTGACACAAAAACATAATAAATTTAATTCAGTGGGAAAAAATGGATAGTTCATTAAATGATACACATTAAGAAGAAATAAATTTATATTCATAACTCACAATATAATTCCAGAAGTGTTAAGATGAAAATATAAAAATTAAAACTATACAAATATTCAAAAACACTTTAAAACAAGATTTACCTAACCTTGGTGATAGGGGAAACCTTCTTAAGAAAGATAAGAAACCCATATTTGATAAAAATAAATGATAACAGACTTGGCCTCATGAAATTAAATTACTTTGTGTTTCAAAGACAATTTGAATAAAACACTTGAATATCACTTACAGAAAATATTTGTAAGAAGTAAGAGAGAAAATTTTAACACCCTTAATGAAAAGATAGAATGCAAACTAATTTATAAAAAGTAAACAATTCAACACAAAATAAGTAAAAGTTATGAATATACAAATAGGCACAAGAATAATATGCATTCAAGATACTTGATACTATTTACGTGATCCTTTTTTATACCTTAAAAAAATGTGGGCACATGGGTTTCAGCAAGCCAAACGATACTTTATCCAGGCTATATTTCTCTTATTTCATAATTGCCATGAAAGAAGAGAATGGGGTTTATCTAGCTCTTACTCAGTACAAACAACTGCGTGTAAAGCTTGTTGAAGGCACAGAGATGTGACCATTGTAAATCATCCATATTTGGATCAAGGAAGAGAGTATATTCTGTGATGTTGACCCATCTTTAGGCCCCTTCTCTGATACCAGCCCCTTCCACAATCCTGGGAGAGCCTCTGGCAATATGTTCATACTGCCGTATGCAAAAGTAAGATATTGTTGAATTGTTTTTCAGAGAAAAGACTCCCAAAAGTATATAAGTTTCAAGCCCCACAAAATCTGGATCTGTCCCTGCTGGAGGTCAAGTTGAACCACAAACTGCTGCTCAATCATATGGCACGGGTACCATTATGGAAATACTTATCCTTGAAGAGGTAAATGTTATGATGTATCTATATTCATTTGCAAAACTAATGTTTTGTGTTCGGGGTACTGTAAGTGAATTGACTCTAAAAACCTGAAAGTAAGGAAAATAGAGACTGCTCACTTGAATGAAATGTTAAGATCAGTGCCTGATGGGTCCTTGAGGAGCTATGCAAAGCACCTGAACAAAAGCTCCAAGTTCAGCAAGAATGTACTGGAACCAGTCAACGAATGTTCTCAAACAAAGGCAGTGCTAAGAATGGAGTTAGTCAAGCATGGAAACAGCCAAAGTAAAGTAAGAGCAATAGATGCTGGTGGTAACCACCTATAAACTGTCCAAGGGAGCGGTTTAGTCAAGGGACTAAGACTTATTTCTGATATGCAGATGGGATGGCTTCATGATGATCAGACCTGACATAGCTCTGAATCCACTAGCAAGACATCCCTTCTGTGAAAACAGACCATCAGGCAAACTCTTTGTTCTTTGCCTGCGGTCATTAGAACACCCATTTGAATCCCCTTGATCAGATTCCATGTTCATGAAACAAACTTTTCATTGCAACTTGACTTCTTCTTAAATCGGATTACAAGGAATGACAATATTCTGATCCTTGTGACTGGAATATACGTTGTAATTCAATAAAATGGTAATTCGGTTTTATAGACCAATCACAAGTGCTTGGTTAATTAAGTTTCTGAAAAATAAATCCGTTTTCCTTTGCTCAGCAAGTCAGGCTTCTGAGTCTGTGAGGCCAGTGGCCAAATCCTGGAGTATAATAAATTCAGCAAAGGACCTCTTGGGAAAGAGCTTGCTAGATTTTTCCTTTAGTGTCCATTTTTGCACAACTCGTATAAATTCCAATTTCGTATAAATTCTAATAGTATTTTAATAATTCCCATAATCCACTATCATCAATTTTGTTATGCAATGAAATACCCAAAGTAAATATAAACAAAATGCACACAAAATAAAACAGAAAAAAAACTATATAAAATATTTTTTGTATTGTTTTTACGTTTCTTGTTTCAGATATAAGTTTATGCGAAATTACATTTCTGAATGTAAATATAATTTATTCCAGATACTTGTAAATGGGCTTGTAAATGTTTAAAAATAGTTTTTACCTATGCGATTGATTATCAAGGTTTAGTGATCCCGTCTGGTACATCTCTTCCAACTGTTTCCTGTTTCCAAAGTATAAAGCAAGGTCTGTGGCGATAATGGCTTTGCGGATGATCTCAAGCACCTGTTCATATTCGCTGGAGCTCAGGGTGGAGAAGATATTGTGCCCTTCCAACTACGGAAAAAATACAATTAAAAACCACCAATCAAAAGCCCAAGCTCTAACCTTATGACATTTTCAGTTATTTGAAACAACACGGTCAATGCCATTTGGCATACTAATGACAATTTTTGGTGGAACAAAAGAATAACTCAAAAATGACTGTCATGAAATTAGTGTTTGGGTTTCTTTTCCAATAAGCTTCAACAACCGTGCTGTGACCACTTAAATGCTCTCTTTTAACTATGGTGACAATCATTTGCTACCATACAACCCCAGAGATTTAAATATACCTGGTTTTTGAATATTTCTATCAATTAAAGGGCAAGAAAATTTAAAATGTTTAATTTAAAGACTGTTCCACTTAAACTGATTAAATGCTTCAGTAATTTTTATATTATGCAGGGATTGAGTCGAAAAGATCATCTCTGTCCCTGTCTTCTGCTTCATGTACTACTAGGCCGAATCAAGCTTAATGAATAATATTCTGTTGTATCGATCTTAAAAGAGAATGTTCCACAACCACAGTGTAAAACGTATTCAGGCACATTAAAAACCCTCCCTCCAGGAAAGAATCATTTTTACATAAAACACAAATCACTGAAGGTGAAAAAACTGTCTTCTCTTCTGACCTTATGATGGGCAATAGCAAATCACTACCCTAAACAAAACCAATATGATCCCAGAGTATAGAATTATTCTTCTGTATATGATTCTTTTAAAAAAAAAACTTTTTAAAATAATTTCTTCTTCTGATAATTTTAAATTTTTATTTGTAGCTGAAATTAATGGATATTTTTGTTCAAATTAAAAAGGTTGACATAATTAAGATGCTCTGAATTTGTGGATTCACCAGTTAATTTTTTAATGATTTAATTATTAGTCAATATTGTTCTAATGCAAATTGATTTCATTTGTCTTAATGTATGTTTATCGATTTGTAAAATACATAAAGAACTTGAAACCATGTATGTACCTTTAAAAATTCAGACATTTCTCCAAGACATTGCCTGATGCACATTATTCTGAAATAAGTTTGCCCTTGTGCCATTTGTTTTCAATCATCAGAATCTTTATTATTTATTCTTAAGGTCTCACAGATATTTAAACTATGCTATCATAAATACAACAAGTGGAGTTATTTCTAGTTGGTTATTTTCATGGCAATAATAGCAGCAAGGCCTGACATTTGTCAAATGCTCTACATTTGACAATGCGCTTCCAAACATATGATTTCACCTTCAAATTATAAAATTTAAATAGATCATGGATATTGATCAGAAATCAAGTATTTGCTGAAACATTAACAAGATTTTTCGTTGTCTAAAGAGAAACAGTAGCATGTATAAAACCTGGTCATTTTTAGGCATCTCATTTGAAGCAGTTTTCACGAATACAAGGGTCAAATAGGTGGACTTGATAAGGATGGATTTCAGCTCAACACAAGGAGGAATTATTTGAGTGTTCAAAGAGTTACAATATGGAATATGCTTTTTTTGAGATGCTACGGGTTGAGATGTTCCAGCACAAGTTGGGTGGTAATTGATGGGGACACAAGGGAAGATTCAAGCACTGGGCAGGTGGTTGAACTTGATAACCTTGCAAACTCCTTCCAACCTCAACTCTCTATGATTTTGTTATAAGAAGGAAATCTTTAATTCTGATTACTAAGAAATCTACTTTGCTTTGCTTTGATCATAATTCAACTGAACAGCTGACCTCAGTTCTGATACTCAGTGCTTTGTGATGCATGTTTCCTACCTCATAAACATGTTTCAAATCAGACCACGCTCAGTCTGCTCATATCTGCCATAGGAAAGGAGTCTTTAAGAGGCATCACATCTATAAGGTTTTATATGCTTTATTCTATCACCAATGCTTACCAAAATAAATCTTGAACAATAGTGTATAAAAATATTCCAGGAAGCTGTTGGGAGTTTTCCATTGTTTTTTTTGTCTTGGTTTGTTTTGTTTTCATCTCTTCAAAATAAGGACTTCTAAACTGGGTTTTAAAAATTCCCCAGAGGGACTAAGGACTTATGAAACCCTTACAACTAGACATGAAATACTGAGTAGTGTATGTTTTTATCAGTGTCTCAAAAGACCCTGAAGAAAGGATCTGTATATTCTGTGGGTACTTCAGATCCATTACTTCTTTTACTACTTTTCAACCAAAACAGGAAACCAGGTGGAAAAAGTTCAGTAGAGGATCTTAATAATGAAAAGTATTACTAAGAATTTTTACTGCCTTCTTAAAAATATTTTTTCAAAAGTAAAGGGAATAAATGAATAAATAAACAATAAATGGTCCCCTGCCTTCAAGAAAATCTAGAATATATTTAATATATTTTTAATAGCATTTTGCTATTAAAACAAAAGAAAATACAGGATATACAAGCAAACACATCAGATAAAACAGCTTAAAATCTTTACAAAGGCCCGATTTCACACATTAGTTGACAACATAATAAAACCTCATAAAGTCACAATACTTTTATGTACTAATTGATACATTTATTATAGTTAATAGCCCAAGTTACACAGATTGAAATTTTATCAATTCAAGCTCAGTTGATCATGTTTTGCATAAATCAAGTATGAAATAGCCTGCATTTTATACTTAGGAAGGTTTCTAAAATCCTAAAGTGGGTGAGCAGCACATAATTCTGATGTCTATGAAAGAATATTTGTAGCCTCTGCTTGCAAATACTCTAGCTGAGATGCATGAGGCTAATAAAGCATTATGAGATACTAGAGAATGTAAACAGTGCTGAAATTCAATCTGAAGCTGAAAGATTACTCAGGGGCTCATGTTGAAAGGATGACCTTTAAGGCTCTTTTCAGCTCTTGATCATGTTTGGTTCCATGGCTTCTTGGCATTCCAATTCACTGTTGGAGTATTAAGAAGCCACTTCCTCATTGGCACAGCCTTGTCTTCCTCTTCACAAAATAAAGAATATATGTCTCCATTTATTTAGCAGGCATTTAGTGTGTAGTGCTCCACTTTGTGTAAGGATGTTCATTAGTAGTTTAGCACCTATTATATCCAAGGCTTTAAACAATGTAAGTTCATTTTTTAAGGAGTTCATTGTTTAGTGAGAGAGACAGGCGTAGACACCAATTAAAATGGAGAGTATTAGGCTGTACAACTGAGTTAAGTAAAGGACTGTGAAAGCAAAAGTAGGAGGGGCAGCCTATGCAGATGGAGTAGCATGAGACCACAGAAATGGTATCTGGTGGGAACTACAAACATTTCAGTATAGCTGAAGCAAATGTTCAAGCAGAGAAATGGTGAGAATTAAAGAGTGAAAAAAGGGGAGCTTTCTTACAGAACTGAAATATTATTTTGAAGATAATAAGGATTGTGTCTTATACTCTGCTAACAGTGTGGACTGGAGTAAGGTCACAATGGAGACAGAAAGAGACTGACCAATCTTTACTAAGTAAGGTTTAAAAATATTATTATTAATCATCATAATTCCCCAGAAAAGCTCTATGGTGCTTTGCTCTATAAATGAGATTCTCATGGAAGGTTCTGGAAGCTCAGATTTTCGTATCTGCATGCCAACCTCTGTTCCCACTAATTCTGCCTCATACTGGGTTGTGAGTCACTTCTGTAGGAAGCCACCGGTATGGACTGGATCATTCTTGTGCTTGTATGGAAAAAAGTCAATGGAACTAATTGCATTAAGCATTTACATTAATAATATCTTTAAAAGCTATATAATACATATTTTCAGATTTAGTTACCTAGTGCATTAAACCACATACTAGGAAGCATGTAGTATTGTCATAAAGAGCACAGAGTTTGAAGTAAAACAGTTCCAGCTTTTAATCCCATTCTGCCACTTACTAGCTGTATATCAATGGACAAGTTTACTTAACCTTTTTGATGCACATTATTCTCATCTGTAAAAAGAGAATGAATAGCAGTACTTATACGGTGTGCTATAAGAGGTAAATGTATTGATATGTGCAAAATACTTAAGTTTATGGCCTTTAGTAAGCACCCAATAAATGATAAAATGATGATGATGATGGTGGTGGTGGTGGTGGCAGTGGTGGTGGCAGTGGTGCTGGTGTGATGGTGGTGATGATAAAATTTACCAGCCTAGCTTCTTTGGTCAGACTTAAGGAGAAAGAGAAGGAAAAATCAACAAATAAACAAAATGCTTCAAATGAATGAATCTGGTGTCCAAAGACCGTTTCAATCAGAATATATTGGTAGAAAACAATAGATTTAGGGGAGCAGATGTGGTAGAGCATCTGCTTCCCACATGGGAGGTCCTGGGTTCGATCCCCAGTGCCTCCTAAAACCAAGAAAAACAAACAAACAACAAGCAGGCAAACGAAAAAACCAACTCTGATGTGGCTCAGTGGTTGAGTGTCAGCTTTCCACATACGAGGTCCCAGGTTCGATGCCCAGAAACTCAAAAGAAAAAAATAGTAAAAAAAGATTGAAAGCTAGCCTCTGTGTCATACACTTTAGAGTATTAGTGAAAAATAAGGTTGAATATAATGATACCAATATTGCTATAATTGCAATAAAGACCACAGTAATTTCTACCTAGTGCAGACAAATTGGGAGAACTCTTTAGCTGGAGACAGGGAAATATGGTTGCTTTAAAAATCATGTGATCCCAAAATGTTCGGTGAAAGGATAACTTTCTGAAATCTGATTATATTTTGAAAATAACTGGACAATTCATGATTAATGGAATGATGAGAACTTTTTCTTAATAATAAGAATAATCATTCTTAATTGGTCTGTCTTCTAAAATTTTGACTTTTGAGTACTTAACACGGAGGCTACACAGTGGGAAAAAAAAACAAAAACAGAAGAAGGATAGCTTCAATATTCAAAATAAGCATTAACATCTCATTAGGAAAGAGAATAAATGGATTTAACATTCCAATATTAGTAGTTATATCACAATTACTAAAAAAGCCAAGGTAAGTTTTAGGTTAGAAAACAGAGCTTACCTACTTTCTTGGATGTCAATGTCCATAAAAAGTTAATCTACTTTACTTAAAGGCATTCCCACTTACTTTCCACTACTCAGCCATCTAAATCCTTACTTTTCTGTAAAAAAACTTGCAGTTTTCTGTCTCCAAACTTTGCACACATTGTTCTATACTGAATTCTCTCTTACCCACATTTCTTATTCCAGTTCCACAGCTGCCTTTATCAACCATCATATACTGAGCTTTTGCCACATTCCAAACCCTGAGCTGTGTCTGCAGATACAGAAATGAATAAGATGCAGTGATTGTCCTCATTGGGCTTATAACACAGTTCAGGTGGAAAACTCAGAGACTTTTGACACAATGTGGGAAAAACGAAGATATGTATATGCTCGAGGTGCTCCAGAGCCATGGAAAAGGGGCTCACTGCTGTGCCCCAGCTGTGGGGATACCATCAAATCATTTTCCTGGAGGAGGTAATCCTTAAGCTGATCCTTAAAGGTGAGGAGAAAGTGATCACAGAAAGAGGTATGGGGGAATGATAAGTAGAGGGACTCTAAAGAATGCCACGTAAATCAAAAAAAATTATTAAAAAAAAAAAAAAAGAATGTCACAGAGATAACGGTCCGGACCGACAAAAACTATGCCAGAGATGCAGTTCTGGAACAAGCAGAGGCCATTCCTAAAAGACATGTATACCAATTAAGAAATCGGGAGTTTAACCTTGAGGACATAGAGAGCCACTGATGGGTTTTAAACAGGAGGGATAACATGGTCCAACAAACAGGGAAAATATGATGAAACCCTAATTTGGGATGTAAAATAGGGAAGGTATTTGACAAACATGAAAGAGACTGTCGTGATCAGTGGGGCCAGTTCAGCACTTACAGTGAATCCAATTGGGACCTTTTTCTCTACTCGATGTTCATTATTATCTATACACAGTGATGGGCTATGATCTACACCAGGAAAGAGACCAATGCCCAGCATTAAGACGTAACAGGAAACTCTGCAAAAGTTAAGAATGGGAATTCATTTTTTCTCTAGATACTCCTTTAGTTTTCCTTGCTTTACTCATGACTCAAGGACTTCCCATTGCCCAGGCAACAAAGAGAGCCCACTGCATTCTTCTCACTGTATTGAAGTCAAGGCAAGTTCTGACCAGTTAGACATTCTTCCTGCTTTTTTGTACGGTTAATATGTGTTTGTGCATGTGTTAGACTGAAAGTTAGTTTTATATACAGGCATACACACACACACACACACACAAATGTACAAATATATACTCTCTCTGCTTTTTGATGTTCCTTGTAGTTAACCAGTTGTGAACTTGTCCACCCCTCTTCTGATTGCCTAGATTATCCAAGATGGCGGCCATATGGAAAGTCAGCATCCAGGTCAACAAGTTATAATATACAGACAGACAGACAGACAGACACACGCAACTTTGAAAAGGCTTGACTGGGAACTATTTCCAACTGTTGTACATTGAATTTCTTATCTTTCAACTGGCTTTGTTGCCAGAAGATAAATAGTTGCAGACCCATAATCATCTGTGTAGCAATGGAGATAAGAGTATCTGGAGAGATCAGGAAAGCAATATGAAAAGTCTTTCAATATAGGGAGTACTTTGGATACCAGAGACATTCACGATGCAATTCTATATCATTCTGTCTCATTTTTTAGTGACTGGAGGTTGGAATTTTCACTGTTATCAAAGCCTAGCACATTAAAAGATGGATCCCAAGTTGGGAGCTGTCCTTTTGATTAAGATATAAAATTGGCAGGTGAATACAAGATGTGGGTAGGGCAACAGGAGAGGTAAGGGATGACTCTTGGGTCTCCAACCTGGATGGCTGGGTGAAGGAAGTGGCCACCATGGGAGACTTAACATGGAGGAGGTACAGAAGATACTGGGGGGAAGATGATGAGCACAATTTTGGACATACCAAATTCCAAGTTCGAGTAGATGGAAAGAGAGTAACACTGGACCGAAATACAGGTTTGAGAGTGTGTAGGGTGGGAGTGTCTGTTAAAACCCTAATAGTGGACCAGAGGCTCAGCAAAAACAGTGGCGTGGGGGCAGAACCTTGGGGGACACTAGCATTCTTCATGCCAGAATGCAAGCTGTAAGGGGAATGGGATTTCTGTTGTTTTGTTCACTGTCAGATTCCCCAGTGTCTAAAATGAAGGTCCAGGCCCAAGAGGAGGTGTTCAGTACATGTTTGTTAATTTGAACTGATTTCAAGCAGTCAGATGAATCTGGGAGCAAAGAGAGAGAAGGATCACGAGCATATGATGTAAAATAAGCCAAAGGTACAGACATTTTCAAAAAGGAATGAAATTTTTCATGCACATATTTGGTGTATTTAAAACAGAAAATCCATTTTTAAAATACCTGGCAAAATACAAACTTTGAAAATGAGTGTTAAATATCTATTATCATTTTAATATAAATTATTTCCTAAGAATGAAAGCATTATCCAAAATATAAACTACACATTACTTGAAAATGTAAGGATTTTAGCTCCTTTGAAAAGCCCACAGCCTTTAAAAATGAGAGGCCTTAATTATTTCATTTATTTGTGAATGTATATTGTACAAATTATTTTTATATAAGTTTTTTTTTAGTTAATTAAATAATGTTAACTACATTAACTGGGAGAATAATGACAAGCTAGTTCCAAATGTTATTTTCTGATTCATTAATTTTTAAATAAACTGATTTTGATTTGGTAAAAAAAAAGGAATGAAACCTTTCCTGAATCCTCCTGCCCAAGGAGATTAGGCCCAGTGCATTTATGAAGCCCCGATATTTCTCCATGTCATAGCTAATGCGGGAGGTTTTTCGGTTAATTCAGTATCTGAATTCAGTTTCAAATTGGTGGTGCTTTTCATTAGAATCTGCGGCAAGACCCTAGTCCTTCTTTCCAATGTACCATTCCTGTAATCCATTTAATACCTTACCTCCTTTAAAGATAGGGGAACAAATTATAATCACCTAGCTAGGGACTGAAATTCTATCTCTAATACCTCGAATTTAACCAGCTACTAATTAAAAGATCTCTAACAACTTTTTGGATGCCAACAGCTGGTCCACCTGAACTTAATTTACTGCTCAGAGTTTCCAGTACTTAAGTTTTCATCATTCTAGGGACACTGCCTTATGAAATCTGGAATCCCCACATCCTGAACATCTACTGCTGGTGGCAGCAACTGGGAATAAGTCTAGCACATGGTTGGACCCAGACCCTCTCCATTCCCATATGCTTTGCTGTAACTGCCATGCTACATGGCTTAGTTTTTATTCCACCCGAGAGCAATACACATTGCCATTCTTGTCTACTTCAAAACTGATCATCTAATATTTAAAATAGTTTTTTCCAAAAAAAAAGCTTTATAAAGGTGGTTAACACTCATTTTCAAATTAATTGTAAGAGTTGTTGTCATAGTCAAATATATGAATCCATTTAGGATATGAGATGCAATTCAGTGTGTCCTAAATTATTTCTAAATGAAGGCACCTGATGCCATTTCTGCCTTTTATCATTTTTGCAATACAAATAAATAGCCTCAAATGATAAATGAGGCCAAAATCGATTTAAACTGTTAAGAAGTTTTCTAATGATTTTCTATTCACAGAAAGCATGAGATTTGAATATGTTTGTGTGTCTATCTATCCATACGTGTATCCGTTTATAAAAAATGATTTTTTGCCAAGGAAAACTCAGGCATGACAATTAAAAATTAATTTTAGGGTGAGAATCAGCCTCATGAGCAAGGAGAACATTCAGCAACCTACTGGATATTGCTTAAAAATGACTAAAGTGATCATATACCGAAAATACCATCTCTCCTCTACTCAGCAGGTTACAAACTTGAAAGTCCCACCATTAATTTCCACTTTGAATCAAGGCCTTAGTCGCTCTTATCTATATTAATAAACAACTCTGTAATCTTACACAACAGCACTCACATTTCGTAAGTTTATCATTTATTGCCCAGCTAGAAAAGTCCTGAGGAAATGGGATCAGAGTAGCTACATTTTGCTGGGGTTTTAAAAAGTCTGACTATGCAGGATGTGGTGGTTTGGAACCACGTATCCCAGAGAACATGTTCTTAACCTCAATCCATTATCTATGGGTGTGAACTCTTGTAAATAGACCTTTTGATGAGGTTACTTCAGTTAAGGTGTTGCCCAACTGGGGATGGGTCTTAATCCCATTAAGGGTTTTATAGGGCCACACAGAGGGAGCAGCCTCCAGCTGATGGTCAACAGAACCCAGAAGAGAAGGGAGAAGCCAGGAGAGGCAGCCATGTGCATTGCCAGGTAACAGAAAAGCAAGTGGACCAAGGATCACTGGCAGCCAGCCTCAGAACACCACAGTCTTCTGGGAGAAAGCATCGGCTTGATGACGCCTTGATTTTGGACTTCTCCTGGACTCAAAACCATAAGCCGATAAATTTCCTTTGTTTAAGCCAACCCATTGCATGGTATTTATTTTGGCAGCCAGGAAACTGAAACACAGTACTAGCAATCACTGGGGCAGTTAGGCCAAATAAGAAGTCATCAGAAGCCTTTGGGAAGCTGAGGGGAGCAAATTCTGAGTGTTCCGAAGTATGTCTGGGTAGAAGGGGAGAAAGCAGCAAGTGGCAAAACTTTTCTGCTTCGCAATCTGCCAACAGCGATTGCTGCTAGAGTCTCTACTAGGGTTTTATTATGGCAACTCTGAGAAATCAAAATCTTTCCCTTAGTCACATAATCAGAAGACCTAATGAAGGTTTCTTTTCCTATATGAGGTGCTGACACTGAGAGGGAGACTTAAGAGTCTGCAATTCTTAATTTAAATATGAATCATATTTTTATAAAATCTCTGTGTGAGCAGTCAAATCATTATGATGTAAGAACTACCTTCTTAACATAAGTTTGAGGGAAAAGGTTTAAAGGAATGAAGGAGCACAAATATAACATATTCAAGTGAGATCTGTCATTGTCTAGAATAATCAAGAAAACCACTCTAACAGCAATGAAATAAAATACAAAAGACACAAAAGAAAAAGCTAGAAGGACTCCAAAGCACTTACAACTGGGAATTTGCCTAACTTCTGAGATTCACTGTTCAACACACTCTGGTTCAAGAATATAATAATCCATATAATAAAATTAAACTATCTGAAACAAACCTTGCCTCAGGGTATTGTGTGCTTATTGACATAATACCTAAACATCATATATGATTGAAAAATGCATATATTCAAGATCTTCATAAAGCATTCTTGATCCACAAGGCCACTATTATTTACCAGTGACCAAAGATAAGGCTCTATAATAAAATTTAGCTACTGTTTTTCAAGTAGGCCATCCCTGTATTTCTCTTTCACTTATAAAGCATTAATGTCTCTTTAAAAATCACTACACCAAAGGAAAGCTTGGCATCCGTACATGTGCATGCAACCATCTTACCTGAAGGATAGAAACTGTCTGGGAAAAGTGGTGTTGTTCCATTGTAGAAGTGGAGTATAGAGCTGCTAGAGGGTGATCAAATTTCTGCAGGTAGCTGTTACTGAAGCCCCTGTGATCCAGGTCGTGACACAGACATGCTATTAGCAGTCCTTTGCGCTTAAAAAAATAACAATACGTTGTTCAAAACAAAGAAAGAGGAGAAGAAGAGCCTTATAGCTTACCATTAATATCAAATCAACCTCTGCCATTAATGCAGCCAACTCACTAAATCACTCGCTCATGTTTAAACTGTCCATTTTCAAAATTTCAAATTCCAGTGATATTTGAAGGTATAATTTCTAGAAGTCCCTAAACTCACAGGGATTCCTATGACCAGAAAAAAAAGATTGAAATTCCTGACTTAAAAGGAATTAAATATGAAAAATGCTGGAATTCTCAAAAATTGTTTGGACAAATATGAAATAGAGGAGAGTTCTACTGGATTTTTATTAACTTTTGGTGATAAATAATTATTCCTTAGGATTAATCTAAGCCTGGATTAGAGGTTTTTTTTTTTAATTTATAAAAGGAAAATATTTTGCTTTGTTTCAAATGGTACACTTTTTTTTCTGGAATGCTCCATCCAAGTTTCCTGCCCAGACTGTAGATTTGGTATGATTTGATGGAAAAATGGTAGTCCTGGACCTCAGGAGTACTTGGTTCTAGTTGAAATGCGAACTTGAGAGAAGTACATTTCACTTAGTACAGAGATGCCAGCTCCCTTTGCTCTGCACTGGTCAGATGTCACCACAAGTATTTTATCAGGTGGACAGAGGAGAGAAAAAGGGGACTTGATTTAGGGCTTTGGCAGGTCCCACTAGGACCACTGTGATGTGAGGGACAGGAGAGAGATAAACAGTCAAAATTGGTCCTTCATAGCCAGAGCCACCTAGAGACAGAATAAGAATCATATGGGGGCTTTTGAATAATGGGATTCAGACCATGGAATAGACTAGACAGTCTCCAAATCTAATTCTGAGATTTGGAAAGCTGTGTTGCCAACCCTGGTTATGGAAAGTCAGATAAACCAGTTAAACATCTCAGAGCTTCTGTTTTCCTTATACTAAAAGAGAACAAACACGCATTCATGTCTTAACTGTATTTAAAGCTTCGGGTTCCCAAATCAGTAGCATATGTGTACATTTACTCAGGGTATATGGGCAATGAGAAAATTTCACTTTGTTTATATTCGTTCAGAAGATGTAGGCTTTAATAAGAATGAACACTACAAAAAGTAGTGGGTTGATGAGGATTTTGGTGATGTTGAAATTTCTGTATCTATATTTCTTATTCGAAACAATATGCAAAATAGAAATTAACAAAATGTAGTTCCAAAAAACAGGAATAAAACAATTGTGCTTCTGTTAATTTACTGCACCAAAATTTGCCCTAGAATAACATGTCCAGTATCCATGCCATAAAAGTGCTCCATCCATTGAGGGTATGTGAAATGGGGTGGGGGGAAATGTGTGTCCACACCTACCTCCAGATCGGTGAATAGCCCTTGATTGCTCTGGAGTATGGCATACATGCAATGGGCCACTGTGATTGCATGTTTCCAGTTGTGGTAAGGAACCCTCCGGTAGTTTTTCTTAACAGACATAATAAAACGACATAACTTTTCCAGCTCAAAGCTGTGTGGAAAAGAAATTGCAATAGAAACCATTATGTCCCTTTTATGGAAAGAATCAATACGTTCTAGAAGAAAGCTCATGTATCCACAATGTCGGGTACCCTTACCACACTTGAGACTGTAAGGATACCTCTATTGACTGAGGCCTGGATTTCAGCTCACCACTTCTGTCTGTTTCTCTAACCGAAAGGAAGTAGGATAATGGAGATTCTTTTATAATAAAGTTTCTGTTCTGGTAGATTAACTGGTCCACCAGGGAGAGAGATAGCAGCAGCAGGAGCATTATGTAAGGGCACACAGTCACCTGTCCTTAACTGCCATCACCTGCCTCACCTCTGGAAGCATTTTCTACACCCCATAGTATTCAACAGACAACAAGATAGTGTCATCCTGCCAAGGGTATATTGAGTTAATATTATGAAAAACCATATTCAGATTCAGGAACTGCAAATATGCATACCATGAGAATTTCATAGATGAGAAATCTAGGTGATGAATTTTCTAGATCCTTTCAAAGTGAATCCAAATTATTACAGTACTGTCCAATTATTTGTTAATATAATATATGAAATAAGACATTTATTTTATTATACTATATGATTATTATACTTTTTAAAAATACATTTTATATTATTATTAAGCATTAAAACTTAAGTACTATGAGCTCCCTAAATGGTTTTAAGGAAACCTAAAACAAAAACACATCTACATAAAACAGGGCCCTCTGAAATACAAAGAGAAGAGAGCTCATAAAATTTAAAAAATATATAGCCTGGGATTGTCTTCACTAAAAATTTTCAAATGGCCTCAAAGTATAAGATATAGCAGTTTAGGAGTTTCAGCTGGTAAAACTCTCACATGATAGCTAATAAATAGCTGAGGTTAGTTACAGTTATTTTATTATATCCTTTGTAAAGAGCAATTTTTAAAACTCACTGACAGAAATAAAAGAAGACAGATAATTCACTAGAAAAGGAGTGACAATTGAGTTCTAGAGAAATTAAGAGCTTCTTAATTAAGAGCTTTTTAAGTGAGTAAAAAAGAGAAAAAATAATTCCTTGCATTTAAACATGTATGCTTAAATTGTAAAATATCAGATATAAAATCATGAAAAGTGTCTAGGACAGGCTAAAGGTATGGATGGGGCATTCAAATGAAAGCTGCATTAATTAAATTACTGGCAAAGTACTAGATTTTGAATTAGGAGTCATATTTCTTTTACATCTATCCTAACTGCTATATAGCGTAAGCTGAGAGTTTTTGTTACATTTGTACTCAAATAGCGGGGTTCCTGAGGGCTCTAGGGACATCCAGACACTATAAGCAGGGCAGACAAGCTCGGGAATTCAGCACCCTGTCAGTGGGCCTTACTTTGGAATTTATGCTCCCCAGTGTAACAGAGTTAGACTCATTTATAGTTTCTCTACATATGGCTCTTCTGCCCCTTTTATTTGAACCTATTATTAGCACTATACTTGTTAAATATCTGTCCCAGAGACTTAGATCTTTAGTCCGTCCATGTGCCAGTTGAGCCCTGAATCTCAGCAAAGTTGCAACACCTACTCTCCAGTTTATTGGATTCATCCAGGACAACTAACAAGGAGATGATGATGGGCAATGCCCATCCCAAGGAACAGACAGTGTCTACAACTGCAAGCAAGATAGTTCTATCCATCTGCCCCATGGGATTTAAGCTCCCTCTCAGTTAGAAACGGAGTGCTCATCGTCATCCCCAAACCCTCAAGATTGGGGAATGAACAATGGAATAATATGGATTTATTATTATCCTATTATAGACTTTTTATTATTCTAGCAATGGAAGAACTTTTATCGGTGATATAAAGGCCGTGGTCACCAAAAGTTCTGAGGGGAGGAAGAGGGAAGAATAGGTGTAATACGGGGATATTTTGGGACACTGGAATTGTCCTGCATGGTATTGCAATGACAGATATGGGCCATTAAAGATTTTGTCATAACCTACAAAATTGTGCGGGACAGAGTGTAAACTATAATGTAAACTATAGTCCACAGTTAGTAGCAATGCTTCAATGTGTTCATCAGTTGTTATGGGAATCCCCTATACTTTTATGTAACATTTATGTAATTTAAAGCTTCTTTAAAAATAAAAAATAAGAAATTTTAAAAAAGGAAGTTTATGTTAAATTTACATGCAGCATTCCAAAACACAATTTTTAAAAGTATGCAATTTGCCTTGAATGGTAACCCCGTCTCTTTCAGTTATAAGCCTAAGGAAGTTTTAACCTATTTATGATCACCTAATCTGAAATGTGGTTGTTAGCCAAGGCACAGGCTTATTACCAGAGGATCCACTGCCTCTAAAGGAAGTGTGAAGAGGCTGTGAATTTGTCCAACCATCACAGTCCTTTCTTATTTGAATATTTAGAAAAATAATTTACATATATCTTAAAATAATTATAAGCCAAGAAAGTAGCAAGGTATATAGATAAGGGAGGAAGAGGTCATGGCACTCAAAATTTTAAAGAGGAAGTTTTTGGGTAATGCATACCAGAATGTCCCACAGGACCGATGGAGCATATGGACAAAAATTCCGGGCCACATATTTTCAAAAGGACCAATGTCAAAGTGGAACCTGAAATGAAAAGAAGTCAGTTTATTGTTAAATGTAATTTGGAAAAAAATATAGTTACAAGTAAAGAAATTAATTTAACTTTTTGTCTATCAAAAACTAAAGACACTAGTAGTTCAGCCACCCGTTTTCCTGTCATCTCAGTCACATCTCTCATTTCTTTAAAGGTCTCCAAAGGAGGATACTGCACACATTCTCTTAGGAATTTAGTCCAATATACGTCACTGCTTCATTTTCTATTAAACCATTTGTTGGGGGAATAAAAGGATGCTGCATGTGTTATCAGGGCATTTGAAAAGCACAAAAGAATTTTTGTACGTTTTTGTAGTATCCATTATCATGAATAGGCATATATTACACAGCTCACAGATAAGGGGGAGAAATCCTTATCAAAAATACATTTTAGAAATTAAAGTTATTCTATCTCTTATTTCACACCAGAGAAAATTTTATAAATACCCAAACTTATTACCAACTTTTCATTTGCTAATTCAATGTCTAACATTTAACCAGAATACACAGAGACATAAAATACACATTATATTTTCATCATACAGCAAATATCTGCTCTAGGTCACATTTGAAGATTTTCTACCTAGCTGAATTGTGTTAGCTTACACTTACAATGGGCATTCAAATTTTCATAGGTCCTATAGCCAGTAACTTAAATATATTAGCATGGGATGGAAAAACAAAGCACGGAAATTGAACTAATTATTGCTACATTCTCAAATTTAATTTTGAAATGTAAATTTATCTAGAAAGGAAAACTTTTAGATATCTGATATCAAATGTCAATTTGGATATGAAATATGACATGGTATAAGGTATGCAATAAATAAATAAGAAATGCTAACATTTAGGTTAACTGAAGCAAAATCAAGTTTAGATTTTTCTTTTTTAAGGTAAAGAGATCTGGCCTTATTTCCAAGTTCTATCGCAAGATTTGAAATCACTT
This sequence comes from Tolypeutes matacus, assembly GCA_026826555.1. Classification (NCBI taxonomy): domain Eukaryota; kingdom Metazoa; phylum Chordata; class Mammalia; order Cingulata; family Chlamyphoridae; genus Tolypeutes; species Tolypeutes matacus. The sequence continues at coordinate 5,870,273 of JAKSZT010054281.1, forward strand.
ACAGAAGGAAAAATGACAACACATGAAACTCCACATATGTAATATGACATTTGCGATTCTAATTCTAGAATCCTAGAATCCATTTCACTTTAAGTTCAATCCAATTAAAAATATGTTCCTGAAGAGTGTCTGCAACTGCAAGCAAGACAGTTCCATCCATCTGCCCCATGGGATCTAAGTCCCCTCTTAATTAGAAACAGAGTGGGCATCACCATCCTAATATCCTCAAGACTGGGGAATGAACAATGAACTAAAATAGACTTATTATTCTATTATAGACTTCTTATTATTCTGGCAATGGAAGACTCTTTATCATTGATATAAAGACAGTAGCCACCAGAGGTTCTGAGGGGAGGGAGAGGGAAGAGAGAGTAGGTGTAACATGGGGGCATTTTTGGGACATTGGGATTGTCCTGCATTACACTGCAATGGTGTATACAGGCCATTATACATTTTGGTCATAACATATAAAATTGTGTGAGGTTGCAAACTATAGTCAACGGTTAGTACAATGCTTCAAAATGTGTTGATCAATTGTAACAAAGGTACCACATACTAATGAAAGCTGTTGTTACTGAGAGGGAAGTGTGGGAGGGGGAGAGGGTGGGGTATTTGTTGAATCCCCTATTTTTTTTTTATGTAACACTTAGGTAATCTAAAGCATCTTCAAAAATAAAAAGCAAAAACAAAACAAAAAATCTGTTCCCAAAGAAGCTGACAAAGCACAAAACTCACAATTCAATATCTTTGCAAAGACGTGCTGGGAGAGTGAAGTGCATGAGGCCCTGCCACTCTTCTGCAGTGCAAATGCTATGATAAGAGAGCTTTTCCATAGTTACTCGGTAAATGCACTCTGAATGACGAATCCTATGATACATCTGAAAAGCAAATCCAATAGACAAAAAGCAAATTGAAAGAATGTTTCAGGTAGTGATGTCATTTAAATTCAGAATTTGGTATATAAGAACCAGATCTATAATTGAAACTAAGTAGACTAATTACTATCCAATTCCACATATACAGAAAATATGTACATATGTGACTTTGAAGATAAAAAAGAAAAGGCTTTTAAAAAATTGTATCTCTGGTTTAAAAGACTTATCAAATTGCATAACAAAAGGATTTTTACCAGACATTATGTATGGGTAGAGAGGTTACTTGGTATTTATCAGTCTTCTTTACAATTTTCTATAATTCCAATTTTTCACTAATAAAAATGAAAATATAACAATTCTCAATAAATATATCAGAAAACAAAATGAATGAGTGTTTAATCATTTTTAAAAATGTAAGACTTATGGTCTTTCTAAATCAGTGAAAGAGAAATTTAATAATTAATCTTCTACTGAATATCTCCTCTGAACATCAAACTCCGCTGGGAAATTTCATAATCATTTCTGCACTTCTTTGCCAAACACTATCCCACATTTTTGTTTCTGTCCATAAAATCACCATCTTTTAGCCACTGTAGTTCAAAACAGAAGTTCATTTTTTACTCCTTTTCCTTGTTCCTCGAATCCATTAAGATGTGTCTTGAATTCTCCTTTCCATTAAATGTTCAAGATTTCTAGCCTGCATCAATATTTTAATTGTTGCCCTATTTACAATCAATTCTTTTTATACACTTTGGAAAAAAACAGGCTTTCTTAATGCCAATTCTTTCTTCAAAAATATGTGAGTTTCCCTTAAGGAGACAGATGCTTCATTTTCTTTATCAAAAAGCCACAAACCAAAAACAGCAGACTGTTTATAAAATAACCCCTATACTTATGAATTCCTTTCTACACCTAAAGTAGAGAATTAAATAGTTCAGCACATATAATCCTCACAAAAATTGATTGATATTTATCATAATCCCCATTATACAGATGAGAAAATGGAGGTTCAGAATAAATAAAGTGAGCACACACTAGTCAAATCAAGGCTTAATCTCATTTCAACAAAATTATAAAGTCTGTTTTACAGGTAGGGTTACTATGCTTCACTGGCTTGGTTGATGCGTAGTCCTTGCTATGGAAAAATACTTCTAGAACTCTTCTTGCCACAATTAATGTAAAAATTCAAATCACATACTCATCATTCTTTAGTCTTGATTTAACCATATACTTATTCTGTTACTAAGAACTAGATTTAGAGTTTTGTCGCCATTACAGCAAAGTATTCAAATATATAATGCAAATTTAGATATATCAAAGTTTGCATCTACCTGGCATGTGAAGTGTTGATTACATTAGACATAAATAAATGGGTACCTTTCACTATTCTAGGTCAACTGAGGTCTTAGTGTATTTGTATGTGTGTAAATGTAGTTTTACTAGTGATATGTAAACTATTTGCAAAATAAAATTAAGACAAACAGTTGGGGAAGTGGAATAGGTCGGTTTATGTTTGTGAATTAATAAGATAGACTAAATTTGCAGGGGTATTTTACAGGGGAGAAAAGCTTTCTGCAGCAAATTAATAGTAAAAAAAAATAATGTTATGATTGTGGACTTGATCAGCTTTGTTAACATTTTGCATTTCATCATAACATCTAGTATAGCACAGCTCAACTGTGGTATTATTTACAATCTTCATAACTATAAGGATTACAGGAGCAAAGAGTTAAAACATATTCTCTATTTCTCTTTTTAAAAGTATTTTGCTCAATTCTTGGTGATCTCGAAGTCCTCTAATCCAGGCATATCCAAAATGTTTGACTGCAAAATTCTTTATCATTAAAACAATTTTGACAATGCACTCCCAGTAAATGTATACAAGCTTAGAAATTATATGCACAAGTACTGTGTTAACATATTATTTACATTAAAAGCATAAACTAAAATAGAAATTGAAAACATTAAAATAAATACATATATTTAAAATATTTTGTATCCTTACTAAACAAGGCTTTTCCTATTCTTAATCAAGAATTAAATATTTTAGTGAAAGTTCTGTAATTAAACATGTATTATCACGTCAAAATTTTTCTTTTCTACTTCATGATACAATGGCTTTAAGCTTTAGTTCAGTTTAATTTATCTCAATACTTAGATTTTCAACTATACTATTTGAGAAAGATATGCCAAAAAGTGTGTGGATCTGAATGGAATAAAGGTAATATTAGCTGTGCTTACTTAAGCATCACACTTATATTTTTGCTTCCTAATAACCAATTATTTTTTGGTTCAAATTCAGTCAGTAAGTTTCCATTTTCCCTAAAGACAGTCAGTTGATCCTGCAAATCAATCAGTTACATTTTTGCATATCATCAAAATGGGCCCAAAACAAATGAAAACTTCATGGGGAATATTTTAATCCATTAAAATGTCTGTTCCACAAAATAAAATCATAAAAATATTTACAATTTTACAAAGGCAGAAAGAAAAGAAAAAGGGAAAGAAGAAGATATGAGTCAAATAGAAAACAAATAGGATGGTAGACTTAAACTCAAACATATTAATAATCACATGAAATGTGAATGGTCTAAATATCTCAAAGGGTAGAAAATGTAAGGCTTAATTACAAATCAAGACCCTTCTATATGGTATTCACAAGAAATCTTAAACATAAAGACACAAATAGAGCAAAAGTAAAAAGGTGGGAAAAGATATGCCCTGTAATATCAGTGAAAAGAAAGATGGAATGGTTATATTAGTATTAGATAAAATAGATTTCAGAGCAAAGACTACTACGAGGGCTAAAGAAGTTCATTTCAAACTATAAAGAAGTAATTCATCAAGAGGACAGAACAAACCTAAATGTCATGCACCTAACAACAGAGCTTCAAAATACATGGAAAAAAAAAAAAAAAAAACTTTGAGAGAAGTGCAAGTAAAATAAATAGATGAATCCATGATTACAGTCAAAGAGCTCAACGTCATTCTTGGGTTTGATCTAGTGATTCAACAACTCAATCAAAATTGCAGCAAGTTTTTTTCTAAGAAATGAAAGGCTGATTCTAAAATTCATATGGAAATGCAAAGGTCCTAGAAGAGCCAAAAAGAACTTTGAAAAAGAACAAAGTTGGAGTTATTATATTACCAGAATATATATATATTCTTTATCTTGATTGTGAAGAGTTCATGGGTATATATATATATATGCACATCAAAAATTGTTAAGTTGTACACGTTAAACATTTGCAGTTTGGATTGTATTTTAATACATCTTAAATAAAGCCATTTCAAAAATTCTGGTCTCAGTCTTTTTAAGGGTACAGATATGATTATTTTTTATATGTGAGGCATAAATTTCAGCAAAAAGATCATATAACAATGTAAATACTTCCAAATATCTGTTTTCAAAGTGCTCCTTTCCTCGCAGGAAAGCAAATATTTTCTCATACTGTGCTAACATTGAAGGTTAAGATTAACTAATGTAAACTTATCTTCTTAGTAACACAACACTGTCATTTGCCATCACAGACAAAGCTGGCAAATTTGGAACATTTGTCTTTTCATGAAAGAAATGTGTGTAAATACTCTAGGAATTCGATGACTGTTCCAACTATTTTGCCACAAGCAGCAAATTTGTACATAGAGCAAATGAAAGTGGATTTATATTTCAGGGCATTTTAATCATTTTGAATTCTTCTGATCAACTCATAAAACAATCTCATCTTTTCTGATATGGCTGAAGAAGAGCTTGGATCAGGATTAAAAGTATAGGCCGGCTCAGAGAGCCTCAGTGAGGTTGTTTCTTGGGAACATGACTATGCTTGTGTATGGCTGAATCCCCATTGCCTACCACAGGGGAGTCTGCAAGGGGGTCCAGGAGGGCAAAACTATTTTCGTAATACTAAGACCTTTTCTTTTTCACTCACAAGTGCACAAGAGCCTACATGGTGTGTGTGATGACACCACTGATGCCAATGAAATGGTGCTCTATATTCTTCAATTTCCTGATTTTGGTGTTTTTAGATATTAACTCAGTTTTACATTATACCCTCTATAATCTCTGCAAGCTCATTATCATACAACAGTTATTTTGAAATCTATGGTTTTCCTTGTGCCTAAGCCTAAACACAACAGGAAGTACATTTTGTTAATCTGTTTTGCAACGCTTTAAATATTTTCCCACAACTTCCCAGTTTAAAATTTTCATCTACAATTTACAATTTAATAGCTATTCTAAAATAAAACAATTTATATATTTCTTATATTTAAGAATGAATCATTGGCTGAAGAGGTTAGAGAACTACTTTTTCAACTCACAGCTATACCCATGTCTAAAACTGCTTAAAAAAAAGATGAAACATATATCACATGGCTCTCTAACACATGGCAAGCAAGTCAACTCCAAAGAAATAATAAGAAATGAAAAATATGAGAGCTACCTTTCTCATGGCTTTAGAAATGCTAATAATTTATCTAATTGTATCTTATGCAATAAATAACAATTGAAGATTAAATATATATACATATATATTTATTTATTTATTTATTTATAAGCCCATCACCACAGTCAATTTTTCCCACTTGTAGTAGGCCCACTGTAAGGCAGGATACTCTGCATCCTGGACAAGAAATGAGGCCACCTGGTGCATGGCATGATGGACGCTCTATCCATGTATTAAAAATTAAAAGATATTTTTCATATTAGTTAGTTAAAATAAATATAAATAGAAGTTTTAGCATTTTCTTCCTATGCCTCAATGGAATATTACTCGCCTTCCACTTTAGAGATGGTACTGTATATTTACTATAACTTGGTGCTACCTGTAATTCAGTAATTCCATGGGAAAATTGCAAGTAAATGAACACTATTGCAGAGTAAAATAATATTGCTATTATTATTATTACTCGTGAGTGCTTATTATGTGCCAGGCAGTGTTCATGTAATATTTCACACAATCACAGCAAACTTATATTTATTCCTGTGATCCTTTTACAAGCTTACATCTTCCAATTAGAATGAATATACTTTATTTTCTAATTAGTGTAAGTAAGTCAGCATATGCATTTCTACTTTATAGTGAGAAATAATGACTTTTGGAAAATTTCATTGCTATTTAGTTTCCATTTACTAAATGACCTTAAATATGAAAAGTAGAAAATAATATATTCTAGGAGATTATTAGTAAATGATTTCACCTTATTCATCTTACTGCAAATCACTAAAGAAGGTAGAAAGCTATGTTGCCTTTTTACGTTCATTTTGCATGAATTATTTGTCTATGACAACTGTGTAGTTAATTTTATACTCAGCATCTGAGTAAAAAGTATTGCTAGGGGAAGCAACTACTACTGATCAAAAACTGCAATTTATTTGGATGGCATACCAGTCTTGGACACTATTATATGAAAAAGGTATATGTACTCAGAAGCGAGAATAATAAATACAAACTGAAAACATGAATATAACATAGCATATTTCTACCATGTGGTAAAAATAATCTAGTAATGTTTTATAACATGCCATCCCTACTTCTTTGCCAGATAAGTATATCTAATTAGTCATTGTTTGGAATGTTTTTCCTGCCACCTGTTTCTTCAATAATCTTCATCATGTTTAGAAATGGTGGTGTTTAAGAAACAATCTAATGCTATGAATGTTCAAAGTAGATCAAGGGTCACTTTAGAGTAACGCAAACTGTTAAGAACCTGGATTCTGGGATCTTCTAATTGGGTTGAATCCCTTTTACTAATAGAATAAATTTGGGCAAATTACTCAATCCTCCGGGCCTTAATTCCCCATCTGTAAATTGTGGGTATTGTAGTAGCTAACTCATGGAAGCAATGTGAGGGCTAAATAGGATAACACCCGGGAGTTAAGCTCCTTGTTAGTTGTTGCCATTTACTCATCCTTCATCCACATCTGCACTTTGTTGCCATTCCTTTGGCTTTTTCATAGTTTATTTAGGAGATAATCAAGAAGAGATATCTACTGTTCTTGGGCAGCAATGCTGGGCTGTCTTGAGAGAGCCAATTATGTACATCTCTTCCCAACTCCACATTCAGTGGTATAATGTTGGTAGCTTGAAATCATGCAGAGTGGGATGTACACACCAAAAAACTGGCAAACATTACAAGTCAGGGCTTTTCTTTTTTCAGAAAGGTGGTTGCTAAACATTTACCAGCAAACCAGTGTGTATGGGGACTTTTATTCCACTGGGAAAGTGTGAGATATAATGATAGTTGTTCTACTACTATAAACGGTACACTCTTTCCCCTCTTTTAGGTCTAAATCTATTTAATTTACATCTCAAATAGAATTCACAAAGTATTCATTAAAATACACATCGAAAATATGTTTGTCAAAAACATTAGTGATGTTAATAATTTTTTTAGTTCTCTAAGTAAGTCCTAAAATAGAAGACACTTTCTGCATAAGCATGGACAGTACTGAATAAGAAACTTTGTGGTATTTAAAATGTAGTAAAAGAGTTACCATTTTGGGTACAACTGCAACCTCAAGTTTTCATAGAAATTTCTGTAAACTATTTTTAAAGATGGAAATCAGGCAATGACTTCATGTCTACACCTCAATGAAGAGGCTCAAAACAATAAAAGGCAGAGCAGAGTAGTGAAAAGGGGGATCAGAAGTGGCTAAAAGTCAAAGACCTGCAGCCAAATTAATTTTATCTTCTGTTGCTTCAGGACTAATTTTAATTAATTTTAAAAGAATAGTTAAAAAAGAAAACAAAAAATTAATAGAGAACAAGTGTTTTCAAGAAACAAAAGATGGAAAAATTGTATTCACTCTACAGTCAGCCACACAGCACTCAATATTTTTTCTACATGTTAATAAAATGCTGTGACGTATATGTGAACAAGCAAATGCCTAAGATACAACACAAAGTTTATCGGTGGGTTTGAAAGCAGGTATTTTCTGCATCAGACTGATGCATTTAAGCAATTACTAGACCAGAACAAAAGAGAAAGGGATGTAAAAGAGATGTTTGTTGAACAGAATTAAAGAAGTTGAGCATATAACAATTGCCTGCAGCCAGCTGAATTGACACTAAAGAAAGTGAAGTATCATGAATTTGGACGAAATGAATAATCGAGCATCAACACAGCTGGTCTACAAGAATAGCTCAGCTAAAACGAAATGGGTATCCTGGTTCAGTAATTGCATTATGGACAAATATTGAAACTACTTAGCTGGTAAATAAAATTGTTTTATGAAGAATGTGCTTTAAAGTCATCATAACATACAGTATTCATCATAATCCAATTGAAGGAATATTCATGATGTGGTTATAATAATGTACTTATGAATAGGTATATCATTCTCAAATATAATTAATGGCAACAAGTAAAAGTAATGATTTTCTGCCATCGTGTGAAAAAGGTTCTTATAAATCAATACAATGAAGCCTTCCATGGATTTAGCAATGAGGTAGAGAGATTGGAATAAGTCAGAAATTCTGGACCTTATCATAATCAGTGAAATAATCATGAGTTTGGTATTCCCACTTCAAGGCTCCTAACCTTATGTGGACCATCTAGCAACACGGTTTATGGCAGAAAAAAGACAAAAGAGAGCAAGGCTTAGCCGTGCTGATTAGGCCTTCACTGGTCCTTCTACCTTTTATCTTTACCTGCAACATGCTAAATTCAAGGAAGTTTTTCTGCGATTTAACTTTTCACAATTCAAGAAAGTTTTTATTCTGCTACCACAGAGCTTTCAAGAAGACAACAGCAAATCAATGTGTGCCATGTGGAGACCATGAAGAAGCTTCATTCCTTTCAATGAACATCATTAGTGTTCTGAAGTTTGGAAATTAAATAAAGAGATGGACGGGGGGAGAGAAAGAACCAAAGAAACTGAATCTAAGAAATTCAAGACTCCTGTTTAAAATACCATGTGTTATAGAATCATCAACTTCTGATTTCAGCACCATGGAAGCCGAAACTCCCTTCCTACTACAAAAACAGAAATGCTAGACAAATATATAACAAGTTTTAAATACAGAGAGGCATAAAAGAAAGAGTGGAACTAGTCATAGGCTTATAAAAAAGGAAGGACTATATAGCCAAAAAGGGAATTGCACAAAATAGTGCTTCAGTGCACCAGGGGTATGTCAGACCCAGCAGCTGTTGTGGCAGCATCGTTTGGTGACTGAAGGTCGATGTAGGATCAGAGACTTGGCTATATAAGAAGGGGTGCTGAGTGGACAATGTCATTAAAAGAAAAATGAACTTTGTCTCTACTTGGGGCTATGGGTGGAAAATAGCATCCTTCTACTGAATCACTGAAAAGCCAGCCTATTCCACATGTAGTTGTAGTTTCCAAATTTATATTACTTGCAAGAATTTCAAGTTAAAAATTAACAAAAACAAAAAGTAGACCCAGATCAAGAGTACATGGTTGAACAATTACTCAAACCAGGGCACAGAAGCTTCCCACAGAGGAAATAATCTGAAATTAACTTGAGAGCACAATTTAAAAACATATACATAAAACCAAGGAGGCAGATATCAACACAAAGAAAAGCAACAGATTAACACCCCTAAGAACTGAATATGAAACATACTTTCAGAATTTAAAAGCAAACAGGTATACAGGTATAAATTAAAGATTAAAAGTGTATAGTAATACTAATGAAGGGATGTAAAAAATGAAAAATCAACTAATTTTACAAAGAAAAACAAAAATGAAAATCTAGTCACTAAAACAAAAAAAAAATAGTGGATAAGTTAAATAGTAGTTTAGATATAGTTGAGGAAAGAACTAGTGAATTGGAAGATATATTTGTAGAAATGACTCAAATTGAAATAGATCTACAGAGATGGAAACTGTGAAAATGAGACAAAGATATATAACTAAAAGGACAGTCCAGTATATATTCAATGGGAATTCTAAAGGAGAATGAAGAGAGAGCTTGGGAAAGCTAATATTCTGAAAAACTATGGCTAAGAATATTCTGAAATTGATGAAAAATGTAAATAACTAGAATTAAAATAAATTCACCCTTACACATATTACTATAAAATCAAAAAACAAGAGCAAAGATGGATAAAACAGACTTTAAAGCAAACAGACTTTAGCTAGAGGTTAAAACACAATGGGATAATATATTTAAAATGCTGAGAACTGCCAGCTCAGAATTCTATAGCTAGTTAAAGTAACATTCAAATAAGGGAAAATTTTTCATTGTCAGACAAACAATATATTTTACCACTTACAGATTCTCATTGAATGTACTAAAACAATAACTGAAAAGTAGGACACTTTTACAACTGTACGATACTGAAAATATATTCTAAAACTCTGGTACAGATAAAGCAATATTGGAAGGTAAATGTGTAACCTTTAAAAGTATGTATTAGAAAATGTTCTTCTGGTGGTTTTGTTACTCTTTTCCTTATTGTAAAACAAAACAACCAGTCAAGACAATAACAACAACAAAAAAAAATTGATGGAAGTTGCTGTTACTCTTCCAAGACCACCGAAATAATAAGCATATATTACCATTTCCAACATATAAAAAAGCTACACTATTTTAAAAATCTACTTATAAGTCAGTTCTTTTGGGCTGAAAGTCACTTCTTAGATGTAGTGTCCTAATGTAGTAATACTAGCTAACATTAACTGAACACTTTCACTGCGGGGCAGTTGCTAAACACTGTAAAAAGCCTATGAAAACTACACAGTATTATCCTCAATTTAAAGATTAAGAAATATATGCTTTGAGAAGTTAAGAGTTTACCTCCTACTTTCTCAGGTGCAATGCCAACTCAGTTTAAAATCTGAGAGAGATAATATTTGTCTTTGGTTCTTTTCTTCTACCAGCCTTCACAGTCTTCACATTGCCATTAATCCTATCCTACGGTATTTTCACATTCATGTCAGCCCTGATCTTCAAGAGTGCTGTGCTCCAAAACCATGTGCTTTTCTTTAGTAGCTCCCCACTTACCATTATTGCCACAAATATATATATATATTTAAAAACACAAATCCTCCTATTTGATCAGTGGAATTAATCTCAGCAAGGTGTCAGGAGAGAAGGAAATTGGTCATTTAAGTGAATGACCGGTAAAAGGAAAAAATATATATTTTAAAGAGATGTTTATTAATTATTCCCAAAGTAAATTATATTGGTGGTAGACTCTAAGACTAGATAAAGTGAGATAATTCTGTGAATGTGGGGAAAGCTAATATTGTTATCTGATATTTGTATGGTACTTTATAATATATAATGAGCATTCATGTATGGCATATTTGAATTGAATTTTATCTCAGCTCTGCAAGTGAGGCAGGTTATTTCACAGGTGAGGGCACAAAGGCTCTAGGAGGTTTTGAGTTACCCATGGTCACTCAGAAAATGCAGACATCAGAACCTAAAGTCATAGCTTCAGATACCAAGTTTAGCAAACCCAGGGACTCATACTAGTCTTGCTTAAGTGTCAGTCTCTAAGATGGGTACTTATTAAAGTTTTTTTACTTTTCACAACGTCTTCTTTTACTCCATTTCAGAATCTACAAATTTATAAAAACTAACAAAACACCAAAATTCCCCGACTTTCACAAAGGACTTTAGGTAAGCTGAACTTCTGGTACTTTGGTATTGTGTTAGCAAGTTGGATGGATATTTTATCTTCACTGTTTATACACTGGAAATTGCTTATTACCCAGTGGTGGTGGATAATCTTCCTAATTACATTTATATTGCCTGACAAAAATATTGTTAAAAGCTATAGCATTTGACATGTTATTTCCTATGCCTAAGAAGCTACTCTAGTTTATAGGAATCACAGTACCAGAATGCAAAGGAATTATTTTTTTTTCTCTTCTCTCTTAGTAGATGCATATCCTTGTCCTACTCCTAGGTAGAAGTGTTTAAAATGTTATATGTCTTAAAGACTAACTATTGTATACAACATCAGAGAGAATTCTTTCCATGCTAAGATTTGCAAATGTGATAGCAATATTCTCTAAATCCTTAGCTTGATGTAAAACCAACTGAAAACAAACAAACAAAACCTTTTAAAAAATATTATCACTACTAAGAAGGAGATAGTGGGATTTAGAAAAATGAAGAGAATGAAAGCAAAAGCTTAAGAAAAATAATCTTCAAGCTATGAGTCCAAAATGTATTTCATTGCATGGAAAATGTAGATGTTCTTCAAGGAAGAACTGCTGATATCTCTCCTTATATAAAGTTGGTAGTTTTATCTCAGGACTTAAGAAGTAGACATCTTGGGGTTACTCTGTTAGCTCTTTCTTGCTATTTTCCAGTAACCAAATGAGACAATCACAATTTTTATGAAAAGCAATTTAGCACCTGGGAGCAACAAACCATCTATCTATATAACAATGAATTGGGGCTTGGAGGAATTGGTTGTGATGATAATTCATCAAATATAAATATTATGACTAAAGAGAATAAAAAAGGGAGTTACAGTGAATATCAAATAGGGACTAAAAGCACAGAATTAAGAATGGCCCATACCCTGAAAATGTAAGTTCATAACCTTCCCGTACTGATAAACCCAATCATCTTCACCATAAGTATTGATACCATCTCATTTAGTCCCAACAATAACCCTCTGGGATCAGTATTATCCCCACTCATCAGGTAAGGACACTGAGGCTCCAGAAAGTAAGCTAACCCACCCAAGCTCATGCAGTGGAGGAGATGGTGCAGGTATGAAAGGCATGGCTGCCTGAGTTCAAGCTTGAGTTGGGAGTGACATCCAGCACACATTAGGAACTCAGAAATCAGCTCAAGAATGATCTGCAGAGGCCGAGGGAAAGAAGTGTAATATTGGAAGGAAAAGCTACATTTCCTACAGAGCATACCCTTTTGGAAATGATGCCTTTAAGTCAACTAAAGAAAGGAAAATTGTTCTGTACTCAAAGCCAAAATGCATTTTTTAAAAAGGTATATAAACACGGGACATGAAACCACCTAGGTTTAGGGCCAATTAATTCTTAATCTGTACCTAGCACAATGTCTAACACTCAAGCGCTTAATTCCTACCTATGGAATGAACAAATGATCGTGTCATTTATAAACTTTGTCAAACTACAGCCAAACCAAAATTTTAATTCAGTAAAGATTAGTCATCTATGTGCTTGCAGATTTGGAGGAGTAAACATTTCATTTTTATTCTGTTAACACAAAGATGCAGTCTAGGAATTGTTACTCATTAATTTCTTCTAAGAGTATTCAGCTGAAGATTTTATGGGGAAAAAAAGAAAGAGAACATTTTAGAATATAGCTTCGTCATGCACACAAAATATGTATTTTAGGTGTTTCTCAGAAAGCTTTTGGTGCAGATATGTAAGATTCTTAAGTGTCTTTACTAAGATACTTCACTAAAATTCTACTAAACACTTCACTACCTAAAAATATAGCTTTTATATACTTCTCCTTGGAAAAATTATCATATGAATGTTAAATTTTCTATCAATCTATTCCAAACTATTTTATTAACCCTATATTTGTTCTATAATCTATATCACCTTATCTATGAAGGTATTTTCTGAACTTGTCCTTAATTTTGGCAAAATTAAGCTTACCCTCCTAAGTACCGCCTATTCTGTTTTATATACATAAAACTTAAAACACTTTTAAAGGTTTATCTCCCTTACTAGACTTTTAAGCATCTTGAGGGAAGAATGGTGTCAAATGAGAGACAGGGTTTTCTCTCTCAATATTTGGGGATTCTACGTGTATTCAAATCCTGGCTCTATTGCATACTTACCGTGTGACCTTGGGCAAATGAATTAAACTCATTGTGTCCATTTTTCCTTATATAAAATGGAGATAATAACCTCAATCGTAGGATTGTTGTGAAACTAACCTAATAAGATTTAATGATAAAAGTATCCAAAGCAGTACCTAGCATAGAGTAAGTGTTTGATCAAATAAGAGCTGTTCTTATGGTCATCTTTTTATCCATCAACTGGTAGAGAAAAGATCCATAATACATGGTTGTTGAATTCAGAAATGAATAAAATACCACTTATTAAATTTTCCCAGAGCCAAGAGGTATTCCTTTTAATAAGTCTTCCTTACTCCTTTAATATGAAATGCCTTCTTATTCAAAACATAGTGCAGAGCTAATTTGCATTAAAGGACTATTTTTTTCTAGGTAAAAGATGTAACAAGTATTATTATCCTACTGTTAGCTCTTTGCATCACATCAAGTTTTTTTGAAAGCATAATATGTATGATGTGATGGTTAAGCTCAGGTGCCCCCTTGGCTAGGTTATGGTGTCCAGCTGTTTGGTCAAGCAACACTAACCTGCTTGTTACTGTGAGGATAATTCGTGGATTTAAATCATAAATCAGTTGATTGCATGTACAGCTGCCTACATCTACCATCAACAAAAAGATTGCCTTCAGCAATGAGAGATGTCTCATCCAATCAGCTGAAAGCCTTGGAGGGAGAACTGATGATTTCAGGAGTCAGGAGGAAAGAATTTCTAGCTCTACTTCAAACAGCCAGCTTCTCCTAGGGTATTCATTGTAATCTTCACTGGAGTTCCCAACTTGCAGCCTGTCCTATGGAATTTGGATTTGGTCATGTGAGCCAATTCCTATAACAAATTTCAGATATATATGTGTGTATAAAATCAATTCTGTTTCTCTGAGAAGCCTGACTGATATAGATTTTAGTACTGTGATTGGTTCTTAAACAGAATCTCAAGGAGGAGATTTCTGAGTTGGTTCTGGGACTTTTGGAATTGATCCTCTAATCAGATTAGATTCAAAGGCACAAATGACTATTTCCAATGATCAAGATGGCACTGATAGTCCATAATGTGAATTGTTAATAGAGTGACACAAATTATCACCATTGGATACAGCTACTCAAATGCTTTTAAGAAGCAAGGTTCTGGGTAACAGTGTATTTGACAGCTTAATAGAGTTTTGTGGAGTTAAAAAGTGTCATGATATTGGCTGGTTGTTCCTAAATACATTGGGTACAGTTGTTAAAGGCATGAGCTATAGGCTTCAAATTCCCAGCTCAAGCCAAGCACGAAGGACATGAAATTTTCTATGTGTGCTCTAATTTAAAACTTTATATCTTGCATCTGCAGACTTGAGATTTCTGAAAACCAGACCCAGAGTCCTACTGTGAAAATGGCTGAATTACAACATAAATTGAATTCCCAAATTTTCAGGGTGTCTGCAGTTAAAGTGAGGGCATTGAAGGGGAAGAAATGGGATACTGAAAACTGGAATAGAGACAGATAGGCTGATAATGATGATAGTAGGCTACTGAAACTCAAGATTCTGTTGAGTATTCTTTGCCAGATAAATTTCTAACAGTCAATCTCTTCAACCCCCAAAGGAATATTCAAGGGCATAACTTTCACTAGGACTTTGAGCAATAAATTTGTGAGAGCTGCTCCATCATCTCTGAATAGCTATGTGGCAGTTCTTCTCTGTAAGTCAGATATTACTGTGGGAAGACATGCTGCTAATGAGCTTGGATCCTTAAAGACAATGGGGAGGATCAGATCCCAGGTTGGCAGGAGCCAAGTGGTATCACTCAATTGTCAAAGACAAGGTGGGCTTGGCTACTGTAATGGACACAGAATCAAAGCAGTAATCAAAATAGTCTGACTCACAGAGGTCTATGGCATGGGCTGGTGGATCATTCTAGAAATGAAAGAGATAGGTAGTCTACTAAATTTTTACTTTATCTGAATAAACAGAAGAGTTTTAAGTCAAGTGAACACAAGTCAAACTTGAATTACAAAATCAGAGTCACAGCACCACAAATAATCCCCAGATTTGAGACAATTTACAGATCCAGAGTGCCTTTGGAAGGAGCCTTCTATACCGCCAAAAAAATGTATAGTGCTAATCTTCCTCCCAGCCTTCCCCAAAGGGACCCATGGCTTTTTATCAAGGTGACTGAGCATTTGGGGAAAAGGAAATGACAAGACATTTTGGGGATTATTATATACTGGCTCTGAACTGACATTAATTCTACAAGATCCGAAACCTGTGGCCAAGAAATGAGAGAAGGGACTTATGAAGTCTGGTGATCAATGGAGCTTTAGCTAAGGTCTGTCCCACAGTAAGTCCCCAAACCCATTTGCATATATTTCCCCATTTCCAGAATACATAATTGGAATAGGCATACTCAGCAACTAGCAGAATTCCCACATTAGTTCTCTGACTTGTGGAGGAGGGCTAACACAGTGGAAAGGCCAAGTAGAATTAGAATTGCCTCCACCTAGCAAAATAATAAATCAAAAATAATACCACATTCTTGGAAGGATTGCAAATATTAGTACCAGCATCAAGGACTTGCAAAAAAACAGATGGATCTTGGAAGATGACAATGGATTATCATAAACTGAACCAGGTGGTGACTCCAATTGCAGCTGTGTTCCAGATGTTGTAACATTGCTTGAGCAAATCAGCACATCCCCTGGGAGCTGGTAAGCATCTAGGACCTGGCAAATGCTTTTTTCTTGATACTTGCTATTAAAGACCGCTGGAACCATTTTTTCTTTCAGCTGGCAAGGCCAGAAATACACTTTCACTGTCCTACCTCATGTGAATATCAGCTCTTCAGCACTATGTCATAATTTAGTCTGCAGGGATCGTGATGATCTCCCCCTCCCACAAGTCTGTCACACTAGTCCATTACAACATTTATGACATCATGCTGATTGGACCTAGTGAGCAAGAAGTAGCAACTACTCCAGACTAATTGGTAAGATTTGTACATGTCAGAAGCTAAGGGATAAATCCAATGAAAATATAAGGCCTTCCCCCTCAATGAAATTTTTAGGCATCCAGTGGCTTGGTGCATAACAAGATATCCCTTCTGAGGTGAAGGATAAACTGTTGAATCTGCTCCTCCTGCAACCAAAAAGGAGGCACAACACTTAGTTGACCTTTTTGTAATATGGAGGTAACATATTCCTCTTTGGGTATACTATTCTAGTCCATTTACTGAATGACCTGAAAAGCTGCTAGTTTTGAGTGAGGGTCAGAAGAAGAGGAAGTTCTGCAACAGGTCCAGGCTTCTGTGCAAGCTGCTCTGCCACTTTGGCCATATGATCCAGCCGATCCTATGATGCTGGAAGTGTCAGTGACAAATAAAGATACTGTCTGGATCATTTGTCCTGCCCCTATAGGAGAATCACAGCACGGTCCCTCAGGATTTTGGAGCAAAGCTCTGCTATCTTCCTCAGATAACTACTCTCCTTTTGAAAAACAGCATTTTGCCTGTTACTGGGCCTTGGTAGAGACCAAGCACTTAACCATGGGCCATCAAGTTACCATGAAACCAAGTTGTCCATCATGAATGGGATGTTGTCTGACCTAACAAGCCATAAAGTTAGGTGTGCACAGCAGCACTCCATTATAAAATGGAAGGAGTATATATGAGATCAGGTCCTGAAGGAAAAAGTAAGTTATTAGAGGAAGTGGTCCAAATGCCCACAGTCCCCACTCCTGCCATGTTATCTTCTCTTTTGCAACCCACAGCTTTAGCCTCTTGGGGAGTTCCCTATGATCAGTTGACTGAGGAAGAGAAAACTCAGGCCTGGTTTACAGATGGTTCTGTGTGATTTACAGGTACCATCCAAAAGTAGACAGCTGTAGCACTACAGCTCTTTTCTGGAACATCCCAAAAGAAAACCGGTGAAGGGCACCCTCCCAGTGGTCAAAACTTCAGCAGCATACCTGATTATTTTGCTTTAAGGGGAACAGTCCTGAGGTGCATGCGTATACTGCTTCATGGGCTGTGGCCATGGCTGGATGATCAGGGACTTGGAAGGAACATGACTGGAGCACTGGTGACAAAGCAGTCTGGGGGGAAGGTATATGAATAGACCTATCTGAATGGGCAAAAACATGAATATATTTGCATCCCATGTGAATGCACAACAGAGAGTGACTTCAGTAGAGGAGAATTTTAATATCCCATTCTGTGGATATTAGTTGGCTTCTTTCCCCAGCCACTCCTATCCTTTCCCAATGGGCTCATGAATGAAGTGGCCATGGTGATAGGAATGGATATAAACATGGGCTCAGTAATATGGACTTCCACTCATCAAAGCCAACCTGGCTACAGCCACTGCTGAGTGCTCAACCTGCCAACAGCCAAGACCAACACTCAGCTCCCAATATCGCACATTTCTCCAAGAGGATCATCCTGCTACCTGGTGGCTCCATCATGGAAGGAGCAGCATTTTGTTCTAAGTGGAATAGAAACATACTCCATGTATGGATTTGTATTCTCTGTATGCAGTGCTTTGGTGAAAACCACCATCCATGGACTTACAGAATGCCTTATCCACTGTCATGGTATTCCACACAGCACTGCTTGTGGTCAAGGCACCCACTTTATGGCAAATGAAATGCAAGAAAGAGCACACGATCATGGAATTCACTGGTCTTACCATGTTCTTCATTGTCCCGAAGCAGCTGGATTGATAGAATGGTGGAATGGCCTTTCAAAGACTCAATTATGGCACCAAATAGGTGGCAATAACCTTGCAGGGCTAGAGCAATGCTCTCCGGGGGGCTGTATAAGCTTTAAATCAGAATCCACTCTATGGTGCTGTTTCCCCCATAGCCAGGATTCATGGGTCCAGGAATCAAGGGGTGGAAATGGGAATGGCACCATTCACTATTACCTCTAGTAATCCACCAGAAAAGTTTTTGCTCCCCAACACCATGACCTTATTCTCTGATGGCCAACAGTTCCCAGAGGAGGAGTGCTTCCACCAGGAGACACAGCAATGATTCCATCAAACTCTAAAGTGAAGACTGCCACCCAGTTACTTTGCGCTTCTCATGTCTCTGAATCAACTGGCAAAGAAAGGAATTACTGTACTGGCTGGTGTGATTGATCCTGCTTATTAAGGGGAAACAGGACTGCTCCTAAACAATGGAGGTAAAGGAGAGTTTTACTGGAATACATGAGATTCCTTAGGGTTTCTCTTAATACTACCATGCTCTGTATTAAAGCAAATGGAAACCTGCAAAGTCCCAATCCAGGCAGGACCATAACAGTTTAGAGCATTCTGGAATTAAGATTTGGATCACCCCATCAAGCAAAGAATGAAGACCAGTTTAGATGGTACTGAGAGTAAAGGGGATATAGAATGGGTAGTGGAAGAAGGAAGTTATAAATATGAGCTACATTCCATGTGACCAGTCGCAGAAACAAAGGCTATAATAGTTTTGATTACTTCTCCCTTGTTTTGTAACCAATATGTTTGTGTGTATACATAGAGCAAATATCTTTGTTTTCTCTTCTATCTTATCCCCATGTCATATTATATAAATTGTATTAACTTTATATCTTGGTATTGAAGTTACAAGATACCTAGTTTAAGAATGACTATTATCCAAGGACTTGCGTCCTTTTCTGGGGAAAGGGTTAGTGCATTTCTGGTCGTACATAAGACAGCTGAATTATGTTAGTGAAAGTATGACTGTTAGTGATTTTGTTTAGAGATTAAGTATAGTTTAAGGAGATGTGTATGGGTGCAAAATTGAAAAGGGGTGGACTGTGATGGTTAATTTCATGTGTCAACTTGGCTGGGTTTTGGTGTTCAGTTGTTTGGCCAAGCAAGTCCTGGCCTAATTATTACTGTACGGATAATTAGTGGATTTAAATCACTAGGTGTATGGCTGATTACATTTACAATCAACAAAGGAGATTAACTTCGGCAATCAGAAAAGTCTCATCCAATCAGTTGAAGGTCTTAAAGGGAGAACTGATGAATTCAGCAGTCAAAAAGAATGTCTATCAATTATCTGTTCACTCAATAAATGAAATGATGTTGCCAAAGACATGCTCTTTTAAATCCAATAAAAAGGGAGAAATATAATGCTACTAAGGACAAACTAAAGAAAAATTATGACATAATGAATGTTTATTTGACCCATGTTCCCCACTTCCTGCGCTTCTTAATCAAACAAAATCACTGGGTCTAACAACAATAAAATATGCTGTTACAGTATCTTGCTCAGCTTTAGAAATATTCAGGTAGGAAACATTATTCTATTAGGATATAATGTTTCATACAAGAGCAGAGATATTTCCCAAGATAGATCACTACATTTAATCTGACTTAATAGCCAGCAATTTAAAAAAACACCTTATACTGCACCAAGTTTCTTCATATTTATGATCTTAATAAATACTTGTGTATGTTCTCTAGAAACATGGGAGAAAATTCAGGGAAAGTCAGGGAGCCCTAGATTTGATTAACTTCATGGGAAAATGTTTATTTCAAGGTGTTTTTTCCTTTCTTTATATAATGCTTTGGAAAAAATGCTCAAAATAGCAAAGCAAACTTGCTCAAAAAGAAATAATATCAGAGTCAGGACTAGAATTCAGTTCTCTCTAATGGTCTAATGTACCAAAGTTTCTCAAGTGAACAAGGCTCTGAGAAATCCTAATTGAGAGAAACCTGTTGCTGTCCCTCCTGAAACTGGCATAAATTTGAAGCCATTTTCTTTTAAGTTTAATTTAGAAAGAATCTTACTTCAACAAAGTAAGAAGTATCAGTTTGAAGATCTTTCAATCAAGTCTTCTTTTTGGATTGGAAGCAAGCTTTAAAACAAACCAGACCAGGCTTCATCAGATTGGGAAGCCCAGGGACTGAGGCTTCAGATTCAGAAGACAGATGATAAAACCTTCAAAAAAATAATGTAATTTTTATAAGCTTTAGTGAAGAGGAACAATATTGAAGGAAAAACTTGGCAATGTGCTCTATAGAGAGCTTGAATACGTACTCCACATTTCCTGAACATATACCTTAAAGGCCATCAACTCTGGGTCTACTAATCCTGATGACAAGAAAACTTTTTAAGTCAACAAGGTAACTGGCTTGACTGGTGTTACATATATTATTTGCCATTGCTTCACTGCTGGAAGGCAAAAATAGTTTTGGTGAGATCTGAAGTTTTTGGAAAAATTACAAATCACTTTCAGTATAAATTAATTTGTCATTCTCCTAAATATTTACCTATGGAGTAAGGAATTTAGCCTCACCCTAAGAAGGGTGTGACCTTTGCCCTGGGCTTCTGGGGATAACTTCTAAACCCTTGGAATTTTATGAGACAATAAAATGTCTTGTTTATTCATGGTGGGCCTCTCAGACCACACCTGATAGTTTATGCTGAGGAGGTGGCTCCAGATGGGACCGGCTCTCACATGATGTCAACCGGACTTCTGGGGAGAAGGGAATGGTAAAGCCAATAACAACTCCGCCCATGGAAGCTCAGGTGTGCTTCCCTGGCTGGGGATACTTCATGCATACTGTCACATCTATGCCTAGAGGATACCAAGTCCCCAAAGGACAACAGAAGCTTTACCTTTGGAACCCTCTCAGAATCTGCCCTCTGCAGCTCTTCCTTTGACTTATTCTAATTTGTATCTTTTCCCTGTAATAAACTGTAACTGGAAGTACTGATAGGCTACAGTGAGTCTGTAAGTCTTTCTAGCAATCTATCCAACCTGAAGGTGGTTTTGGGAAATACCCTGGACTTGTAGTTGGTGTCAGAAGTCAAGGTAGTCTTATGTGGATTGCTCCTTCTAAGTCTGTAGCTGTACCTTAACTCCTTGTACTTGGGGTCAGAAGTCTTGGTGACCTTGGAAGTCTCAAGTCTAGAGGACTTTTCCCTTAACCTTGAAGACTGTCTAACTCTGGGTATTGTCCCAAATAGTTTACCCTAAATAATCAATGTAAAAACAGAATGACTGTCAACTTATTCATGACTTTTCAGAAGGAGTTTTCTTTTTTGTTTTGTGTTGGCATGGTTTAGTTTCAACTATGACTGAATCTAGGTTTTATGATGCAATTAGTAGTTTATAAAAGGTTTTGAATCCACAGGTCTAGTTCCTCAAATAAGATGGTTTAACTAACGCAGAGGTCTTTAAACTGATGTTTATGCCTTCTTGGAAGTACAAAACAATTTTTTCAAGGAATACATAGACACATGATAGATTTTTAAAGGATCAATTTCCATCTTCTTTACCTTCACACAAACTCTTACTTAAATATGATTTCTTTGAAAAAGAAAGTTCTCCTTTCCCACTTCCTGTTCTGAAATAGTCCCCCTCTCAAATTGTCCTAAGGCAACAACCTCTTAAAACAGAGGTATGATTTAAAATGCTGGTGTTTAATATGCTCTAATGACTAGATAATGCTTGCTTTTGCAACTCCAGTAGTTTCTAAAGCTTTCATAAAATATTGAATGTGGACTTAATTTTAACCTTAGAAATCATTACGTTCAATTTTGACTAATAGATCTCGCAGTGACTTTTGGTATGTTAGCTCAGCTGGTTCTCAAGTAATTAAGAGAAATTGCTATAATAAAACTCTTTCTGTTCCCACCAGTCATTAATGGAAGCAATTCTTACTGCTTACTTAAAAATAAAAGAGACAAATAAGAATAAAATTGATACTGAAGAGTGGGAGCTAACTTTCTCACTGTCAAAAGAAAGGAGTTCCAAGCATGGAAATGGGGATAGAAGGCATTCTATAGTATTTGACTGGAGGTATCAGTATGGACTGCAGAGAGGGAGAGACAGAGACAGACAGACAGACAGACAGAGACAGACAGAGAGAGAGAGAGAGAGAGAGAGAGAGAGAGGAGACTATAAAAGCAAACATGGTAAGCATATTAACATTTGGGGAATATGGAAAAAGGTATACAGGAATTCTTTGTACCATTTTTGCAATTTTGCTTTCTGTCTCTAATTATTTCCAATAAAACTTTTAAAATATTTTGCTGAATTTACTTTCATTTTAACAATAACTAAAATTCATCCATGGATGTACAAACTGTTTTTATTTTAAGTCATAGCCATCTCAATAAATGCATTTTCAAAGATATCTTAACTTTATATTTTTTCTAATTATCAAAATTTATAACATAGTTGTCTTGTTTTTATCACATAGGTATTAATAATGATAAATAATAATACTACAATCTAAAATTAATTTTAACACTTACAGACTGTGGAAAGTTTAAAAGTATAAATTTCAGTTCATCATACATGTTTGTCTTAGGATATTATTTAGGGTGATTAATAAAACATTTTAAAGAACAAAATATATTATAGTTGAGTAAATGTTGTGGGACAATAAGAATACAGAGAGCAAAAAGAATGATGCAAAAATTTCCAGTCATAAACGTTTGCCATGATATTTTTCAAATTGACTGTAATGGGTATTGAATTGCTATAGCATTAGATAACATTGGATCCACTTAAAAATGATGAAATATTCTGGAAATTGCATTCCTGGCAATTTTTAAACTAAATAAGCTGTCTATATGTTTATTTATAAGAGAGATACATAGATATTGAAAATGTGCGAAGCAAAAAATATTTGATGACAACTGTCCAGTATATTCCTGATGAACTAAGTAACCATAAATGTCCCCAGGAGAGGGCACCACGACAAGGCAAGGTTAGTGAGCCGGTAGTCATTAAAAAGCACTAACTGAATTATAAATGCTCATCCTTAGTCACCAAAGTATTATTTTTGCCAGTTTTGTCCACAGCCATTTCTCAGCTGTTTCCATTAGTTACATGGTTGTTCCTACGGAACTCGGTCCTATTTCCAAAAAAGCAATTTCTCTAAATTTTTAAGGTGGTAACTCGCATTTTTGTTGGTTTAGCCTTACAAAAAGATGAAAAAGGTTAATAAAAATTTCCCTAACTCCAAAATTCAAGTAATGCTGTAAAGGATTACTAAAGTTTAAAGAACACTAAATGTTCAATTGGTTTAGAATACAGCAATGTTGAAGACCATTTAAAAGTGAAAATAAATGGAACTTCATTTTATTCTTCAATAAACAAGACAGGACTGTCTTAAGGATGAAATGAGTTAACACCTGTAACGCGTCTGACAGCTGTGCTAAATGTCCGCCTCACTTTTCCTTACAAACAGAACTTTCCTGGTTGGGGTAAAAACATGAGGTATTACTGTCTTTCTGAGTAAGAACTTCAAATGCTGTGCATGACAAACAATAGGGTTTAGAAATCATTTGCTTTATTCACTTCAGTAGACACCCTGAAATATACACTTGACCTTGAACATGATATCTTTACGCTAACGTCATTTTTCTTTTTAACAAATTCACATTCTGAAATCAATGCAACATATTAGGTAATTTTTTTTTTCCTTCCAAGGCATTTCCTAAAATGTGTACAACCAGGAATCACTCTATCTGGTTTATAAAGAAAATACAATTTTTTAAAAGAAATCTTAAACTACTTTACTTTAAAGGTTTTACAATTAATATCGAGTAGCAAAAAAAGGTATTTAAAAATATTACTTACATTAGCACAGTGTAAGGCTAAAGCACAAAAGACTGCAAACATTTTAAAGTTGTTTTCATCCGTTTTAGAGAAGGCACTTCCACTGATTTTGTTCACCATCTGTACAACACCTATTACGCTCCCTCGGCTCACAATAGGCATACACAAGATATTCCGAGTGGTATAACCTGTGTACAAGTCTACTTCTCTGTGGGGATGTTAAAAAACAAAACAACAACAGAAGAAAACAGGCAGAAGAAAGTAAATTATACATTCTATCGTACATCTCAACTCGGTTTTGCAATTTATATGCTTTTACTACAAATAACTGTAATTGGGTAGCTTCTAAAATTCGGGGACAGTGGGATATATAAAAGTGTTTTATTTAAACCTTTGCAACAATATTGTAACCAACTGTTCCTTTGCTTTCAAGAGTTTTCTAGGAAAGTCTCTGGAAGGCTCCTGGCTTCAAATAACCAACATTACCAAATAAATATAGAACAACAATGCAGATTCAGAAAAAGATATGTTAGGTAAAATAACATGTTTCTTTAAACTCATATTTATAAGATACACAACTTGTTAAACCAACTTAAATGGGAGTTACCACCTGAATAATTTAGAACAGGGCTTGGCAAACTACAACCCATGGGCCAAACCAGCCTGCTCCTGTTTTATAAATAAAGTTTTAATGAAACACAACCACACTCATTCCTTTATGTGTTATCTATTATGGCTGCTTTCACCCTACCAGGCAGAGTTGAATACTTGTGACAGAGACGTTATGGCCTGTAAAGGCAAAAATATTTCCCTCTGGCCCTTAACAGAAAAACTTGCTGGAAAAATTGCCTTTTAAAATTAGGACAGAATCCATAGAAGCCACCATACAACTAGTGGTAGGTAGTTATATGGTAGTTTTTTTCTTTCATTGACCATCATATTTTTGAGATCCATTCATGTTGTTGCATGTACCGGTAGTTCAGCTGTTTTTATTGCTGAGTAGTATTCCATTGCATGCTTTATCTTATTTTGTTTATCCATTTAGCAGTTAATGGACATTATTTGTTAATATCTAGTGGATAGCGAAGGATAATGATGCTTTGAAGATTTATATACAAGTCTTTGTGTGGACATATATTTTCCTTTTTTTGGATAGAGCCTAGGAGTGGAGCTCATTTTGGGCTATTATAGTAAGTGTATGTACTTTTTAAGACACTGTGAAACTGTTTTTCTAAAGTGGTTGTACCATTCCAAGTTCCCAACAACAAAGTATGAGGGTTCCATTTTCTCCAAATCCTGCCAATACCTGCTAATGTTGGACTTTCTACATTTTAGCCATTCAAGTGATCTCCTGTGGATTTAATTTATATTTCCCTCATATCGAACATCTTTCCATATGTTTATTGGCCACTCATATATAGTCATTTGTTAAATGTCTGTTAAAATATTTTGCTCTTTTTTTTAAAAAAATTGAGATGTCATTACTAAGTTGGAAGAGTTGTTTATATATCCTGGATTAATGATTTGAAGTATATATAAATATTGTGAGCATTTAAAGCACTGAAATAACAAGTGTGTTTTCTTGACAAACATTAAGATTTTTCAGTATACTCTTAATTTATTGATAAAACATTATTAGACTATAGCTGTGTTTATATATGAGTTGTGCATATTTGACATTAATCAAATATATGAAGAAACTTCCTACTGCTTGTGTTATTCAATGATATATTAAAGTAAACCAGTATCTGAATTAATTAAACAATGCTGTCAAAATAACTAAAATAGTATTCCCTACAAGCCACAGTATCAATCTTAACACCTTTTGATTTCTAGTTATTTCCCTAAAGAGAATCAAAATAAATGAAACACCTTTATAAGCTTTATAACCAATTTTAGTAATACCCAATTAAAGCTGTCACTTTTGAATACCTACTTTGTAAGGTATAGTTGGCAGACATTTTGTAATTATTGTCTGTAAACGTTATTTAAAATTCTACAAAATAGATGTTATCATGGTCATTTTAAAGATGAGGGTACAGAGGGAAAGGTAAGATATTAAGAAACTGACCCCATGACACGGTAGGGCTAATACATGACAGAATCAGGATTCAAAAACAGACTTGTCATACTCAAAATTGTGTAGTTTTACCTATCTAGGATATATAGCCTTTTAGTAAATTATTTGATAGAAGATTATGCTTGAATGAAAAAAAAAATACACACACCACAGCACTATAAATTAAAACTCTTGCCTTTTAATTGTTTTTATAACATTTTAAACTCCCATAGCAGGTTATCATTATATAGCAATGGCTAAAAATTCTTTATTTCATAAATATATGAATATACTGACTGATGACAGTAAAGCTGTTCAAAGAAGGTATAAAAAAGGAACTAAGGAGATAAGAATGAATTGAGTTGGGAGGGTAAAGAACTGGGAATGCATAAAAGAAGTTCCAGTGGCTGGGACACGGGCAGACAAGGTTTTGCAAGGGAAAGACTAACGGATGACGTGGAATGCTTCTTACCTGTTAAAGCGTGGGTCTGCGTAGGCATCTGGGATGTTAAGGACTTCCCCTGTTCTTGCTACTTGACCAGCTATTCCTTTCTCAATTGAAAATCTGCATATATATATATAAAAGAGAGGAACATGCTAATTAAAATACAGATGCTGTAAAATAATTCTGAAACATTTCATTACTACCAAATATTGAATAAAAAGCACTTTCAATGGCTTGTATTAATTTTACATTTACATATTCTAAACCATCTTATTATTATAAAATATGTGAAGGTAAAGCAGAAAACCATTACATAGCTATCACTTTAGAACCTTATTTTAAATGTACTCACAATATACTTTTTATATACAGTATATGATTAATTTATTTTATTTATATATTTATTTTACTATACCAGATAATACACTGAAATCTAAAAATTACTACTTTTGTTCTCCTGTACACAAAAATTGACCAATAATAAAAATCCTTGATATTTGCAAAGTATGTTATAATTTACAAGATGGTTCCACATAGTCTCTTATTTAGTTCTCACTAAGAAATAAACTGAGGCCTGTTTAGGTTAAGTAACTTGCCAACATTCTTACATCATATTAGTGGAACAACCAACAAAAGCTAGAACTCATGTCTATACCAGTGTGCTTTCCACCATACAAACAACTTAAACTCACAGGTTAAGTCTAAACCTTGAGATACTATTCAGTATTGAATTTTTAAGGCATTTGCAACACAAGTGTTATATAAAAATAAAAAGTGTACAATTTCTAGTATTTTTACTTCACTAATTTGTTAACTTTAAAAATAATCAAAATACAAGCATTAGCTGGTTACACTGAATTAACTATTTTGGAAATTACTGTCATTAAGTTTTGGTATATATTATCATATTTGTAAATATTTTTCTTATTACAATATTATCATTCAGGCACTCATTTAGAAGTTTAGCTAATTAAGAAAGATGTCTACAAGTCACAGTATCTATAAATCTCTTAGTACAAAAATAACTTTTATAATATTACATTTTCAACATTATGAGAAATAATTATCAGTGAAATAAAGCTTCACCCCTAAAGGATTCTCAGGAAAGTTAAAAAGAGAATTGACAAAAAAAGAGAATTAACTATTTCTTAAAACACCAAAAAGTGAACTGAACATTGCATAAAGCTCATCTTTATTTTCTCTCTGCTTTTCTGGTGCTTTTGAACAACATGAACACAATGAATGAGATTGTCATGAGCAAAGAGTATCCGATTCCACTTCATGATTTATGCCGGATTTTCTTGGTCTGAGAGTGGTCTGAATTGTAATATATATTCAAACTCTGTGTTCTGCTATCTATGGTCAGCTGAAGCCCATAGTTAAGAGGACTGCCTTTATGTAAACATTGGCATCAACCAGTAAACTGAGGTCACAGTGAATAGTCTCCTGTTTCCTTTAGGCCTGTCAACCAGGAGACTTTCAGCTATTATCCTCAAAATTAGAGCAAGACTAGGAGAGTTAGGGGACACTCAAATCTTTAATCTGAAAAATGACTTTAGCTATGCGACTATGTCCAAATTCATTTACTGAGATCTGAAAACCAAACCAACCAAAAGATAAACCCCTCTAAAAAAACCCCACAAATGAAGGGAAAAAAAAAAAAAAAAAAAAAAAAAGCCAAGCCCTCTATAGTACCTAAAAGGTCCTAATTAATATAAAATTCAGAATATCTCATCCTAATAACCTGAACCTGCAAGTGCTGAGTGGAAGGCAATCCTGAGGCCCAGTGCTGGGGGCACACTTTCTGTTTCCTTGATATCTTGTTAGTTTTCCTTATATGCTTTAGGGACAGACGGCACAAACCAATAGCAACTCTTCATTAATAAGGAATAGCGTTTTACTAGAATGTTGTAATTACCAAGGCACTTCAGGGCATTAGGTGGAGAAGTAGTTAGACAAAATACATAAAGCAAAAGGACTGCAAATGCCAAAAAAATATTCAATTTCTGAATATAAAGCTTGATTCTTAAACGATTTATGACAGCACCCATTGTAGGTTTTCAGATCATGGTATAATTGAGCCACCATGCCTCCACCAACAAAACTCTATTCCATTCATTTAAATGACAATAGCTACCACTGAACAAATAAAGAAGGCTCTATCTTCAAGATGCAACAAAAGTGTGCTATAAGATTGATTAAACCAACTGATCAGTTAAAGTATAATGTGTTTAAGTCATCCAATATACCAGATCAATTTCCATTGTGGGCTGGTCTTTGAAATAGGCACAGAGGCTGGGAAGGAAGGGGCAAAATTGGTTTAGTATGCTTGCAAACCATTCCCATGCACCTAGACGTGGGATAACCTGCAGACTCCAGGTGGAGTGTACCTTTACCTACCTGGGAGCACTAGTAAGTTTTTCCAACATGATTTCCAAAAGGACCGCCTCCGGAAGACGGCATTTCCAGGAGTGACGTTAAAGCTTCATTGGCGCGGTTTCGCTGGCACTGCAATGTCATTCCCAGAAGTACTACCTTCAGGAGGCGGGTCCTGGTGGGAATGATATCACAGTATGACAAGAATTGTCAGCATACCTGTGAATAGGCACAGAAAAGTGGGTAACAGAATACCTGCATTGCTGCAAACAGAGCAGAGTGATAATTCTATTTCTATCTGTACCTTATTTCTTTGGTCTTCTTGAAGACAGGTTTTCCTTCCTTTTCCTCTCCAATATCAAAAAGGTCGGAATACAGCTCCTTGTTCTTATGGTCCACCTGGAAAAGTGCACAGCGGTCGGCATTCACCAGGTTTTTTGCATATATCTAAAGGCAAACAATAAAACAAGAGTTAGTCAAATAAGAAATTCAAAGAATTTACAGATGAACTTAATCATGAGAAACATATTAATTTCAGCTACTCCCTACTCTAATTGGGTGGGAAATAGTATTATAAATAAATGAATATATAAGTATATACAAATATAAACTATATTATATTATACACAGATATTTATAAACAATATTCATAATTTTTGTTTACAAATATAAATATATTTAAACCTATAAAATCAATATAAGGTATAAGAATTTTAAATAACTTCATTCATAAATATATAAATTGTATAGTTTCCTGAAAGGTGATTGAGTCTTAGGACTTGAAAAGTTATTCTTTGGCTATATGAAAAAATTTTCCCACAATACTGAATAAAGTGTTAGGACACACAATTGTAGTCCACGAAGATAAGAAAATGGTAATTAGAGTTAAGTAAACAGATTTAAATAAATTAAATTAAATGGCAATTAAATATTTAGATAATAGATATTCATTATGAGAAATAAGATCAGAGAAAATGGAGTCATGTAAGCAGGATTATGGCTATATCCCAAATACAGATGAGAGATGAGATCGGTTTGTATTATCAAAAACTCATTAGAAGTTCAATATGTGGAGGTTTAAGATGTAACTGAATTGACTCACTGATTTAATATCAAGGGGTCCTGAAGTGATGATGTAATTAGCTATGTGATATCATTTTATTATTCTCTGTCCAGATCAAATCCAGTTAACCTTAGTTTCATTTGCTACATAATGAAGCCCCAACTTCCCATCTCTGCAGCTGACTCAGGCTCCTTCCAGCCTCAGACAGGAGTATCCACTCTAAATTCAGCTAGACTGATATTTATCATTCACTTTTTACCTCATGCTAGAATGCTTTTATATGCTTTTTCAGAGAGTTCTGGCTCTGTCTGGAATGCCTTTCTTGTCTAGCGATCTACTCATCCACCTTCAAGAGCTATCCACAATAGCATTTCAACAAAGACTCTGGGACTTCCCCTGGCAATCATGTGCTTTGCCTTCTGTGCCACACACCAATGAAATCAGGCCTCTCCAATATTAAAGAACATATGTGATGTATCTCTTTACACATCTATCTCTTATTCCAGATGTAAGATCCTATTGTCTTTTATAGTCCTACAGTCCTAGTGCTTCCCAAAGTAAAATGTTTAATAAAAGTTCATCAAATGATTGAACAAGCTGAGAAATTTTAGAGTCCCAGAACATATTTAAGGGTTACTATTTCTACTACTATTACAAAACAAAAGATGTCTAGGCCATCTTGCAATTCTAGGTCATTGATACTCAATGGATTTTCCTGTGGAATGCTAGGATTCTATGGAAATTATTTCATGACAAAAATGAGATATCAGTGGTCTTATATTAATTCAAAGAAAACCATTTCAAGGATCTCTGCCATAAATTATTCTCAAGTTTTTGCTATGAACAGATGACATGAATAAATAAATGGCTGATATGCATCCGTACTGTTGTACCAGATGTTGAAATACTGAAATATTTCCCCATCATTTGCCCCCCCTTTCCAACCTAGAGACCTCCCCCTGGCCAGAGCCTGTATCTGCACTAAGACCAATATCCATTTTCATTGGTTTGTGTCAGTGACTGACTAGTTGTAAAAAATATGAACAATAATCTCGAAGGAGAAAAACAGTTTTCATAGTTGCATTTCATTTGCTGCATTGTATAATAATTTGTGGCAATTATTAAGTGTTTATTGTGGACCTCTTTTCTCTGCACTTTATGCACATTAATTCACTTAATCCTCATATGCACATGGGAACAATTCTTTCCCCCAGTTTACCTATGAGGAAAATTGAAGCCCCATGAGGTATCCACTGCCACACAGCTAATAAATGGTGAATCTAATATTTGAACTCATACAAGTTGCTTCCACGGACCATGCTATTATAACAGATATGCTCTTCAGAATGGAAAACTGTGTGCTCGTTCATCTCTTTCAACACACATGTTTGAATGCCTTGGGTATCCCATTGTCCTCAAGGGGTAGGGCCACCATTATGTTGAAAATACTGTGTTTTCCTATATTGAGAATTCTGGCAACTTCAGTCATCCAGACCACAGCCAGGAAATTATTTCTCAGAGAAAAATAATTAATTTTCAGTGTAAAATAGCCATCACAAAGTCAATGCAAGAAGAACGTATGGCCGGGGAAAACACATGTCATCTCATGTAAACCTAACTTAATAAAAAGAAATCAGGGTAGGTTATGTGCCCTTCTCCATCCTCCCATGCTTGTGCTTACTGATAATTATAAAACTATATTCATGCACTCAAGTTCTTGCTGTGCTCACCAAGCCAGACACTGAGTGTACTAAACATGATGAGTATCAGAGTTTCTGGTTCATTTGTCTTCTCCACTTGCCTGCGAGTTCAAGGACAGCAGAAATTGTTTCTTATTTCCTATAGTATTGGAAATGCCTAGAACAAGGCCTAGAATAAAGGTCTGCAAAAGACAGCACGTGGGGGAATTCTAGCCCACGGCTTGTTTTATAAGTAAAGTCTTACTGGAATACAGTCATTTGCTTATGTATGTTTATGGCTGCATTCCTGCTGCAATGGCAGATTGAGTAGTTGCAATAGAGACCATATGACCCACAAAGTATAAACAATTTACTCTCTGGCTCTTTACAGTAAAAGTTTGCCAACCTCTGACATAGAACCTAGTAAGATCTCCATAATCTAAAAAGTTTCAAAAAAATTTGAGTAAGGATGAATGGCATGAAAGTAGGGAGAAGGTGATGGATTTGGGTTGTTGGCAAGTACAGAAGAATCATCCATCTATCTATTTTGAAAACTCATGAAATATTGAATTATTAAATAATAATGATCTTGCATTATTAATTACTAAATTACATTCAGTAAAATTTGTATCCCTAGTGTTTGATAAATATTTTGGCACAAATTTATGTTAATACTTGTAAAAATTTGAATGAAATGGACAATTTTTCTAGGTAAAAAAAATGAGCTTAGCAGGAGTTGAAAAATCTGAATAAAACCAGAATCATAAAGATAATTGAAAAAATTGTCAAAGAATTGTTTTCATAAAGGCACCAGACCCAAATGATTCCAAATATGAATTCATTAAGAATCTCCAACAAATAAATTCCTAAACCATTTAAACTGTTCCAAATTCAGAAAAGAGAAAAACTTTTCCAGTTATATTTAAAATCAAAGCTATGTCACTGATAGTGAAATTTGACAATGGTACTATAAATTTAAAACAACAGCAACAACAGCAAAAAAAAACAACCTTAGACTAATTTAGCTTTGGAAATGGAAGAAAAATTTTCATAAATAAAAATATTAGCAAGTCAAATTTGGCAATTAACAAATATTACAACCTAAAAAATTACACTTAATTCAGAAATGTTCAGTGTCATAAAGTCTATTCTTATAATTCATAGTAGCAATAAGGTAAAGGAAAAAATCATATGATTATCTTTATGGTTATCAAAAAACCATAGGGGTGTCACTCAGCAAGAAGCAAGCCAGTGTTGCTGCCCCAGCACTGGAGCCGGAGCTCAGAGATTTTGTCTGGGGGAGAAGCATTATGTAGAACAGAGAGTTCAGTATAGAGTGGAGAAGTGCAAGCCAAAGGGCATTCTCAAACAGTGGAGGTTATGATGAAAGGAACTTGGAGGAGATTGATAAGATTCATTGGAGATAGAGGCTAACCTAGGCCAGCTCATTAGCTGGGGAGATATAGGGAAAGAGACATCTGAGATGAGCCCTCCTGGAGTCAGAACAATAACAAACCCTGACCTCAGAGCTATCTCTTCAAAGGATCCCAAATTTGATTGGATCAATGTGTGAACAACTTCTGCTCTGGGGCACTGGTGAAAAGACTGGAACAATGAGATTGCAATTATTGAAGCTTAACAGTGAGACGTGGTCAGTGTATGACATGAAGAGGGTCCCAACAAAATTACTGTCAACCCAAGGTGATTGTGGGCACACCAAAGACTGTGTCCCCTGAAGAACAACTTCAGAGACTTCCTCCTGGGGAGGTGGGAGTGGCAGAGAGACTAAACTGAAACAATTTAGCAGTGGCTAAGTAAACAACAAACCCCAGGGAGGGAGAGTGGATAGAATGCAGAGTTACTACAATATATTATCTGAAATATCCAGGTATCAACAAATTATGAGACATGCAAAAAAAAACATGGAAGTGTGAACCCCACAGTGGGGGAAAAAAAAAAAAAAGCTGGCAAGAGAAACTGCTTATGGGAGTGACCAGGAGTTGGATTTAATAGAAAAAGACTTCAAAGCAGCAAATATAAATATGTTCAAAGAACTAAATGAAACCACAGTTAAAGAAGCAAAGGAAAAGTATGATGACAAAATCTCATCACATAGGGAATATCAATAAAGAGAGAGAAAGTCTAGGAAAGAACCAAATGGAAAATCTAGAGTGGAAAACTACAATAATTGAAATGAAAAACTCATTAGAGGGGCTCCATGGTAGAGCTGACCTGGTAAAAGAAAGATACCGTGAACTTGAAGATAGATTGATAGACATTATGCAATCCAAAGAAATCAGAAAAAAAGAATGAAGAAAACTAAACAGAGCCCTAGAGCACTATATGGCACCATTGAGTGCAACATACAGATAATGGAAGTACTAGGAGAGTAAAGAGAAAAATAAGAAAAAGTATTTGAAGAAATAATGGCTGAAAACTTCTCAAATTTATAGGAAAACATTACTATACACAGCCAGGAAGCTCAATGACCTCCAAGTAGGACACATTCAAAGATATCCACAGAAAACCATATCACAGTAAAACTGCTAAGAGCCAAAGACAAGGAGAAAATCTTGAAAACAAAAAATTAAATGACTCATCACTTACAAGGGAACGTCCTAATAAGATTAACACTGACTTCTAATCAGAAATGATGGAGACTAGAAGGCAATGGGATAAAATAACAAAATGGTCAAAGAAAAAAAAATGTCAATCAAGAATACTGTATACAGCAAAGCTATGTTTCAAAAATGAAAGACAAAATAAAGACAGTCCTAGATAAACAAAACCAAAAGAATCTGTTATACTAGACCTGCATTACAATAAATACTACAGGAAGTTCTTCAGGCTGAAATCAAGTGACCCTAGATAGTAATTTTACTCCACATGACAAAAAGCAATGTGGTAAAGTTAAATGTTTAATTATAAAACATATAAATGCATAATTCTTCTGTTGCTGTTAAATGATTTGAAAAGCAATCTAATAAAACAATATGTATATAAATGTATTGTTAGGTTTATAACATTTAGAAATGCCATTTATTAACCAATTTTTTTTTTTTTAAGTGGGTGGGAGAAAAGCTGTTTTGGGCCAAGGAAATGACCTTGGATGGTAACTCCAATCCTTAGGAACAAATGAAGAGTATCATAAATAATAAATAAGAAGGTTAATATAACAAAACCTATAAATATATACTCTTCCTTCTTATATCAGCTTTTTTAAGTCACAAAATTATATAAAGTAATAATTGCAGCAATGTATATTCCATTTATAACATCTATAGATGTATGTGACAGAATGAAGTCCTTTTATGAATCCCAAAAAGAGAAAGATTATGTTTTGAATTAATCTATTCCTGTAGGTGTGAGACTCTTTTGATTGGACTACATCAGTAAGGCGTGAGCCAGCTTGGGTCTCCGCCCTCTTGCTGGGTGTGCTATAAAAAGAGATACAGAGAAAGACAGACACACAGGAAAAGGGAGCTCTGCTATTTTGACCCAGCCATGTGAAAGAGAGTACTCGAGGTTTGCCTACAGCTGCAGAAAGGCAGAGAAGCCCGAGAGGCTGAGATAGGAGGCTCAGAAAGAAACAAGCCCTATGCCTGGTTGCCCACAGCTGAGCTCAGGGAGATAGGAGATTCTGGAGAGGAAGGCAGAGACCTCAGCAGAGAATGCCAGCTATCTTGCTTTACCAACCACATGGCAACATGCCAGGATCAACAGCAGCTAACTTTGGTGGGAAACCATCTGTGATGGTGCCTTGATTTGGACATTTTACAGCCTCAGAATTGTAAGATTTACCCTAAATAAAATTCCCATTATAAAAGCAACCCATTTCTGGTACTTTGAATCAGCAGCCCTTTGGCAAACTAATAAAGTATGTTATGAATAACATATATACTACAAAAAAAGTGAAAGGAAATAGAGCTATTTGGGAGTAAAAATTTATATATCACTGGAATTAAGTTAGTATATATCTAAAGCTGAGGTTGATAAGTTAAGATTTGGATGATAAACCCCTAGAGCAACAACTAACAAAATAATTCCAACAATTACAGTGAAATAATCACTTAAAGAAATTAAAATATTCTCTTAATGCTAAAGAAAATAGCAAATGAAAAATAAGAGGGCCGAAAATACATGAGACATATAGAAAACAAAAAGTAAAATTGCAGCGGTAAATCCAACTATATCAATAATAACATTAAATATGAATAGGGTGGCTCTACTAATATTAGACAAAATTGATTTTTAAAACAAAAAGTTACCTGAGATAAAGAGAAGCATTTTATAATGATAAAATGGTTACTCCAGCAGGAAAGTATAACAATTGTAAACACATATGCACTGAACAACAGAGCATCAAAATACACAAAGCAAAAGCTGGATAGATATGAAAGGAGAAATAGAAAATAAAATAATGATATTTGGAGACTGCAACAATACCCCAATTTTATTAATTGATAAAACAACCAGGCAGAAGATCAACAAGGAAATAGAAGAAGTGAGAAACACTATAAATCACTGAGACCTAAGAGACATCTATAGGCACTCCACCTAATATCAGCAGAAAATACATTATCCTCTTGAGAACATAAATATTTGAAAAATTTAAAAACATAGAAATAATACACTATCTGGTCACTGAACTCAATGGGATAAAAGTAGAAATAAAAAGCCTGATTTGGCTTCCACATCTGTGGAAAGTAAACAATACACTACTAAATAATCAAATGGTTAAAAAAAAAAAGTCAAAAGGGAAATAAAATATTTTCAGATGAAAATGAAGATACATTGTGGATGTAGCAAAAGCAGTGCTGAGAATGAATTTATAGGTGTAAATGGTTATATTTAAAAAAGAGAAATATTTCAAATTAAGCCTAATATTCTACCTTAAGACAATGGAAAAAGAAAAGCAAACTAAACCTAAAGCAAGCAGAAGGGAGGAAATAATAAAGATTAGAGTAGAAACTGATGAAATAGAGTAGGAAAAAATAGAGAAAAATCAATGAAACCAAAAATGGGTTTTTGGATCGATCAAAAAAATTACAAAACCTTTAGCTAGATTGGCCAAGAAAAAAAGAAAAGACTCAAATTACTACAATCAGAAATGAAAAAGAGTAATTACTAGTGACCTTACATAAATTTTAAAAAGATTATAAAGGAATACTTTGAACAACTGTATGCCAATACACTAGATAACTTAGATGAATGAACAAATTACTAGAGAGACAACTACTGAATCTGACTCAAGAAGAAAGAGACAATCTGAAAAACACACAGAAGAGGAGGGACTACTTAACAACTCCTCTATTAAGGCAATATTATCCTAAAACCAAATCCAAGCAAAAATATCACAAGAAAAGTAAACTACATCTAGTATAAATATGGATGGAAAAGTCCTCAAACAAAATACTAGCAAATTCAGCAACATATAAAAAAAGAATTATACCATTACCAAGTGCTATTTTTGACAGTAATACAGGATGGGCATAAATTAACAAATTAATGTAACAAATCACATCAGTAGAATATAAGAAAACCACAGGATCACCTCAATTTGACAACATCCAACACCCTGTCAGGATAAAACCATTCAACAAACTAGGAATAAAAGGAAACTTCTTCAACCTGATAAGTCATTTACAAAACAAAACAAACAAAACAAAACAAAACACAGATAACAATCATACCCAATGGTGAAAGACTGAATGTTTCCTCTTTAAGATCAGGAACAACTCATGGATCTCTCCTCTTGCCACTTCTATTTACAATCTGTCTTAATTTTGCTATAACAAATAGCATATACCGGTTGGCTTAAACAACAGAAATGTATTGTCTCTCTGTTTCGGAGACCAGAAGTCCAAGATCAAGGTGTCAGTAAGCCATGCTCTCTCTGAAGCCTGTAGCATTCTGGTGGTGGCTTTCTGGAAATCCATAACTCAAAATCTGCCTCAGTCACATAGTTAGCTTTACTTCTTCTATCTCCTCCTCTTATGTTCCCACTTCCTTTATAGAGACTTCAGTCATAATGATTAATGCCCACTTTGATTAAGTTTGACTTCATCTTAATAGGATGTTCCAAGATCCTATTTACAAATGAGTTCCCATCCACAGTACTGGGGGTTAGGGTTTGAACAGGTCTTTGTGGGGGACACAATTCAATCCATAACACCATTGTATTCAAGGTTCTAGCCAATGCAATCAGGCAAGAAAAGAAATAAAAGGTATACAGATTGGAAAGAAGGAAGTAAAACTATCTCTAGTTGTAGATGCTATGATCTTTAATGAAGTCTTGCCAGAGTGCTAAAGCAGTAATATAAGAAAATATAGGTCCAACTTTACTTATAGCTTAAGCTTAACGTGTCAGTTAGCCTTCTAGGAGAGAAGAATTATTAAGACTAAAACTAAGTAGAATGAACTTTAAGATCAGGAAGAATCAGTTGGAAATCCCCAATGTAGCCTATATGCAAAAGGTGTTTTGGAGAATATAAAAAGAATGTGTTTTCAAAGTATCATTCTCCTTCACAAAATAAAGAAAAAGACTGATATATTTCCTAAATATTATTCAAAGACGCCCTGCCCCACCCCCCAATTATCAGAAGTAACAAACAAATCCAGGTGATACCCCAGGATCACTAAGCAACAACTTCATAATATTTAAGAGAACTTGTTGGTGTAATAAGCTAAAATGTTACACCACATACTGGGAGCATGGAGCTAAGTGTTAGATAAAGTAATCTGCAAAACAAAAGGCAGTCAACCTACCATTATGTGTTCAAGTAGAGAATCTATTGCGACTATGTTATCAAAGTATGTTCTGAAAAAAAGAAACAGAAAATCTTATTTAGATCACAGTACCTGTTAGACTTTGAATATGCATGGTAGCTTTGCTTATGTTTAAATTACAAAGGTATTTATGATTTGATTTTTCTCCTCTGGTGAAAACAAGCACTAATATTTTAAAGAAATAAATGAAACTTTATCAATGATCTTATTATAAGAACTCCAATTCCAGAGGATTCATTAAGTAATTATTATATTGGTAAGTACCAATGTGGCCAGTTTGTATTTACCTAAAACTATACAGGAATAAAATTGAGTTGACCATATTTAAAATTTTCATTAATAACTATGACCTGTAATAAAAATAACTAAATTTACTAAATCTCATCAATTTGGTTAAAATATAAATTATCAATAGAAAATTGGAGAAATTTAAAATGTAGTTTAACTGTATTGAGAAGAAATATCAGAATACAAATAGTATCTAATGACTTTACCTAAGTAAAATATATATTCATTTTTATAAATGGCAAGAAGTGTATGAGAGGTGTATGGTATACATATATATATATAATGTAAATCTGATTTGGAACAGGTTAAATGAACAGGCACGTTGATTGTCAGGGAAAACATAAAGAAGTTCTCTTAATATAGGTACTGTTGGTTAGGTACTGCTTTTGGTTTAGGCTCATGTAAAACTGAGCAATATATTCACAAATAAACAATTTAAAAGATGAACCACTAAGCTTGAAGACACTGAACCTTAGTACATGCTTAATTACATTATACACTGAGTAATATACTTCAAGGAAGATGGTGAGGTAAATGGATTTTCCACTGGGAGAAAATCATGAGGGAATCAAGTTAAAATGCGTCATATGAGGGATTTAATTAGCCTATGAAAGACTTGCAAAATATTCAAATACATTAGCATGAGAAGATTCACAACTTGCCTTTCAATACATTTTCAGTTAATATTGTCATGTGTCCCTGAGATGTTTAATTCTGTTTGAGAGGATTAGTTGGCTTACATAATCAGTCCCATACATCTCTGATTTTATATTTCAAAAAATAAGTTCAACATGAAGTAGTTAACTTCCAACTAATTAGTCATGGGAATTACAATATCTCTTGATGAATAGATTAAGTGTTGCCATAGTGACGTGAGAGAGAACGTACGTCATAATTCTTGCTGGAGGCCATGGACAAACAGATACATTATTCCCTCAGTAAACTTGTAGAAGGACATGAACTTGAAGTTACCACACCCTGGGGCATTTTTTAGATTTGAACAGTTAAGTAGATGGTTCAGATATATAGAAGATCTCTCCTGTAGCAAGACTACCAATATGCACCTGGTCTGTAATAAATATCTAATTGCTTCCACTGTCAGCTCAAGGGAGGTTTCCTGGGTCAAACTTTAGGGAAATGGAACATTTTCTGAAAAGGGAGCATTGAGTCACTGTTTTGGGGAAAAGAAAAATAATAAAATTAATAATACTGATAATATGTTTTAATTTACTGGCATTTCTAGAAAATATCATAGAGTACTTTTTTTGGAAATTAATAAACTAGATAACGTTCTCTTCCCTCTACTGCTGTGAGTTTTCTCCTGCAAAAATAGGAATATTTCATGTCTTTAATATGTTTTAAGTGAGTCTATTTAGAAAATACATATCAAATTGCAAATGAATATCATCACATATACATACGGTTGTGAATGAAACTCTACAATCCAAAATATCACCAACCATTCTTACCAGACTACTTTTATAGTTGAGACTGATCCACAGTTTCTGGCTACGGTAGATCTTAGTCCACTACTGTCACAATCCGCATTTAATTTAAACCAATGGTCAATAAGAGCTACTACATTCCTGAAAAAGGAATGCTTACTTTGATACGTCGAGTAGAAAGTCATTCAATTCAGTCTGCTTGGCAAGACCTCTGCATACCTGGCATATAACATAACGGTTATTAATTATAAATGGTTACTGCTTTTTTAAGAATAAAACTTTCAGGATACTAGTTGCCACATTTATTTTTAAAGGCTTAATGTAATCATTTGGTTTATAATGCAAGGATATCACAAACAACAAATGTTTATTGAATGCGTCAATGTGCAAAGCACTGTTAAAAGCACTTTATGTTTATTTTCTCGTTTAATCCCCACAATACACTATGGCTTTGGAATAGCCATATTATAACTAATGCAGAAGGAAGTTTAGAACTAGAAGGAAATTTAGAACTTAACTCTGGTGCCGGAGTTACGACGTGGTAGAGCCAGCATTCAGATGGCAGTCTGCCTCCAGAGCCACACTTGACCACTACTTTAAACTTAAACTATACTTTCAAAAATTGTATTTGGGTACAAAGTCCATTACTCTTGAGACTGTCAGATTCAATGAAGGCCTTGCTGATGATACTATGTTTCTTAATAACCTTATTTTCCTTTCTATAATGCAGTTCCTCATCAACCCAAGTTTATTGACATGAAGTAAGTAAAACAATAAACCCCCCCCCCAAAAAAAAAGAAAAAAAAAGAAAAAAAAAAGAAAAGAAAAAGTGCTCTTTTGCTACCACATTCAAGTCCTTCACCTCCGCTGAGGAAAATTGTTGGGTAACCAAACTTGCTTGCTCCTAATAGGAGCCTCCTTTATCTTTTTATCAATTGATACTAAAGACAACTAAAGACAAAGGAATACTCTAGGCAGTTAGTGATCTTTTAACTTAGATCATGTATTTAAGAGAACCAGTTATCTGAAAGCTAAGATTATTATTATTAAATGTCATTTAGTATATAGTAAGCTTTAATTTAGGAAAATGGAATAGTAAAAATATCAGTGCACCTCCCTGTAGGTGATTGTTCCTGGTACTAGAAAACAAATACCACAATAAGATTAATACATACCATTTATTGCATAGATGGTTTACAATTATATATAAATATATACAGTAGCAAGACACTTAAGGCAGGGAGTAAGTAAATATAAGTGAATAAATACATAAAATTCAAAAAATGAATAAATATTCCAATATCAAAAGTAAAGCATTAGGTCCTTTATTAACTTGCACTCCAACTACCACTGCTACATTTTAAACAACTATTCTCTCATAGTAAGTCCTTGTGAAAACATCACAAACACTCACCTGCACCTGATGTATTGCTACTGAAGCCCAGGCAAGATTTGCTGTTGCAACCTAAAAAAACAACAAGGGTGAAAACAGTTTTTATGAGTTGCATGTCAATATACCAACAAAAGACTCCAGTAAAAATGTAGTATAAAGTATTTTCGAAGGTCATTGAGCTTTTGGAGAGTTTGCCAATTAAAAGCACCAAATACTTAAAAGGTTTCCCTTTTATATTGTTCATTTTTATATAGTTGATTTTTTTAACTTTTTTTTTCTTTTATTGAAGTATATCATTCATACATAAACATACATAAACAATAAGTGTATAGTAATAGTTGTAAACTTACAAAACAAACATACATAGCATCATACCGAGCTCTCATACCTCACCCTACCACCAATACCTTGCATTGTTGTGAAACATTTTAAACTAATGATTAAAGAGCATCCTCAAAATATTACTACTAACCACAGTATCTTACATTTGGTCTATTTTTTCCCCCAACCCATCCCATTATTATTATTATTACTTTTATATCACTTATACATGAACATACATAAACAATAAGTGTATAGTAAAAGTTGTGAACTTACAAAGCAAACGTACATAACTTCATACAGGGGTCCCATACAGCAACCCACCACCAACACCTTGCATTGTTGTGAGATATTTGTTACAAATTATGAAAGAATATTGTCAAAATCTTACTACTAACTACAGTCCTTATCTATATTTGGTGTATTTTTCCCCCAACCTGCCCTATTATTTTTTTTTAAATATATTTTTATGACAAGTTTTAAACTTACAAAACAATCATGCACTTGTGCAGAATTCCCATACAACAGCCCTCTATCAACACACCACATCACGGCGGAACATTTGTTACAGATTATGAGATAATATCATCTGATTATTACCTGGTTCACAGTGAACATTTGGTACACATTTTCCATACTTCCCCATTATCAACATGGTATATCTTTGGCATAGATGCATGAGTATTACATTATTACAG
This sequence comes from Tolypeutes matacus, assembly GCA_026826555.1. Classification (NCBI taxonomy): domain Eukaryota; kingdom Metazoa; phylum Chordata; class Mammalia; order Cingulata; family Chlamyphoridae; genus Tolypeutes; species Tolypeutes matacus. The sequence continues at coordinate 5,913,029 of JAKSZT010054281.1, forward strand.
TTAACCACAGTCCATAGGTCACTCCAGTTGTATTTCTCCCATGCTTCTCCACATTCCCACCATCCTGCAATACTGATGTACATCTGCTCAGGCTCACAAAAGACACTCTTGCATCTGTACCATCAACCATAATTCTCATCCACCCCTGGGTTTACTGTGTTTTCCAGTCCCTAGATTATTCTCTAGCTTTCTGTCAATTGGCATTCACATCCTTAGACTACCCTTTTCAGCCACATTCCCATTTATAAACCAGCTGATACTCACTATAATGTGTTACCATCCACTCTATACATTTCCACACTTTTACAGTAAAGTGAATTAAAACTTCTACATACATTAAACATCAGTAGTCCATCTCAGTCCTCCTCTTATCTCTGTTAAGAATCCACCAGGTCTCGAAGATATTTTCCTACATTTTCTTCTAGAAGCTTTATGGTTCTTGCTTTTATATTTAGGTTTTTGTTCCATTTTGAGGTAATTTTTGTACAAGGTGTGAGATAGGGGTCCCATTTCCTTCTATTGGCTATGGATATCCAGTTCTCCCAGCACCATTTGTTGAATGGACTGTTCTTCCCAAGCTGGGTGGGTTTGGCAGACTTGTCAAAAATCACTTGACCCTAGATGTGAGGGTCTGTTTCTGAACCATTAATTTGGTTCCATTTGTCTCTATGTCTGTCTTTATGCCAGTACAATGCTGTTTTTACCACTGTAGCTAGGTAATATGATTTAAAGTCTGGAAGTGAGAGTCTTCCAACTTTGATTTTCTTTTTTAAGGTGTTTCTGGCTATTCAAGACCTCTTACCCTTCCAAATAAATTTGATATTTGCACTTTCCATTTGTTTAAAAAATTCTGGTGGAATTTTTATTGGGATTGCACTGAATGTATATCAATTTGAGTAGAACTGACATGTGAATGATAATTAGTCTTCTATTCTGTGAGCATGGAGTGTTCTTCCAATTATTTAGGTCTTTTAAAATTTCTTTTTAACAATGATTTGTAGTTTTCTGAATACAAGTGCTTTAAATTGTTGGTTAAGTTTATTCCTGCATATTTTGGGTTTTATCTGTTATATTTTATTTTCACCACTCTTTTGACACTTTTAGTTACTTTTACTGATATAATCTTCATTTCTAGACACTCTTCCAAGCCTCTCTCTCCTATCTTTTCAGGCTGTAGCACACCCTTTAGTACTTCCTGCAAAACTGGTCTCTTGGTTACAACCTCTCTCAGTATCTGTTTATCTGTGAATATTCTAAACTCTCCCTCATTGTTGAAAGACAATCTTGCCAGATATAAGTTTCTTGGCTGGAAGTTTTTCTCTTGCAGTATCTTAAATATATCATACCACTGCCTTCTTGCCTCCATCATTTTGATAAGAAATCGGCACTTAATTTTACTGGTATCTCTTATATTTTATGCATTGCTTTTCTTTTGCTGTCCTCAGAATTCTCTCTTAATCTTTGGCATTTGACATACTGATTATTATGTGTCTCGGAGTTGGTCTATTCAGATTTATTCGTAAGGGAATACATTGTGCTTCTTGGACATGGATATCTATGTCCTTCAATAGGGTTAGGAAATTTTCTACCATAATTTCTTCAAATATTCCTTCTGTCCCTTTTCCCTTCTCTTCTATTTCTGGGACACCCATGACACGTATGTTTGCACGACTCTTGTTGTCATTTAGTTCCCTGAGACCTTGTTCAATTTTTTCCATTCTTTTCTTCATCTGTTCTTTTGTATGTTTGCTTTCAGAGGCCATGTCTTCAAGCTAATCAATTCTTTCTTCTCCTCCTTAAATCTGCTATTATATGATTGCAGTGTATTTTTAATTTCATTTATTGCACCTTTCATTTCCATAAGATCTGCTATTTTTCTATGTATGCTTTCAAATTCTTCTTTGTGCTCATCCAATGTCTTCTTAATATCCTTAATCTCTTTAAGCCATCTCATTGAATTTATTAAGGAGATTTGTTTGAAAATATATGATTAGTTGTCTCAACTCCTTTATGTCATCTGGAGGCTTATCTTGTTCCTTTAACTGGGCCATATCTTCCTGTTTCTTGGTGTGAATTATAATTTTTGTGCTGTCTTGGCATCTGGCTTACTAGATGTATTTATTCTGGGTGCAGTTTCTCTCTATAGTTTAGGGCTCTCTTGTCCTTTCTCCCTTGCTGGTTGTGTAATAGGAGCCAAGGATGTAGTTGGTGCTATAAGCTGTGGAGGCTCAAGCTGCCCTCATTTCCCCAGGGACCGATGAAGCTTCTCCCAACTTTCTTCTTTGCCAGAGGTAGAGACAGAGCCACAGCCATGTGTAATAATCCAAGTCATGCAGGTCTAGACTGCAGTTGCCAAGAGAAGCTTCAAGCCCTTTTCTCCCCTTCCTAGGGTGGAGTTGGAGCTGCAGGTGTGGCAGCAATCTATGCCATGTGAGTCCAGAATGACCGCAGTTGCCCCAGTAGACTTCCAACTATTCCATCTGTGCCAGCCAAATGTACCTGCAGTTACTTGGAGAGGTTGGTGCAGGACCCCCAGCTTCCTCCCTGCTAGAGGTGAGGCTGAAGCCAAGGCTAGGGCTGCAGGCCGATCTGGGTGAAAGAAGCGGGTCCCTACCATTGTTGTGATTTTCAGTCAGGCCCACTTCCCCTCATGCTAGGGGTGGAATCAAACTGGCGGCTACCGGCCTCCTTGTGACATGGACAGGTTCAAACTTTACCTGTTCTTAGGGTTATACTTCAGCCTGCCAGATTTACTAATCAGTAGTTGAAATCAGTGGCCAACCATCTCTTCATTCTCCATTTTTAGGAAATGGAGCTTCCAATTCCAGCCACGGAATAGCTCCGTAGGTGGCCTGTGCCTCCAGCGGAGGATGGGCCTCAGCCTCCGGGGCGTGGAATGCTCTACTCAGGAATCTTCTCTGCAGATGGGCAGTTTCCTCCTTCTACTCTTTCAAGGAGGTTGCAGGATGCTCTTCTGGTCTCCTGGAGCCCCCAGACAGGTGCTTTAGGTAGCTCTGGGTGATTACTAACTGCTCTGTAGCACGAGCTGACTCTAGGAGCTCCTTACTCTGCCGCCATCTTGCTGGTTATTCTATATAGTTGGTTATAAGGCTCTCCTGTTCCTCTTAATTTTGGACAAAAAGGACGAGAAGTTGATTGTTGAGAGCAATAGAGAGTCTAATGATTTTAAAGTAAAATGATTCATTTTCAGTTTAACAGAAAACACGACTGAAATGTCCTCTTATCACTTTAAAATAATGAAATATTTCCAACAAGAAAAAATATTTTGTAAATATTAGCAGACAAGGTAACAAATTATTAGTGCTCTTTTACTTCTTTTATCATTCGTTCATTTAAAAAATATGTGCTGCCTGCCTAATTTTTAATAGGCATTAATCTAGGTGCTGGATACACAGCAATAAATGCCACCACCATCGACAAAAAGCTTACCATGTATGGTGAGGAAAGAGAAAGACGAAAGAGAAAATGAGTAAGTATGAGGCATAGTATATTAGATGGTGACGGGTACTAAAGAGAAAAGTAAAGCAGAAGAGAGGGATAAGGTGCACTTGGTGGAAGCCATTCAAATGTACATAAAGTACCCTACTGAGGAGGAGGCATCTGAAAAAATACCTGAAAGGGACAGAGGCCCTAAATCAGGTGGCTATCCAGGGGAACGAGGGCAAATGCATTCCAAACAGGCGAACAAACGCAAAGGCCCTGGAGCCTAGCCTGCCAGCTTTGCTCAAGGAGTCCAGTGCGGCTGGAGGAAGTAAGGCAGAGCTAGAGTAGTGGAGATGTGGTCATCTGGGCAAAAGGACAGGGTGTTAGGTCACTGCAGCAACTTGGGCTTATGCTGGGTGTGACAGAGGTGCTATTTCAGGATTTGGTTTTAATACTAATTGTTAGTACACTGATGGTGGGAAAGTGAACAAAGCTAACAGGCAATATGCGGCTCAGCCAGCTTTTGTTTTACCTTAAAGGCTCAAAGAACTGCCAACCTAACACTGCATCCTAACTCTCTATGTAAGCCAACTCTGATTCCGTGAATAGTGAATGGAATTCATTGTTTTCCAAATGTATTTGGCTCTGGAACCGTTTTTCAGGCCACTTTCTAGGAAGAGGGTATTTTTTAAAGAAACCATGAGGACGACCAGAATGTGAAGACCTTCCAAAGTCATCCTACTACTTTATTTGGTTCACAATGTGGCATATTTTCATTTTTATTGTTAAAATGGATTCTTACTAAGAATAATGATTGTATTAATAATTTAACCAGATTTTCTATATCACTGCAAAACAAAAGTGTTAAAATCATTAGTATTAGTATCAAAACACTGTTAAACGAATCGTGGTTTTAAATATTCATTCATTTAACAATATTAATGAGCACCTTCTATGAGCTAGGCAGTACTAAAAATTCTAACAAACAAGTTTTAGGACGTCACCTCCTGATGGCTGAGACAGAAGGCTTCTTTGCCCCAGTGCCGATACAGCTCTAGAATACCAATCAAATCGCCAATTGCAGTGACAATTGGTAAACAAAGAACAGACTGGATACGAGTCCCTGAATCCAGTCCAGTGCCTCTTGGAAATCGTTCATCCTGAAAAACAAGGGAAAATGATATAAATTCAGTTAACTAATTCAATTAGTTGTGATTCTTATTTCTATCAGAAATTGCCAGATACTTGAAATCCATAAAAAGCAGTCTTTTTTCAAAGGAAAACCCAAGGAGGATGGTCATCATAATTTTTTTTTAAGAAGCATATCTTTAGCATCACAGAATCTACTTTACTTTAACTATGTAGTGCTTTAATGTTGCTTTATCCTTGTACACAAAACTTTAATAAATGAATGCATGTTAATTTCATGAAATAATAACCGCAATTATAATGGATGACATTTATTCATCACCTTTTATGTGCCAGAACAGTTCTAAGGGCTTTACAGGTGATTTACAGGTGAAAATTATTCCAAATGTAAATATCATATGAAGGAAATTATATATAAAACTTTTCTATTTCCAGGGTTTAGAATAACACAAATGTGTATGTTAATAATATTCATTCTAACCAAAACTAAAAGGCCTATATTACATATTAAGTATTCAAATCACCCAAAAGTTACCAATTATTTATCAAAAGAAACAAAACTGGTAATTTGACTTTTAGTTTCATAATTTTCTAGCTTAGCAAACTCACGCAAAGCAAGTATAGCAAAATAGAGTGAATTTAGATTTGAAAAACTAATTCTACTTATTCAATTTTTGCTGTCTTTAGGAAGTTACCAGACATAAATGAGAGATTTTCATGAATTAAGAGTCATACAAATCTACATTTGCAATTTACGGAACTTTTGAAGACTAGCATACACAACAGGACATTTCCAAATGAATGGTTAATAGCATATCCTGTTAACCACTGTTTTCTTGGATAAAGTTTCCTGATATCTTAAAGGTCATACAGACAATTAGTGGCAAAACCAAAACTAGGACTCAGGTTTTATGATCCCAACTTAGCGCTTTTTACAGCAAATTCATGACACCTATGTATTTGTTTGCATTCTTGCTACTTTTAAAGTTTGTGCTCTATTTAGTGGAATTTCATTAAAATGTCCTATATAATGTGAAAGAATGCATTCCATGAAGGGCCCCAATTTTTCAGATCACCCTGCATCTATGTCCTTCATAAGTGCCCTCCAAAACTGACTCTGGGTTTGGCCAGGTGATTATTTTCTAGCCAATTAAGAAGTCAGCAAATGTGATGGAAGCGGAAGCTTGACAAACTCACTTGCATGTTTCCACTTCTTTGGAACCCTGCCACAATCTTAAAAATTTACCAGTTTAAGCTTACTGAGGGGGATGCTGGAGACATATAGAAAACTGAATCAGCCCAAATGAGGCCAGTTCGAGACCAGCCAGCTCCCCACTGATGTCCAGTTGACCTCAGATCACAGGCAAGCCCAGCTGAATCCAGCCCAGATCAGAATGGCCCAGTCCACAGAATCATGAGAAATAACAAACAGTTGCTGAAAAATTACACCACTAAGATTAGGGGTATTTTCTCATGCAGCAATAGCTAACTCATTCATATATATCCAGCCAGGATATGAAATATGAAAAAAGCAGTCATTTAGTTTGCATGAATATAAATGCACATTTTGATGCTTAACCATGCAGATGTGTTGAAATAAGAACTACTCAAATCTAGTTCTTAGTGGGTATATAAGACATGATTCTCTGAGCACAAAAGATTAATTTACATGTGAGTTCATTTGTTTGGCATCTTGCTTAATCCTTTAATTTCATAAAATGGTTTAAATTACAACAACAAAATGATGACACCTTTCTTAATTAAATACTTCAGGACAAAAATGCCATAAAGAGTTGAAAAACCACTTACTCCCAGGATGTCATCTACTAGCAATGTTTTTCTAGACTTGGCTACATAAGCAGATATCGTGGTACCCTGGGAAATGGGACCAGCAGGGATGAGCCGCGGTTTTCCCTCCTTTACTCCAGGTGGTGTGAACACGCAAAGGCTCTGAAGAGAAGAAAAAGATAATGTTTTATAGACTTTTATTGTGTATTTGTTCAGTACAAAACACACCTCCACATAACTTAATAGAGGAACTCTGTCAACCAAGTGAAAATGAAGAAAGGTGCTTGGCAATGATCAAACTGGAGTATCTGAGGTGACATATCTCATATTCTCAACACACAAAATGCCGGGGAGTGATAGGTTCTCAAAAAATATGCAGGCACAGAAACTCTTTAACTAGCCTACTATCTTGGCACATAGAAAATATTAAAATGAGAAAAATGAATCCTGTTATTGGGTTCAAAGTACTAACATTAAGAAACAAACATGGGAACCAATCTCCTTATTGACCTGATAAATATATCTAAAGATAGGATCAGTAGCTCTGAATCAAAATTATCTGGTTATAGTTTTAATTTTCACTAAAAATCTTTCTTTTAGTAGAACATTATTCCTCTTTAAGTCTCAGTCACTCACATTCTTTAAACTGGCTTGCTCATAAATTTTCAGATTCAGAATATTCTAGATAAACATTTTGCTCCTTTCGGGAAAAAATTTTTAACAAATCTGGGTGTATATTCCCCTTTCAAATGACTAAATAGGAGAGTAAAGTTATAAAACTATTTTAAAAGTAATCAGTTATTTTGACTAAATTCAATCAAGTGTATGTATGTGTGTGTATATATATATATTTTTAAAAGAGGTACCAGGGATTAAGCTCAGGACCTCATATATGTGAAGCAGACATTCAACCACTGAGCTATACCTGCTTCCAATCATATATTTTTAAAATAATTTTCTACTAAATAAGAATTGCCGTCAAACAAATCAACCAAGGATTGGGGGCAATGCTTTATCATAATCATTTTATTATTACCTACTCTATTTGAAGATTATTAAAGTTCAGGTAAATTTACCCATGACTTCAACTAATTGTTTCCTTAAATTGTATTGCCATAACGTAAAGGCTGAAGACTCTTTAACTATTAGGGAATCCTTCTGACCTAAAACATAGTTGCTATTACTTAAGGGTGAGACAGTAAGGTTGGATATATTTGTTAACTTATTAGATACGTGGCTTTCAAACTTTGTAAAGTCCGATAACCATTCTGTCAAACAAAATCTTATAATTGCAAAAACCTTATAATGGAAGAGCTACTTGACTAAATCAACTGGGAGGAGAGTGGAGGAAAGCAGAGCTTTGGCTTACCTGTGGCTGCTTGAATTAATTCACCATTACAAAAGGTTAAATTTCAAGTTCAAAATAGTTTTATTCACAAGTATATATCTACATCAGTTAGGACTATGCTCTTAAGTACTATTTGCTACTATGTCTAATAAATGGTGCAATACATACTTTAAGTGTGTCTTTTAAAAAAGATTATGCTTAAAAAGTTTAAATGCAAGGTATACATTTGCAGAGCCAAAAACCAACTACATTCATATAAGATGAGAAATGACAGTTTTTAAAAGTCTAGAAATCACTATCAGTGTTTTTAAAGTTACTATAATTCTATCACACACTAATATACACATGGCATAGATGAAGTGAGACTTACGCTAGATTTATTATCTGTCAGTGTCAAAACACAATTCAGGAAAGCAGATGTGGCTCAAGTGACTGGGCTCCCGTCTACCATATAGGAGGCCCAGGGTTCGATTCTCAGGGCCTCCTGGTGAAGGCGAGCTAGCCCACGTGGTAAGCTGGCTCACACAGGAGTGCTGGCCAGCGCAGGAGAGCTGGCTTGCATGGAGTGCTGGCCCGTGCGGAGAGCCGGCGCAGCAAAAGGATGCAACAAAAAGAGACACAGAGGAGAGACAATAAGAGGCGCAGAAGACCAGGGAGCTGAGGAGGTGCAAGAGCTTGAGCTCCTCTCTCACACTCCGGGAGGTCCTAGGATTAGTTCCTGGTGCTGCCTAAAGAGAAGACAAGCAGACACAGAAGAACACACAGCGAATGGACAGAGAGAGCAGACAGCGAGCGCCAAAACAACGGGGTGGGGGTGGGGGAGTAATAAATAAATCTTTTTTTAAAAAAACCCACAATTCAGTGTGTCACCCTTTCTTAAAGAAGATGATAGCAAACTGGAAAAGATTTAAGAGTAGAAAACTGATTCGCGCATAGGAAAATGAGATGATGGCAAGAAAAATTTCAAAAGATATGGTATATTTAGCCAGAAGGAAAATAAAAATGGACAATGATTCTAAAACTGTGAGAAAGTTAATCCTAAGAAGGATGCTGAGCAACGGTTCCTTTTCACTATCAAGGACAGAACTGCAGGATATGAACTTAAATTGAACTGAGTGGTTCAGATAACTCTTAAAGATGAACTTTCGTGACAATAAAAGGAAGTAAACTCTGGAAAAAGCTCCCAACAGTTTTGGATTTTTTTTTTGGGGGGGGGGTGGATGGGGTGATGGGTGAGGGAGTTGGAGGCAGGGAGTTGTTAACTGTTGGCTCTGTTTGTTTGAAAATACACAACAGACTCCTTCTTTGGTTAGATGATTTTGCCATAGGCCCTTAAAGACTGAGTAATATATTCAGCTTATACTCAGCTTCATAATGCAAGATTGATGATGGAAAACTTACACTTTCCTATATTATTACATGTAGATTTATTTAATATTTCATATTATCAGGCATTTATTGCCTTTATGTAGGACATTAAGTACAAATGATGTACAAGAAACAGATAAATACTGTACCCAGAGTGTACAGAATGCTATCCTATGTCTTTAGGCATGCTAAAAATGAAGTTTGAGATATCTTTCAATTTCTTCAAAGAATCTAAAAAATGCCTTGTGGATAATGAAATATTCATCAAAAATTAAATAACACTTTACAACAGGAAGTTTACACTTGTTATTACTAAATAGCTCGTGATTTTTGCTCACATTTATCAAATAAAAATGTTTCCAAAGGAGAGCTGAAGGTTGATGCGAACAAAACACCAAATAAGTCATGATGGGAAGGCTAAAAGTTGAGGAAGGAAAGGAAAAAAAAAAAGACAACTAAAAACAGGAAACTGTTTCTGAGGTGTTTTCAGTACACCCTCTCCCACTTCTTTATTAGTCTTTTCCTACTTTTTTCCCCACTATATGATTCATCTGTGCAAAAGCTCCCTTCAGTAACATTATTTATTATTGATTGAAGTTCAAACTGTGGTTTAAACTGTCTTTTCTGTAACAGCAAGTTCTTTATGATCTTTTTAATTTGAATGGGTTGATAAGTAGCTATTATTGCAAATAGAAAAGGCCAAAATCAAACCTCTAAATTAGGAGTTGAATTTTATACTTATTCAGATATGGGAAAAGTTTATCAAATCTACCTTTATTTATTCCACAGAAATAATCAAATGGAGAGTTACTTATTGAATAATCTGCCTTTTCCCTACTGACTGAACTGCACCTTCATCATATACTAAATCCTCAAGTATACTTACTTGGGTCTTTTTATGAATTCTCAATTGTGGAAAATTGATTTGTCTATCACACTGTTTTAATTACTGTGAGTTTATAGCACCTTTGTGATTCGGCAAGGCAAGTCTAGCTTTAGACTTAATGTTTCACATAGTCACAATACATTTCTGTAAGCTTTGTGTTTTTCTCTGGTGGAGAGTTTGCTTTAATGCATTAGCAAGCACTGGGTGTAAAGAAGTTCTAAAGAAATTTGCAAAGGAAATAAGGGCTACTTTTAAAATCAGTTGTCATAATGTTTGATACAAGGATTTTACTGGGAGGGTGAGGTTAAAAATATTACACTCACTTTTCAAAGAAGGATGAACAAAAACTGTACTTATGAAGCATCAACAAACCATACTTTAGAATTTATTGAGTAGGGGACTCCCGTGTAATGCATTTAACTGGGGAATTCAGTGTGTACTGAATCTCTTAAATTAATTCCAGCTCAAATATTATATCAATCTATAAAAACTTTTATTAGTACCAACATGTTTTAGAGGTTGGAGATAACACAAAACAAGGAAAATATTCTAAGTTCTAAATTCCAGCCACCTCTAGCATTCCAGGGAAGAGGAAAAACTGTTTCCAGGACATGAAAATTCACAAATATCTGTTGTGGTTCCTCATCTGTATTTGAGAGCTCTAGGGACAATGTGACTCCTAGTCCCTGAGTCTTTCTATTAGATCAACTCTGCAGCAGGGTAAATCACAAAGAGCCAAAAAAACAGTCCAACAGAGGTCATGCATTTGTTCTCATTTTTCTTTCCATATTAGGGGATGCATTCACTTTTTTCAATTTTTCACAGAACCTTATCATAAGCTAGTCAATATTTTGCAAATTTCACATATACTCTTAAAATCAGACAACCTAAACTGGAAAAGATTGGTATCAGCAGTCATAATAAGTTGGTTCAACAGAGAAACAAAAAAGTATTTGATTCTAACAAAGCAAACTTGGAGAAATAAATTTGGTGGAAAAATGAACACTAAAATAGACGATTACAATTTAAAAACACCTTTTAGTGAAATGGGGAATACTGACTCACCGGTAATGACCCAGTGTCTTTGCTTTACTTGGTAAGCATTTGTTCTCATCTTTCTTTCCATATGCGATTCAAACATCATATTATTCTTGAAACTTCATATTAATGTTAAGACTTCACAAATAAATGTTAGAACTACTTGTTATGGAAAAAAATGTTATTTGGGTTTAAAATTCAGTTATTTCCCTTACAAGACACTAGATGGCACTGGATATTAAACAAATATAGACTACTATAGCTTGGCGTGAGCAGAGAACACCTAGATTCTCCTGGAACTTGAAATATGGATGTCACTTTGTTCACATAATTCTTCAAACAAACTTACTTAAATCCATTGCACAACTGAATAAATTCATGAAGAAAAGTCTCTTGTAAGAATAACCACCTATAAGAATTGAAAATTTGATTTATACTGGAAAAATAAATAGAATAGAGAATATAGTACAAATGTCTTTGCAAAAAATCACACACTAAAAACTGAAAGCTCTAGAAAGAATGCATATTTCAGGCAACTATTGAAGGCATATAGATTAGAGACAAAATGTGGATTTCTCTCCTTTTCCATTTTTCCTCAATTCATATAGCAAGTAACAGCATTGTTTGAAATGTATTCTCTCCAATCGTAGTTAATAAAAATCAAATACTATGAAGGGAAGAAAACAATCTATGTCCTTAAAAGAGGTAGCTCTTTGTAGAAAGCATCAAAACTTTAGATAGGAAGCCTACAAGATCAGATCGAAGTAAAGGCTTTCAGTTTTGCCTAGATGTGTGATTGGAAAGGCCATTAAACCTCATCATTAAAATGAAAACACTGGATTGGATCATTTTGAACTCTCTTTTAGCTTTAACATCCTGTGATTCTAGATGTTCTATACTCCTTTGTTTTAGTTTTCTGGCTGCCAAAGCAAATACCATGCAATGGGTTAGCCTAATGACTGGAATTTATTGGCTCATGGTTTTGAGATTAGAAGTCCAAATCAAAACCAAATCAAGACCCCATATCAAGAAGATGCTTTCTTCCCAAAGATGGGTGTTCTTGGGCTGGCTGCTGGTGATCGTTGGTCCTGGGCTCCTCTGTCACATGCCGATGCACACGGAAGCCTCTCCTGGCCTCTCCATTCTTTTCCAGGTGCTGTTGATGTTCAGCTTTTAGTTTCCCATAGCTTTCTCTCTCTCTCTATCTGAATTCTGTTCTGCTTATAAAGGACTCGGATCATAGGATTAAGATTCATCCTGATTGACTTGGGTCACACCTTAACTGAAATAACCTCATCAAAAGTCCTACTTACAATGGGTCCACACTCACAGGAATGGATTAGTTTAAGACCAAGTTTTTCTGGGGTACATAGTTCTAAAGCACACATCATTCTAGTCCTTTATTTTTATAGCAAACAAATGTTTAAATAAGCTAACTTAATAAACCTGTAAATTATGGAGTGGTTATTTTGAACATATACAAAAAGCCATCTATATACTTACTTTACGAATTAAAACTTTTGAAGCATCACTAGAGTTTATAAAGTTTTCAGCCTTTATAAACAACTCTTAAGGATAACAAGAACGATCATAATTATAATGTTATAAATTAGGTTATGTAAAACTTTAAATATGTGACCAAGTATAAATGACTGAAAAATGTAACCACAGTAAATGTCAAATTATGTGAAAATTTAATTATGAAAAAATTACTATTGTCCAACCAACAATTTCAAGAGCACCTTGTATATGTCAGATACTGCTCTGTACCTATATACAAAAGCAGGTTGTTTCCTTTACAAGCCCCAGATTTCTCACAGATTGTTTCTTCTGCTTGAAAAAATTCCTTTCAAGGACTGCAAAGTCTGCTCAAACATCAGCTAAGCTTCCAACCTGGCTTGAATGTCGTCCCCCCCCACCCCAAATCCAGGATGATCCCAGAATGCCATGGGCTCCTCTCCATTAACACTTATGACCATGGATTATAATTAACTGTTGCTTCTCCATTTCCCCACAGGTTGTACATTCTTTGATTACAAGAATTTTTTTTTTTTTAACTTATCATCATAGGCCCAGAATTTAGCACACTTTTTTGGTACATAGGAAGAGTTCAAAAACAATTTGTTGAAAAGTAATTGGTAGGACACCACCAAAATGGTGAAATAAGATAGTTAAGGGCTCTATACCTTCACAGAAGCCTTAAACAACAAGTAAATTCTGGCAAAACCATCTTTCTCATAGACCTGGAGAACAGTTAAAGGGTCGCTGTAACTGGGTGAGCACCAAATCAAGAAAAGGGTACCTTAAAAAGTGTGGAAATCTTTGTGGCACACTTGCTGGCCCTTTCTCCACCCACTGCTTGACTCAGTGAAGAGCCAGCATACACTTTCAGTCCTGAAACCGGAGGGAGTAGAGTAACACTTATGCATATACTGGGTACATGTATATCTGTGCCAATCTGTCTGGAGGTACTCTTAAGGAGTGACCTAGGACACTTGTCACAGGCTTACCATCCCAAGTCTCAGAGCTTGCCCTACATTTCGAGGCAGCTCACAGGGCAGCTGAGGCACTGTGAGAGAATGGTCAAGTCATGGCAGCCTGGGGCAGATGAGTGCTGGCTTTGGGACATACAGTGTGGCACTTGGGACCAGGAAGAGTGACTGTTCTCTGGATTAAGGGTGACATTTGGGTCTGCATGGATGAGGAAATTTCTGGGACCATACATGCAATCCTGGAACAAGATGAATGTGTAGAAAAGACTGGGAAGGTCCCTACATTTTTGCCCTGGGCTGGTCCTTAGACACATTATAAGGCAGGCTGAAACTCTGAAGGGGAAAGTTTTGCACAGGCAAATCTGCAAAGACTGGGAAAGGTGCTTTGGCTTCTTTTTTGTTGTTGAATTCAAAGGAATCTCAGTCATAATAACAGCTAGATACAGTCTTAAGTAACAGACACCTCACTAACTAAATTCCAGAGATAACACATTAAATGTTAAAATACCCAGTGTGCAACAAAAGATTATTATGTATACAAAGAAACAGTAAATGATGCCCATACAAAGAAGCCAGAGAAAGCATGTGAAAGCATCACCAAAGAAAATCAGATTTTGGACATCCCAGACAAAGATTTTCTTTAGATTGTCTTAAATATGCTCAAAGGAAAACATGGACAAAGAACTAAAAGATATTAGGAAAATGATAGATGATAAAAGAGAGAATTTCAACAAAAAGACATAAATCATGAGAAAGAATCAGAGAAACTCTCATGTAGAGAGAGAAAGCCACAGGGAAGAGCTGGAAGCTGGTAATCAAGGGAACAAGGAAAAGAAAAGAGAGGACATGGCCACATGCTAGAAAATCCAAGGAACCCAAGGATTGCTGGTCAGCCAGACAACATGGAGCCCAGGAGGAAGCAACCCTTCTAGCTCCACACCCCTGGAGACAATAAATTCCCATTGGTTAAGCCAACCCACTGGATGGTATTTATCTTAACAGTATGGAAACTACAACATGATCTGACTGACACTTCTGAAAAAGGCAATTTAAAAATTATTTAAAGATTAGATAAAATGAAAATTTTTGTATAATGAACTGTTGGGCTGAAAAGAACAGAAGGAATCCATAGAAGTCTAAAAGGAAGTAAATAAAGAATCCCTGGGATGTAAGCAAATTCCAAATCTGGTTTTTTCCTTGAGGATATAAACCAAAGCCTAGATATACTGATCTTTCCTTAGGAAAGCTGCAGAGTGAATAGAAGATAAGAAATAAAATCCAGGGTGTCTCTACGTGGGAAATGTAATGAGATCCCAGAATAGGACTAGGATGCTAAGGAGCTACACCCTCATTTTAGGCTGCAGGGGAAAGATACTTAACCTTGCAAGGGGGCTCGAAGAAATGAGATTTTCTTGAACTTACTATTGGAAGGAAAATAAAAATCTCCTCTGAGAAACCATAACTCCATATTGCATGGATTTGAGGTTTACATCCATATCACTTTGTAGTCTGAAAACAAAAAAAAAACAAAACAAAAAAAACTCAACCAGATAATTTAATTTTAAATGGTCCTCAATTGGCAGTACCCTTAGGCAGCTCGCAGAAACAAACACATATCCTATCTCTGGGAAAGGAAATGGAAAAGAGATTCAACAAGAGCCTCTAGAATTTCCATTTAAAAGGGCCATGGAAGAATATGATTCACAGTAAAAACCAAAACAAAAGAAAATCTTAGCAAATAAGCTACCACCTATGGGGGCCAAAAGAAAAAAAACCCAAAACCCAAGAAACCGTAAAAGTCTGACAGAACATAAAAGGATATAGTTGATATATTTCAAGAAATAAAAAATCAGATTGAAAATATGTCCATGGATTAAAAAGAAACAACATTAAGAACCACATATAAGACCTTGAAATTAAAAATATACTAAATTAAAACAATGCTTTCAAGCATAAAGCGAAGTATACCTACTTCAAAAAAGAATCAGTGACTTGGAAGATAGAAACAATTTATTCAGAATGTAACACAGAGAATCAAAGAGATGGAAAATGTGTAAGGCAGGATAAGAGACCTGGAGGACAAAGGATGAAATTATATATCTAATAAGAGTCCTAGAAAGAAAAGAAAAGAAATATGGCAAAAACAACATTTGATGAGATAAATGGCTAAGAATTTTCAAGAACTGTTGAAAGTGTCTAAACAAATATTCAGTCAAAAGATGGTCATTGATTGCAGGTGAGATAAATACAAAGAAATCTACAATTAATGATATTTTAGTGCAACTGCAAAGTAGACGAAGAGAAAAGACAAAACAATCCTCAAACTAGTGACAGAGTAAGCTCTGATTTTTCATCCGTAGAACAGACATGGTGACTATATTATAGTTAATATAAAGAGAAAGAATTTTTATTAACCTGAATGCCCTATCAAGAAAGCAGGTGAAATAAAGGCAAGTTCAGAGAATTCCATTTCGGCTATGAATGGAACTTCACAACGAGCAGTCCCCTCTCCGCCCACTCTGTTCCTAGGACCACACACACGTGCAGTTTGGGTAGTTTTATGCACAGGTTTGGGGTCTTTTGTAGTTCCACAGTGACAGTCACACTCCAGCCACCCCTCATTGTTCCACAGTCATTCACTGTGGCCACCTCAGGTTCCCAACACTTCTCTTCAGATAAACTGCCCAAGGATCCAGGTTTCAAAAGAGAATCTGCTTGATCGCAGCTTGGGTCACGTGGCCATGCCTGATCCAAATCATTTTGATCAGAGGGACAGGGCTCTGGGTGGTTTGGGGACGATCTCAGAGAAGAAGCAATGAATGAGGATCAGGGCTATTACACTTAGTTAAAAAATCACAGCAGCAGTGTCTAAAAATAATTGCAAATTGTATAGTAAGTGTTCGAGGAATTTTGAATTTTTTAATAAAAACTCAAAATTTTAGGAATACAGTTTTAAAATGAACAGGAAAAAGCAGGATCCACCTATTATTTATTTTTCCACCTTAACCATTTAAAAAAACTGCCAGCACCTAAAATGTAGTTATTTAGAAGTAGTAGTGCTAATGTCGGAATAAGCCAATTAAATAAACCTGCTTTTTGGCCTATTTAAATGAAAGGCACTGTGAGAGATGCTGGGTAAGGACAAGAATGAATAAGAAAAGCTCTTTGCCCTAAAGGAGCTTTTAATCTTGTGAGGTAAGAAAAATAAGTAAGTTATCATAACTCAGGGGAAAATAAGAGCTGTGGAAATGAAGAGGCTCAATTATGAGTTGATTAAATCTGTCAATAAATATTTACTGTGAAACTACTTTCATGCTTTGCACTATTGTCTTATTCAAGACTAATATTTAAAATCTAGAGAAATCTGTGTGTCTAACTCCTATTAACCTTCTCCATAATATAAAGAGTATATATTTGATTATTCAAAAACAGATGTATCATATAGCAACAATAAATCCCAAATCTCAAATAACAATGGCCAACACATGAGAAACACACAGTAAAATTTGCCAATTAAATTTACCAGTGAGTTTTACACATTTAAGCTATGAATATAAGTAATATGGTCCAGAGAATCACGTTAATATGTCTTTTAATGCCCTAACAATGAGACGCCATAAATCATAAAAGCAAATATCAGTGATTGAACATCTGAAAATATTTTTGAAGAGCCTGTACATATTGCATTTGACCAGTGGGCCGTGCTCTAAGTACAGTAATCTAGAAAACCGGGATCCGGTTGTCCTGCAGAAGATTGGAAAAGGTACACCCATAGCAATCCTACACCCAAATGGACCTGGGCCTTGGACACTGACAGGTCAAGGAAAGACTTAGTAACTCTGTCCTGGTACTGTTAGAACCATCTTAAAAACCCTTAAAAATCATTTGGAAAATGCTCAACTTCTGTTCTCATTTTATTCTACTGCAGGTGATGTCTGGAAAATGGCAAAGACTCTCTACTACAAGCTCCCAGCCGACATTACTTAAATATTTTTTAAAAAAATAGGTCTAGGAATGCCTTTCATAATATAGGATGATACCTCAAGCCCAAACCCCCCAAAATAAATAAATTATATGGGTTTATGCCTTAGTGTTGAACACTAGTAAAATTTCAGCTGGTAATAACAACATATAGAAACAAAACTCAAAATGAGTTTAAAGTACTAATTATGATATATCTGTAAAGGTGTTTGTCACATAATCATCTTATCTTTTTTAAAAAACCTTTTAATGTCTTCTTATTGAGAGCACCAAAATCTAAATTTAGATACTTACATTATTGCACTCTCCGAGGAAATACAGTGCAAATCCATCAGCTTTTGTGGCTGCCAAAGTAATAAAAAAAGGAAGAAACTAATCTCAATGGAAGAATCAGACATGTATGAATTCTCTAAGGTGAGACGCGGAATGGATTTGAATGGATTTGTTAAGTATAAACAACAGTTGTGTAGTAAATAAAACAAAATAATTTTTGGCTTTACTCAACATAATTAGAATATTTTCACATATGTTTCATCAGCTATTGCAATTTTTATGATGCAACTCCTCAAATGCAAATAGCAGTCAATGTCCTTTATAAGATTTTTGTCAAACTTTAGGTATTAAGAATTATTGGAGAATGTTTTTAAAACTTGGGAAGTGTATTTAATTTTTAAGGTAGTAAAAATGCCAAAAGTGGTATTAATAATATTTAATAATCAATACAATCACCAACCATTAAGAAAGATGTACACATCTACACAGCGTCACTTAATAGAATGTACTTTAACATATTTAAAATCGCTTGAGGGTCATCTGAAAGGCAGTTAACCTTAGCAGTTAATAGTATGAGTCCTGGAGGAATTGACTGAATTTAAAGCCCTGTCTAACTTCTTTTTACCCATGTGTCCTGGGGTAGCTTCTTCATCAGTAAAATGTTGCTAATAAGGTGGAATGAGAATAAGTGAGTTAGTGTATGTAATATGAGTAGAATAGAGCCTGGCATATAGTTAAATATGCAAAAAAAATTTTACTTAGCTTTTGTGTCATAAGTATTTTGATTTTCAAATGAAAATTAAAACTACAATTGCCATGGAGGTGTTCTTCAAAAACTTTTTGGCAGAAAAAAGTACAACCTTCTAAAAATTACTTTTCTGATGTAACTTCCACCATTCCATTCACAATATAAACCATTTATTTCATACCTAGTACATAAAGTTGTCATCTCCCCCAAATAAATTTAAAATGCTTGTTCTGCCTTAAAATATAGTGAATTCCCTAATAAAGATGTGATTTGATTCATGAAACTATACTTTTCAAAGAAAACTAGGTATTAATTAGAAGGTAAGTTATATTCCATTTATGCATTAGGCAAATACTTATGCATAATTCAATAATTTAGAAATTTTCAGTTTTGACTCATTCTGGTAGTTTCATAATAAAATATTTTCTCTTCGATCTTAGAAGTAAATAAATAACTTGCATTTGCCTCTTAGTGAGTAAATTATCTCTGACACTTTTTGCAACGGAATAAAAGAATCATTGCTTCAATTTTTCTAATAAGAAGAATATAAAATGTTTCTTACCTATTTTAATGATGCTACTCAATTCATAAAGAAGTAAATGGTTGTCTCCTCCAGTATCCAACCGTTGTTCTATATAGCTGTTAAGTTCATATACAACACCCTGCATATTCGTATCTTGGTACTTTGAATTAAAAAGAAAAAAAAAATAGTAAGAAAGCATATGGTTAAATACAATGAAATAAAATATAATAAAAATTCCTTAGTTGGTAAAGCATACAATCAATATATATGAATTTATTTACAAGTTGCTCATTATGCTTTTATAGAGCATGATTTACATCTATTGTGGGAAAAAGAAACATTGAAACTTAAAATTGCTTTGACTTCTTTTTTTTTGTTGAGATGCAGGAGGCCAGGGGATGAACCCAGGACCTCGTTTGTGGGAAGCCAGCGCTCAACCACTGAGACACATTGGCTCCCCCGAGTTGGCTCTTTCATCTGTCTTGCTCATTGTTTGCTTCTGTCTTTTCAGGAGGCACCAGGAACTGAACCCGGGACCTCCCATGTGGGAGGCGGGCGCCCAGCCATTCGAGCCACATCTGCTTCCTGCTTTGACTTCTTGTTCAGAATTAGCCACAGCCTGCATATATGCTGTTTTTAGTAGTAAAATATCAAAATATTACACATTAAAACTGTTTCTGAAGTTTTATATATATAACATGGCAGGTAACCTGATCAGTAGAGATGCAGAAAATTCAAGAAAATTCAAGAATGCATTTCACTGGATGCAACACTTATCATTGTCCACTTATTTTAACCATCTAAATGGCTAGCACCCTAGTCCAATCTCAGCACTGCCCTTAGAGCAGGAACAGAAAGACCTGGCACTGCAGGAGCAGTTCAACAGCAGGTTGACAGCACTAGCCTTCACGGTGGGTAACGAGGAAGCACAGTGTTTGGATAGGGATCTGTCAAGAAGGAGGAAGCTCAGTCTTGGCTAGCACCCCAGTCTAACCTACCATTCTCTCTCTCTCTTTTTTTTTTTTTTACATCTCTGTTGCTATGTACGTTTACTGTCATATATTCTTCATAATTCTCTCTTCTCCAAAGTACTGAAAATGTTCTTCTAACTTGTCCCCCTGCCACCCAGCCTGCCTTCCTGAGCTTATTCCTCCCAACAACTGGCATTACAAAGTTTAAAAATAAAATGTTGTCACTCTCTTGCTTAAATAGTTCTGGGGCTTCCCAGTGCACTTGGAAAAACAGACAACCTCTTAACACAACGACCTCCCTCACCTTACAACATGTAGGTATGGCCTACGTCCCAAAACTTAATCTTTTAACATCTTCACTTGCACGTACCCTCATTGCTCACAACCCTTGGCCACCTTTCTATTTCTTGAACACTCAGATAGTGTTGAAAGGTCTAGCACCTGCTG
Source organism: Tolypeutes matacus (assembly GCA_026826555.1). Lineage (NCBI taxonomy): Eukaryota > Metazoa > Chordata > Mammalia > Cingulata > Chlamyphoridae > Tolypeutes > Tolypeutes matacus. Next base: position 5,933,485 of record JAKSZT010054281.1, read on the forward strand.
TTATTCTTAAGCACCGTACTCAATACATATCTGCGGAATGAACAGAAAAATGAAAGATTGGATGAATCAAACAATTATCCAAAGAAGATGCACTAACAATCGACTACATGTTGGCACTCTTCTAGATACTGGGGATACAATGGTGAGCAAAATAACAAAATCCCTGCCCTCAGGGAACTTATATTCTACTTGGAAGAGAATAAAGTAAGTAAAATAAGTTCTGTGATAGATGGTGACATGTGCTATGTAGAAAGATACGTCAGGAAAGACTGAGTGCATACATTTGGAGAGAGGGGAGTGTAATTTAAATACGGTGGTCCGGGAAGGCTTCTATGAGATGAGGACATATGTAGAGATTCCAAAGGAGCTTAATACCTTTACTGCCTGTCTAGCATCCCTGACTAGATCCCTTGTAGGGAACTGCTGATCATCCATCATTTCTCCTTCCTTCTGACCTTTCAACAGACCCAAGTCCAGGCAGGCCCCAGAAACCGACACATCAGGGGGTGTAACACATACTAAACAGAATGGCAAGATTCAGCTAATTTATCAGGGCAGAAATCTGAGAAAGAAATAAGAATGGCTATAAAAGGAACAGGAGGAAGACAGAAGATATATAATGTTGGATTGGGCCAAGTTTGTTGATATGGGCATTGGTATGCTAAGCAGAGATTTCTGGATTCAGAGTGGCTAGAAGTGGATCTTACAGTTTACGTCACTGGTTGATTAAAATCTGTTCCCCAAAACGGTCTACACTAAGTGAAACTGAAATGCCAGAACGTCCCCGGTATATATCGGAAGGCTTCAAGGTACTTTACTGTGAGTTGGTTACTATGTAAGACCCATCTGTTCACCCCCTAACTGTCTCCTACAGCTACCCCCTTCATCTAGGCTATGAGGGTCATACATGTGAGGGGGACCCTGGCATCCTTGGAGTGCTCTCTGGTGTGGGTGCTGCTGCCATCGAACTGAGTCTCCTGAATTCACTAAGATGAGGTCTTAGGGTGGCAGGGCCCAAGTGGCAGCACTTAATAGCCAGAGACAAGGTGGGTCTTGGTAGTAGAATGGGTAGTAGAATGGAAGCTGAAATCAGAATGATGTTACCTGCTGAGATTTTTGGTATCTTTGGCACTGGCTACTTGAGCACGATTATCCTTGGAACAGAACTAGATTGGATAGTCTACCAAAACAATTTTTGATTAGTATAAGCAGAAAACCTCTGGGATAAGTGAACAAAAATCTGACATGAATCACCACTAAAGAAAGTCATTTTTCCTCGACAAATTCACAGACTTGAGTGATTCATAGATGTAGAATCTCTTGAATAAAGGGAGGCCAAGTCTCCTTGAGGAAGCATCTTGATACACAGCCAAAAATCTATGGTGCTAATCTTCCTTCTACCTTCCCCCAAAGGACCTGCAGCCATTTACCTGGGCAACTGTGCTTTGGAGGAAAGGAAATACCTAGATATGGGAGGACAACTGGACCCTTGTTCCAAACTGACAACAATCCTTAGAGACCTCAAACAGTACTGTGTTCCACCAGTTCAGAGGGGCTTATGGATATCAGGTGATCAATGGAGTTTTAGCTCAGGGCTGTCTCAAAAATGAGTCCCAGTGGAGTGGATTATTAAACAAGCCCTATGGTCATTTTCCCAGGTTCAGAATGCACATTTGTAAGAAATCCTCAGAAACTGATAGAATTACCACACTCAAGGATTCCGTCAATGGAAAAGTATGGGGAAGTATGACTTGCAGAAATCTGAGGAAGAGTTTCCCAAGTAGAGAGAACAACAAAAAGAAATGAGTAATTATGACTAAAATGCAGCAAAATAAGAATCTACAAGCAATTCTTAGGCTTCATCACAAACTTCAAAAATTACTGACTGGCTATTAGGCTCTGACTTTTTGTTGCCACTCTCTGCATCTTTTCTCACACCTGAAGATCTTGGTTCTGAAACTAAAGCAGAGAGACTAGAGCACAAGGAATTTCATCCGTAAGATCAGGTTCTCCTTGCTGTGTGTTCTGCTCTCTCATTTCACCACACAAAGACCTTTCAGATCTGCTGGATTCCTCAGCCTTGACCAATGTATCAGAAGTCTGATTCCCTTCCTTTTTGTTGTTGTTTTGTTTTAACCTTGGTGACCCTTCTTGCTTTAAGCACACTCAACCATGAAAAACCATGGGTTCATAGACTCACTTTTGGGTCCTTTAATTACTAAAATTATATCTTATTAACCATCACTCATAACTTCTCATTTTCCAGCTCCAGACATTTTCCAAATCCTGTTCTTGTTCTGTTACCAATATGATAGAATTTCTCTAGAAATCAGGAACACTTGAAGTTCTGGAGTCTCTAAAACATGACAACATTGAATGGGGTCACAAAAGCTTATGTTGTTTTCTCTATCATCTGTAAATAAGATCCTATTTGAGCTACTGCAAAAGTTTTGAAAAACTCCAGATAAAAATATTCTACACTAACATAACCTCTCTTCCTTACCACTAATGAGAACCACTATTTCTGTAAGTGGTATTTTTCTTTTTATCCTTAAACCATGGACACTTGGTATTCTTCCTTATTCCAAAGTCCTTGAAAACAGCTTATCTGAGACCCACAGGAAAGCTGAGCCAAGAGAAAAAGACAGACTAAATCTTTAAGTCTTTCGAACCCCTAGATCTAAGTCATGCCTTCATGCCTGAAGATCTGTCCCTAGACTTTTCTTCTACATTAATAATACAATCTTTGAATATTTCCTTTTTTTTGGGGGGGGGGGGAGAGGGGTGCTTCAGGTATCCTAAGGTGGGTTTTTAGTGACTAAGAAGTGTCCTTATTCAAATGATAATACAGGCTCACTCCTTCCTCTGACACCATAATTCTAAGACAAGGCCCTTTAATAACACAGTTACTCACTGCTGAGATTAATAACCAGCTGTTCTCCATCTCCTTTGGAAAGCAAATGGGTTGTCATACACAAGTGAGAGTAAGAGGACATTCTGGGATATGGGTAATTTATTATGAGATTTACATTTCATGTCTCTGGGTTTTAGTTTCCTCATTTGGGTAAAAAGATGGTTGAATTACACTGTCTTTAAAATATCTTTCAACACTAACTCTGTGATAATCTACGACCTAAGTTTTATTTTTATTTTTTTTGTTTATCTTAACCTTCAATTTCTAATCTTTAGCCCAGTAGGATATGTTAGTATGTCCTGTTTCCTTTGGTTACTTATTATAATTGCATAAATATTACAACAGCAAAATGTTTTATTATTTGGTTGTTAAGTCTTATGGCCATTTTGCTGCTCATTAATCCTTTCATAAAAGGAAAAGCAAAGGCAACAAATGGAGATGAATGTCAAATCCCATAATTCAAAGATGCCCTTGTGCAAACTGCATGATAAAGAAAGCTTACTAAGGGATCAGATAATTCTATAAACTTTCAATTCTTTGGCCTGACTAATGGAAAATTACCACAGCAAACTAATAATGATGTTAAAAACTTATATTTGTACTGCATTTTTAACTTTAAAAAGTCGTTTCATGTGCCATTCTTATTATAAACCTAAATAAAGTTTATACGAGGGTCCCCAAGATATTCGTATTTGAAGATCAATTAACGTTCTAAGAAACAATAAGTTGGGTGTTCTAAAACGTTGGGACCAAACTGACCACAACCACCCTCATTTTCTCTTCCACCCTGATTTTTCATGCAATACTTGCTTTTTTTTTTTTTTTTTCAGAGCAATTACTAAAAACCTGGCTTCGCAAAGATATGACCTCATTGAAAGGATTGTGGCAACCCCACAAGCAAACTGTCTACTATGTCAAACTCTGTCTGCCAGATGCCATTGTACCTTCCATGAAATTTTAAAAGATTCCACAGCGCCTCTGAGGATTTTCTGGCATGCCTTGGGGCATTTGGAACACGCTTTGGGAACTAGATGAAGAGCTGCTATAATCTCCCCGGGGGGAGGGAATATTTGACGAGATGCAATGGTAGTAAAGTGGAACAGTATTAATCCTTGGTTCAAAAAGAAAGCTGAGAGCTGATCTAGCCAGGAGATCAAATGCTCCCAAACTTGTTAAAGTGAATAGGGTGTTTTAGAGATTGGAAGACCACTTAGCCAGTGTTGTTTACAGGCAATTCAAGAATGAAATTGGGGCTTGAACAAGGTGAACTGTGTGATCCCTGATCACACACTGTCCTGAAAATCAGCAACAATACACCAGAAAACATCATAAGCCCATGTTAAATTGGACAAATCCCAGCTCTCAGTTTTCAGCAGAAACCTTAATATTTGAACAATAGCTTTTATTAATTTCCCCCTTATCATTCTTTAGAGTGTTCCTTTCTGTTTCTTTTTTATACCTTCTTATTTTGACATAACTTCAAACTTACAGAAAACTCCAAGAATACTGTAAGAAACCCCTGTATACCCTTTATCCAGTTTCAAGAATTATTTACATTTTGTCCTATTTGCTTCTTCATTCTCAGTTTATCCTGCCTTACTTGCTTCCTTACTTCCTCTCTCCCTATCACCTCCCTCCATCCCATCTAGTTACCTATACACACATCTAATAATTTATTTCTGAATATTTGAGAACAAGTTGGCATGCCCTTTAATCCCTACATACTTCAGTGGGCATTTCCTAAAAAAAGAACAACCTCTCATGTAGTCACAGTATAGTTATCATCATCAGAACATTTACCATTGTCATGATATTAACTAATTTAAAGAATCCACATTCAAACCTCATCCATTGCCTGAATAATGTCCTTTATAGCTATTTTCCCTCATTCCAGGATCAGATCCCAACTCCTATATGGCATTAAGTTGTCGTGTCTCTTTATTAGCCTTTAATCTAAAACAGTCCCTTCAACCTTGGATTTGTCTGAAATTTCCTCAAGATTAGTTTCAGGTTTGCATTTTGGGCAGCAACCTAACGAAGTGATTCCTTCTATATTTATTATTATTATATTTATTATTATTCTATATTAGCAATATAACTCTACATTCCTTCTATGTTTATTTCATTCTTTATATATTTATTACTTCGCATTCTACGGTGAAGAAGCATTTTCCATTTTCACTCATCCATTCATTCATTTATTTAGGAGTAGAGACTCTCATATTCTTGTTTTATTCAATGGGCTATTTATTTTGATTATCTAAGACTGGGCTAGTGGGAACCTATTCAGGGTAGCTCCTGAATCCTTTTCCCATGTCCTTTTGATTCTCTCAACTTTCCCTTTCTTTCTCACTTTGTATATGCCCTAGAAACAGACATTTCAATTTCTCCCAAATAAAAAATAAAAAGCCCTGATTCCATTTACTGGAGATAGATATTAAAAAAATCCAAATCTGGAGCATATTATATGTGCTCACTGCTGTCATTCAGGGCCCTCTCATTTATATAAATATTGTATATATGAGAGGTCTCCTATACACAGACCTGCATTTCTCTATTTATCTATATGTGTGGTTTTGCATATATTTCTGTATTTTACATTTATCTCTCTGTGTTCACAGAGAGTTCATACTGATACCTCTAATTCCAATCCAATACCACAGAGTACATTCTAATATTCCTTATTTCCATATTTGTAATTTCTTAGCCTAACAATGAGAAATCTGACTGCCATCATCCTGAACATATTTACAAATTTTCATAAGCCTAGAATACACAGAGGTAGTTTCAAAATTGCTAACCCATGCAAATAGCAAACCAACTAACTAGATACCAATATTTTAAATACTTTTTTCAGCAAAATTTAAAAACAGGGAAATATACAAATCTGAAGTGTACAGTTCATTAAATTTTGAGAAATAGATAAAAATCATGATAACATACAGCTCTATGTTAAGAGAGATCATCTGCATCTCCCCATAAAGTTCATCATGGGGAGATCGTAATCAGTTCTTGCCCCCAAGGCAACCACTGTTTTTCACTTTTTTTCCCACCATATATTAATTATTCCTGATCCAGAAGTTCATGTAAATAAAATGATGCAGCATGTAGTCATTTTAACACTGCTTCTTTGTTTCGTTTGCTCCACATGCTATCTGTGAAAATTATCCAGGTTGCTGTGTTTCAGTAGTTGGTCCCTTCTTTTGACTGTAGTATGCTGTTCTATAAATATACCACAAATCGTCCATCTGGTCTACCATGGTTGGACATTTGGGATGTTTGTTTCCAGTTTTTGGTTATTATGAATAATGCCAAATAAAGCTGCTATGAACATTCTCACAGCAGTCTCACTGTGAGCATCAGTTTCCAAAAACCTTCAGTAAATATCTAGGAGTGAAATTGCTGGGTCAAAAGGTAAATTTACGTTTAACTTTACAAGAAATCAACAAACGTTTTTCTATGCTACATATTTTTAAGAATACAATTATCAAAATGGTAAATGAATTTTAGAGAAACATAAGTTACAAATAAAGGTCATGTATATCAGCCAAACGCCATCAGTGGCCAAACCCTACCTACCCTAAGAACTAGCAATCCCAATTAACAGAGAAGGAGAAAATGCATCTTAAAGGCAGAGTGGTAGAAAAACAGAATAGAGAGTATCAAATAAGGTTACCCCTCACCATTTTATAAAGCTTTTTAAAGTCCTAAGCTGCAATCAATAAATCAAGAGATACTAATCCTGATCCTTTCCTAGTAAGATGTGGGAAGAAGTGCTGCCTTTACTTTCTCCCGCTCTAACTGAACACGGAGGAATGAGACACACAGATCTATTTCCAAGGATCAGACAGGAATACATACTGCATGGTTTAACCAGCAGCAGAGTTTTAAAAGTTCAGTTAAAGAAAGCGGAAATGATGGGGAATCCTGGGAGAGGTGTTCAATGTGAGGATAGAAGAGTAGTAAATATGGTAAGAGGGCAAAAGTGATCAGAGCTTATCCTCAGGCAAGAACCTGGACAGTGAGTTCATGTTAAAGAGCAGTGAAAGAAAGCAGGCAGGGATTCGATAAAGAAGTGAAGTACTTTCTGTCGGAAACACATCATCAACTCTATGCAAGGAAACAGCAATAATAAAAACTAAATATATATAACGATATTATCAAAGAATGTTTACACTTTCCAAAGGGCTTTTTATAAACTTCACTAATATTAACTACTTTAATTTAGGACAAAAGGGTCCACAAAACGAACAGGGCTTTTCATGATAGTAATTTAATTTAGGAAAAAGAAGTCCATGAGATAAAACAGTTTTAAATCACTGATTGATACAGCAAACATTTTTTTTGATCAATTGAAGGCTGCTAGTAGAAAAGTTTAAGTGATTAGGGCAGATGAATAATGAGAAAATTAAGGACACACAAAAAATTCATCAAGTGCTTCTGACAGTCAGTATGCAAATAAGTCTTTTGTAAATAAACATTTCTTCAGCAAGGTGCCCAGTACTATTATAAGTGTGAGATAAGGCTCTTATTCACTTGGGACTAAAATCCTAATTGGATAAAACAGATAAACAAGACAATATCAGATAATGATAAGACCTATAACAAAAATAAAACATCTGTGATGCAGTTAATAAAGTGCAAACTAGGAGTAATTGGATTTTTTTTTTTTTATAAATATATATGCATATATGTGTATTTGCTTACAAAAATGTTGTTTATATATATATATACATATATTTCAAGAGGTGCTTAGATTACCCAAAATATTACACGGAACCCACTGGGATTCCCATGTTGCCCACCTCCCACACCTCCCATCACATCCCACACAAACATCTCCCACAGTGTGGCCCACCACCCTCAATGAACTTACACATCCTGGAGCCTTGCCACCAACCATAGACCACAGTTCACACTGTAGACCACACTCTCTCCCACTCAGTTCTGAGTGGTGTGTGCTGATTTAAAATGGCCTACATCCGTTGCCACAACAGTACTCAGGACAACCTCCAACGCCCAAAGAAGTCACTGTATTTCAACTGCTCGTCCCCTCCCTACCCCAAAAGTGTCAAGTGGCCACTGGCTCCACCTCATTGTTATAATTTCTTGCATTGCCAGAATCACCATATGTGAACAAGAGAATACCATCAAGTCCACTCTAGTCCATAGTTCTTCCCCCAATCCTGAGGGGACTGGGATGGCGATGTCCACTCCAACTCCAAGTGAGAGAGGGCTTATATCCCATGGATATGGTGGGTGGGATGATCCTGCCTGCAGATGCAGGCCTTCTCCATTCCCTGGGATGGCCATTTCCCATTGTTGTCTCCTCACCAGGTGACTTGGATGAGTCCATTGAGCTGTAGGGTAGGAGTTGCAGCTCCACCGAGATTTCATGCACACCTGGCACATAGGTAGGCAGGAGGCTCCAGTCTCTGGAAGTATACCTAAAAACTCCAGCATCGCATATAGGTTTGAATAGAAGGGACTGGTGAACCATGTGCAGGGAGGACTTATTTGAGTCTAATTCTGTCACTCTCAGGAGCACAGATTCCAAAATAGAACCCACTGATAAGGCATCAGTCTCTGGGGCTATCCCCCCTTATATAGGACCAGGGTGTCTCCGGAGCTCTCAGGAACCCCACTGAGTGGGGTGATAGGCACTTAGATGTTCTATGAGCTCCTACTGAGGTGTAAGAGTTACCTCTGGGATGACCTCCCGACTCTCTTTGAAGTCTCTTAGCCACTTGAACTCATTTGTCTTTACCATTTCCCCCTTTTATTCAAGGTCTTTTCCTAGTTGTGTTGCCAGTTGGCACTTGGGAAAAGTTTTCAATTAGCAATAATCGTGCCTCAGATAAACCTCATTGGCTACGATACTGCCACTGTGCAAAGCTGCCAGTTGGCACTTGGTATTAATCCCTCGTTGCTAATTATTCTATTACTTTATCTCTAGCATATTCTTTTTTACACAATGAACACACGTGTCAAAGACAATCATCTTTACTTGGCCTTTGATCCTGCGGACTTGGGCCAACTATCTGTATGAGTTTAATACAATTCTCCTGCTATTAATTCTTTTCAAAATCTATATTTTAATACAGAATGGTGACTGCCAAGAATGGGCTCCTGACAAAACAGATGATAATTTAAACTCTTATGAAATATGAATGTGTTTGAAAGTTCCCTGATCTTAAATTTTATCATAATCACTTGATACTGCTTTTTAGCTAAAATTTGCTCACTACCATAGTGGTTAACATGTGTCTTTCTATGCATCATAAATACTGTTTTGTTATTATAGGTGAGAAGTAAAGGTATGTAGTTCGTTGAACTACTCCTAAAATTGTGGGCTTCGCCCTAAGTAAAAGCAAGCAAAAACCATTCTTTAGCAAACATTTTCCATCTGTTAGCAGGTAAACACTAAACAATCCTCTAAAGCAGAGCAATGCATTCATTTAGTTAGGGGGATATTTTGCAACTCAGTCTTTCTGGCAGGCACAACAGGAAACAAAGGTGTTCAGGACAAGATTCACTGACAATGTTTCTGAGGGTGTAAGGCCACAGTTGATAACTAGCAACAAAATCTCTGGGAAAAATAAAGTAGTCTAAAACAAGGAGTGACATACTTTATGATAATTAATGTAATTAATGTTAATACACCACATTAATGTAAAGGAAAAAGAGGTGATCCCCTCAATTGACCTCAAAAGGCATTTAACAAAATCCAACACTGATTCTTGATAGAAACATTTAGAAAACTAGGAATAGAAGGAAACTTCCTCAACATGATAAAGGACATATATGAAGAGTCCACAGCTAACATCATACATAATGGTGGAAGACCAAATGCTTTCCCTCTAAGATCAGGAAAAACACAAATATGTCCACTGCCACCACTGTTATCCAACATTGTAGCCAGAGAAATTAGGCAAGAAAAAGAAATAAAAGGCAACCAAATCTGAAAGGAAGAAGTAAAACTTTCCCTATTTTCAGGTGACATGATCATATACACAGAAAACCCTGAAAGATTCACAACAAAGCAATTACAGCCAATAAATGAATTCGGTCAAGTGGAAGGGTACAAGATAACACCCCAAAATCAGTAGTGTTTCTATTCCCTAGTAATGACCAATTGGAAGAAGAAATCAAGAAAAAATTCCATTTACAATAGCAAATAAAAGAAGCAAATAATTAGGAATAAATTTAACCAAGGTTAAATTTATTTAAAGGACTTGTACACAGAAAATGATTCAACATTGCTAAAAGAAAGCAAAGAAGACCTGAATAAATGGAAGGATGTTCTGTGCTCATGGATTGGAAACTCCTAGAAGAAAACATAGGGAAGCATCTTAAAGACCTTATGTTAGGCAATGATTTCTTAGTCTTTATACCCAAAGTACAAGCAACAAAAGAAAGAAAAAAAAAGGTAAATGGTACCTAGTTAAAATTTAAAACTTTTGAACCTCAAAGGACTTTACCATGCAAGTAAAACAACAACCTACATAATGGCGGGGAACAATATTTGGAAACCACATATCCGATAAGATTTTAATATAGAGAATATATAAAGATATCCTTCAACTCAAGAACAGAAACACAAAGAAGCTAATTATAAATTGAGCAAAAGATTTGAATAGACATTTCTCTAAAGAAGAAATAAAAACAGCCAAAAATCACATGCAATAATGCTCAATATTATTAACCATTAGAGAAAAGCAAATTAAAACCACAATGAGATAATCACTTCACACCCACTAGAATGACTACTCTTTGGTTAAGTGGAAAATTACAAGTTTTGGAGTGGATGAGGAGAAATAGGAACTCTCATTCATTGTTCGTGGGAATAGAAAATGCTATGGCCGCTGTGGAAGACAGTTCGGCAGTTCCTCAGAAAGTTAAGTATAGAATTACCACATGACCTGGCAACCCCAGATCCAGGTATATGACCAAAAGAATTGAAAGCAGGGATTTGAACAACTATTTGCACACCGAGGTTCATAAAAGCATTATTCTCAATTGCCGAAGGATGGAAGCAACCCAAACATCCATCAACAGACGAATGAATAAACAAAATGAAATATAGTCACACAATGGAATATTATTCAGCTGTAAAAAAGGAATGAAGTTCTAATACATATGACAGCATGGATGAGTCCTGAATACATTGTGTTGAGTGAAATAAGCCAGACCAAAAGGACAAATATTGTATGAGCTCACTGATATGAACTAATTAGAATAAGCAGAATAGGCAGAATAAGTCACAATCTAGAATATAGGTTACCAGGGGATGTGGTTGGGGTAAGGAATAGGGAGTTCAGGTTAAAAGGTGCAGAGCTTCTATTTGGGACGATGGAATGGATGGTTATGATGGTAGCAGAACATTGTGAATTATATAACAGCACTGAATTATATATATATATATAATTAGATATTTGAATGTAGCGAACAGGGGGAAATTGTGGGTTGTTTGTGTGTTGCTGGAATAAAAATTTTTTAAAGTAAAAAAGGACACATGGGACTGTACAACACAAAGAGCAGACCCTAGTGTGGACCAGGGACTTCAGAATCAATGGTAAAATTGTAGCACTGTGATTTCGTCAATTGTGGCAAATATACCACACCAATGCAAGGTGTTAATGATGGAGTGGTGTGGGGGAATCCTGTGTTTTGGGCTCAGTTGTTCTGTAGATCCACAGCTTCTCTATTAATTAATAAATAAGTAAATAGTTGACACAAATCAAAATGAATCCCAGAGAAGTATGTCTTATGAAACATAGATTTGATTTTGTATTGTATGCACAAATGATCTTTGTCAAAAGATGATTTGGGTGGAGTGGGTGCAGCTCAGTGACTGAGCATGCGCTTTACATGTATGAGGTCCCAGGTTCAATCTCTGGTACCTCCTAAAAAAATATAAATAAATAAATAAATATATATATATATATATATATATGATTTGGGGGAAAGTAGAAAACAAATTTATTTCTGAGTTTTAAATTTCAAATTAGTCAAAATATTGGAATCCCAGGTGCTGATTTTTAATATGGTTTCTCAAGAACTATTCATTTCAGAACTTTTTCCTGAAACTAAAAATAAAGCTTCCTTGTGTGAAATCACCAAAATATTCCTCAAAGAGCAGCAAATGTTCAACTTCATAGAAAATTGTTCTTCCTTCTATATTAAATTGAGCATTGCTCTCACAGTTCCAATTTCAAGAAAACACATTTTGAAGAAAGAAATAAAATCTATTCTACTCAACTTGTAGGCTGAAGGAAGTCCTAACTCCATTGTGACTGTCTGATAAATATTCAAACATCCATCTTAAATCCTAAACTTTTCTAGTGACATTACTATTATAAAGCACTATTACTTTAACCAAATAATAAGAGTCCATAAAGAATACCTTTAAATAAATCTCTGATATTTAGATGGGAAAGAGAATTAACTTGATATGTTTTTGGCTACTGTATTTATTACTTCCATCTCATCTCAGAAACATCAAGATCTAAAAACTGACTACTCTCACCCTGATCATCATGCCATGCCACTCTGTATATCTACCAATCTGACCCAATTTTCTACTTCCCTCTCCCTGCCAAACCCTTCCATTAGGTCCCTGAGATCACTGTCTATCATCAGCAAACACCCCTTCCTCCCTGTGGTAGTTTGAGACTTTAAGTACCCAAGAAAACCATGGTCTTGAAACTGGTCCATTCCTGTGGGTAGGAACCTGTGGGTGGTACTGTTTGACTAGATTACAACAGTAAGGCATAACCCAGGATGGGTCTTAATCCTCTCACTAGAATCCTTTATAAACAAATGAATATGGAAAGAGGGGGCCACAGAGACAGGGAGAAAACTCCAGAGGCTGGGAGAGAGGGTCCCGGAGGCCAGAAGCTGTAATCAGCGGAATGCAGAGGCACAGAGAGAGACCCCCAGAAGCTGAGACAGGAAGCCACGGAAACCAGGAAGCTGAAAGCAACAAGACCTGGAGGAGAAGGGAGACTGATAAGGACATTTTCATGGTCTCAGAACTATAAGCTTGCAGCCTAATAAATCCCCTTTGTAAAAGGCAACCCATTTCTGGTATATTGCCTTGGCAGCTTTTTAGCAAACTAAAAACCCTTCATTCTCAAACTTCACTGAAAGGATCAAGTTTTTACCTTCTGCCCTAACTGAAACCTTCCAGCCCTCCTGACAATACTGCTTCCTGTAGCAGAACTGATTATCACATAATGTAAAATCTGTAGAATTTATGGTCATGGGTATGAAGCAGATAAATCAGAAATTTCTTAATCAATGCAGTAACAGATATTTTATAAATATGAAGAAAGAGCTGACTATTCCAAGAAAGGCACGAATATAAAAGTTAACATCCTATGACTTTCTCCTTTCCTCACTTTACTAAATAACTAACAAAACTGAAAAAGAGGGAACTAAATTTGATGACAATGGCTGCTATGTGCCACATCTTTTCCTCACACATTTGTTTCGAGCCACAAAAACCTCCCTGCAAGGTCTTGAACGCACCAGGCCTACCCCTGCCCCAGGGTATTTGCACTGGCTCTGCCATCTGCCTGGCCTACCTCCCTTACCTACTTCCTGCTTTCCTGTTCTCTGCAGCACTCATCAACACTCAACATAATGCAGATGTTATTTAGATATTTTGTTTATTGACTTTAATCCCACACTAACATCAATCCCTGCCTATTTTCTTTGTTGATATATTCCAACAGCCTAAAACAGCGGGAACTCAATATTTGCTGACTGAATGGTGATGTCTGATTAGAAAAACAATATTGGACTGGTTAAGACACATGGGCTTCAACAGGCAATTGACACAGTCTCCCACATTATTCTAATGAGTGAGATGAAAATATACAGGCTGGAGGGAGGGTTCAGTGGATTCTTAGTAAGTTGAACAATTGTACCAAAAAATTAATCAATCATTTTTTTGGCTTGTTAAAAAATATTATTGTGGTTATATTTATGTGTGTGTGTGTGTGTGTGTGTATATATATATATTTCCATATCCATATATATCATAAAATTTAGCACATAAATTATTTTTGAGTGTACATTTCACTGGAATTAATTAACATTCACAGTGTCTGTTGTACAACCATCACCACCATCCACTGCCAAAACTTTTTCATCACCCAGAACAGAAACTCTGTAACCATTAAGTAGTAACTCTCCCATTCCCTTGATCTACCACCATACCCCCAGCCTCTGGTACCCTCTAATCTACTTTCTGGCTCTTTAAATCTGTTTATTCTAAATAGTTCATGTAAGTCAAATCTTACCATATTTGTCCTATTGTGTCTGGCTTATTACACTTTACATAATGTTTTCAAGGTTAACCTATGTTGGAACAAGAATGTTCCTCTATTACAAGGTGTTAATAATATGGAGATAACATGGGAAAATTTCAACTAATGTGACTAACTGTATAGACGACAGTAAACAGCAATACTGTAATATTTTTATAGCAATGGCAAAGAAGGTACTATATCAATGCTAAGGGTCAATAAGGCGGGTTATAATCAAGTAAGGGATTTTTCCTTTGGGACTGAGTTGATGACAGCACGACTGTGTGCTGAAACTGAGAGCTACTGAGTGTACACTTTGGATGATGGTACAGACCAGGGGACCGTATAACACAGTGAACCCTATATGGTGAACGATGGACTGTGGTTAACAGTACAAATATAAGTATGTTCTCTCGTGAACTATACAAATATACAATACTAATACATGGTGTTGATAATAGGAAGGTTTGTGGGGAAAATACACCAAATATAAGTTATGGACTATAGATAGCGGTAATATTAGGATGATGTTCTTTCACCAATTTTAACAAGTGTGCCACAACAATGTAAGGTGTTGGTGCTGGGGCGATGTGTGGGAATCCTGTATGGTATGCATGACTGTTATGTAAGCTAACAACTTGTCAAATGAAAAAAAGATTATATGTTAAATTGAGATTCATCTCCATTGGTTGACATGGGTCAAAACATGACGAAATAAAGCTGAAGCAGTACAGTCCTGAAGGTAATATTATAAAACAAAATCTGTTGACAAATAACTTTTCTAGGTTTTCCTCCTATTTCACTGACTTCTCCTTCTAAATCTCCTTTGATGATTTTTCCACACTTCACCACCACTGAGTTTAGCGGTCAGACCTTTTCTCCATAGACTCACTCTCCAGGTAACGATAATTTGTCTTGTGGCTTTAAATACCAACCATATTCTATAGGCCCCAACATTTATATTTATAGCTGGGAACTGTCCTCTTAACTCCAGATCCACATTTACACTTGCGTTCTAAGTACCTCCACTTTGATGTCTGATAACTCAAACTTAACGTGTCCAAAACTAACTTACTGGTTTCCCAGCCCCACTCACTCCCATTCTTCCTGCAGTCTTCCTCCTACCATTAAAGAGATATTTTATTTTACCAGTTGCTGGAACCAAAAAAGTTGGGGTCATTACTGATTCCACTCTTCTTGCATACCACGTACAAGCCAGGAGCAAAAGCTGTCACCTCTGCCTTCCTAATGTATGCAGCCTCTGATTCTTTCTTTCTTTTTTATTAACCACTTATTTCAAGTTCACAAAAAAATAAAGGAACAGAAGAGGGCAACTCAACAAGTTATGGAAACATGACCCCTAAAAAGTTCTTTGTCAGGCACTGCTATCTCATTTCATTCCAACTGCTAACTTGGTTGTTCCTCTAGTGTGCAGAAAGATACACAGACGAACACAGATTAGTTAAATGACTTAGCCAAAGTCTCTTTATTAATGAAAAAAACTGAAAGGAAAACATGCTTAATCATATTCACATCTCAGAAAACCAACCCCATACTTCCTTTTGCACCTTTAGAATTAATATATGACCAACTTTGCTTGTGCTACAAAAATTTATTTAATTGGGTGATTAACTGATTAAGTGATTCTTTCTTAACCCTGTATCACTGCAGCTCTTCTCTTCGCCTCCAACAAGCCCTGCCTAGACTCCTAGACTCCTACTATGTCCTCCCTTACCTCTCTGTGTATTCTCTTGGTGGCTAGAGTGATCCTCTCTAAATGAAAGCTAGATGATGTCACTTCTCCAAACAGTACTTTCAGTGGCTTCCAGTTGTTCTCAGAATTAAATCCAAAAGCAATGCAGTAGTCTACAGGGTTTTCAATGCCCCTATTACATTCTAACCTCAAATCCTATATTTACTTTTCCCAGCACTTGCTCTGCTCCCCACACTGGCCAAGCATTCCCCTCCTCCTTCTGGTGGACAGGTCCCTGCTCAAATGTCAACCTCTCAAATACACCTTCCATGACCATTCCAGATGGCCAATAAGCTAACAAGCCACCCCACCTCACACCAATCCATAGAGCATGAGAATCAGAATATCGTCTGTTTTGCTCACCACTGTATCCCCAACCTGATGACTGAATGGCAGGAAGAAAGCTGACAGGGAGGTGAGGGGGCACAGGGGGGTGGAGAGAAGAAGGATGAAGGGAGGGAGAGAGGAGGAAAAGCAGGAAGGAAGAGGGGTACAAGACTTATAGATATGATTTACCTTAATGTAGAAAAAGAGCTTAGTCTACAAGATGTTCTATTCCTTTGTTTCTCAAAAAAGCTAATTATCCCATAAAACTGTATCTACAGATACCTAGTGTCCAAACAAAGAGAGTTATCTGTGCCATCTCATTTTCTCAGGGTGAAGCCATAATTGTTTATAACGTTCCATTACAGTTGTAACATTTTTAAAAATATATATATCAATAAAGTAGTTGTCCAGAGCATGTCAACCAGATCCTAAGGAGGCCTATGAAAATTTAAATTATGAGTATGTTTTACTGGAAAAGACAGAATTCCATCCCTGTATGCAAATAGCTCTCATATGGAGAAGGGTGTAGCCTTTTTTGAGTAACTCCAAAAGTCAAAACTAAGACTAATGAATGGCAATTAATGGGAGAGTTCTTGGCTCCAAGTCAGAAAGTAATTCACAGTCATCAGAACTGCCTGGGAATGTAACAATCTGTCTCACTAAAGAGCATGCTTTGTTTTTTAGCTTTTTTACTAGGGAAAGCTGTGGGCTAGGCATGCTTTTTTGACAACTGATGAGTTCAAGCAGAAATTCTGTTTCAAGTCTCCTCTATCAAACTGTTGCACTGGGCATGTCTAAATTTTAAACTTATTTTAAAACAATAGTGCTCCATTTTGTAAAGCAAATTCTGAGTATTAGTCAAATAAGCATTGACCAAGAAATGGAGTATATTCAGAAAGAAACTTTAAAGGATCCTGGCAGCTAGTGCTATTCAAAGTTGATCAGCTCAAGCATTTAGTATTTCTAATTAGAGACGAACTTTCTCCAAATTTAGCATAATAAAGTAACATTATAATATAATAGCAGAGATAAATCACAAGTAGAGTGTTTTCTTATTTCTAAAGGCATGAAAGATACTATGTGGTTTTGTTAGCTGTATCTCATCTCTCTTCATTAGAAAATAAGGCACTGGCAAATATTGTTCTTTAGCCTTTCTCCTCTAGCAGCTACAAAATTATAGACTGAACCCCTGAATCTACTCCCTTCTACCCTTTCATACATCTCAAAGCACCCAGGCTTGGAACCCTATGAAACTTTGAACTCTTTAAGTGTGACATTAACAGTGAAGGCATCCAGTAAAATCCTGGAGATTCATGGAAACCTTAAAGAAGTCTGTTAGGCTGCTATGAACAGAAGGAATTCTGACCCATCCTCAAGGCCTGGCAATAGCTCTAGTCATTTTAGAGATTCCTGTCTTCAGATGATCACAGATAAAAGGATATATCTGTGTACTTGATTCTAGTAACAGTTGTTTCGTTTCTAGCTTCTAATAAAGAGTGAACACTTGTATCAGATTGCATCGGATGCAATTCAAACTGATTATTTTGACATAGAATCCACATTTAAAAAGATCTTTATCTGTATACAGGAAATATAATTAAGATATTTCCCTCTGTCATTAAATATAATTTGATATTATACACAGTATGCCAAATGCCTTCAGTGCACATTTCCCGTAAGCTTTTGTATCTGCTAAGTCTCCTCTACATTTAATATATTTTTTAAAACGTCAATGTAATGTCTTCTATAAATGAGTAGTCACCTTTTGTTTTCCCAAAGGAAGGTGCATGTAGCTAGACTGGTAACATAAATGAGCAAAGCTGGCTGACTGGAGGGCTATGACAAACTAGAAGGCACACCATTGATCTGAAGGTGGATTCTGTGTTTGGCCTTAGCAGATTGTTACCAGGAGGGAGTGGTGTCTCTATGTTGCCGTATCTTCTGGTTTTTCAAGAGAAGTCAGAAACCCAATCATTACGTGCAGTCTCTCAATTTCTAAATGTCAGCAATGAATTCAAAACAAAAGCCTGTAAGCATTGGACAGGCCAGATAAAATGCATCTGTTGACTGTGTTCAAACTCAAGGCCTCCAATTTGCAAGCTCTCTCCCTACTGACTTCGTGATTCCATATTCATGAGTGATACTTTGGAGAGGGCACTCAGGGTCTGCCATTATTTTCCTAATGCTTTAATGTGTTAGGGTATTGAGACAATGTACAAAAGGATTTCTTACTTCCTATACTGTGATTATTCACATTACTTACCCTGCTGATTTGCTTAGGAGCCGATTCATCTGAGGATGGAAAAGGAAGAGAGGGGAAAAAAGACAATTAGAAACTGTACATAGGTTCGGAAATAAAGAATATGTCATTCACGCTCAATAAACTAGAAGACCCTTTTGCAACGCGTCCTTTTACTAAATCTAAGAATCTGCTTTTGAACCGTATAGATATGACTTAGAGGTGTAAGTGCCTTGGCCAGCCTGGTTCTGAGGTGGCCCAAGCACAGGTCACTGTTTCCTGATCCTTACAAAGGGAGAGCAGCTGTCTGTGGCAGCCTTTAATTTAATGCTGTTCCTATACTGTGTCCTGTTCCTGTGTCATTTTGGGTCCCATGAGTTATTAGCAATCAAATCCTAACTGCCACCATTAGTGCACTCTTCACACGCCAAAAACTGAACATACTGTGTTACTCCAAAGCACAACCTAATTTGTCTTGTCACTGCCCCTCAAGTGCAGACAGTATTGTGATTCTCCTTTCACCTTCAATATTCTTATTAATCAAATTACTGAGGTGTGATGTTTCCTCTTCTCCCCCATCTTCCTCAGAATGAGCATTTAACACCCATTTACACAGATCACCCTGTCTAGTCCCAAATCCCATTTTGACCCGTACCCCTAAAACTGGTCCCTGCATTCAGAATCTGACTTGGTCATCATGCCCAAACACTCACACACACTCACACATACACACACGCACACACACACACACAATTTGTCACTCAAATATATTCCATCTATCATGTCCCTCAGATGCTGAAAAACCTAACAAGACTATAAAACTTACCTTCACCACTCAGTAACGCCTACCCTGACTTCACCTGAGGACATTTCAAAAACACCAAACCTGGTGCTATCAGATAGTAAGTATTCAATAATCAATGCCTCCTTTTTATTATTTTCTTATAATTGCTCCATGAAGCTGACTTTAGATCAGCATGAGCATTGCATCTGACTTCCCTAAGAAGAATGTAACCATTCATTTTCTTTTATACACTGGAGTCACATCATAGAGATATTTCATGTACTCTTTGACTCCTAACTTCTAATTCCCTCCTGGCATGCTCCAAAGATGGTCAGATTTAATTGATTTATAAGAATAAATTTATTAAGAGATTCTACAGCTACAGAGCCTCACATGCTCCTCTTTTTAAAAAAAATCTTTTATCAAAGAAATTCAATGACTTTGGTTGAAAAAGCAAAACTGTATTAAAAGACATACAATAAAAAGCAGTAGTTTTGTGAACAGGCTTAATATTAAAACTGAATGGAGTTAATCAAGCTATTACACTTTGGAATTTCTTACCCGTCATTAATTATTACTACATATTTGAAAGTTAGATCCAGGGCAGACGAGTTTGAAAGTCCAGACATCTGTAAATCAATGTGCCTTTTGTTTTGTCCTTTAGTTGTGCTCAAAATGTTACCTAGACTTGAGAGTACATAACATACTCCACTGATTTGCATTTGCTTATTGATGATTTCTGGATATTTCATCTTATGCACTGATGTAGAAATGTATTCCCTATCTCCTCCTCCAAAGCAGCAGCTAAACAATTATTGTAAATGAATGCCAAGCCTCTTACAGTCAGGAAACATGGTATTATTGCTAACTGAGAGAAATTAATTGTATACAGTATTACTAGTTAGAATAAGGGATCCCTGCTTCCTATTTCTTATATATGAAATAAAATCATTTCAGAAAGAAATTGTCAATGCTCATTTAAGGGAGACTTATAAGAAAAGGATAAGAAATCTTCACTCCAAACATCATAATAGTTTTTAAAAGCTTTAGCAAGAATAACTTATGAAAAGAAAAAAATCCCCTAAGATGGCACCTTCAATTTATAATTGAAACCAACATCTTAATTTATAGATGTGTGTGCACATTATATATTTACATATCTTTGTATATGCATATATATAGCTTATCAAAATGTATATGCATTTATCAGCTTCAGCAAAGACTCTGAGACAGGAGTATGTATTTTTCTTGCCAAATAAGATCATTTCCTTCTTTCCAAATATCAGAGTCTTTCAGGTCTCAGCTCAAATTCTCTTTTGTCTGCGAGGATGTCTCAATAAGCAATAAGCCCACTGATCTCAGAATTTTTATACATTTCCTTTGTGTCAGGAAAGCAGAGTGCTATATGTAAAAAAGGTAAATTTGGAGACAGAACAGACCTGTGTTCAAACCTCAGCTTCATTTACAAACTGTAGTCAGATTCCTCCATCTTTCCAAAATTGGTTATTTCATATTTATAAAATGAGATAATTTAAATTTCTGTTAGGATTAAATGAGATAATGCATATAAAGTTCATGCCCATAGTGGGCTCTCAGTAAATTTTAGTCCTTTTTCCCCTCTCCCATTAAGCTTGGTAGTTATTGTATTCTCCCTTCCGTTGGTAACCAACTGTACACATGTAAATGACGTAACTAAATATAATTTCTTGAAGGCAAGACTGCATCTAATAGTAATTTTACGTTGCCTGAAAAAAAGAAAAACATTCCAAAAAACATGCTTCAGCCGACATCAAACTGCTAAAGCACTGGAAGACTGTTACTTTTGCCAGTGGTTTAAAATCTCATAGTCTAACTATTAAACACAATTGCTAACGCACTTTTTATTATAGTGTTCTCGCTTACTTTGATATTTTTAACATTAAAAACCAGTCGTTTATGGAACAACATGAGTCCTGAAGCAAAAATTGGAATACCAGGTTAACTGAGTTGTGCCACTGAACTCTCAAATTCACAGGGTTACTAATGGGGAAACAGGAAATAAACAAAACTATAAATCACTAAATAAATAGAAGGTATGAGGAATTTTGTACTTGTGATATACTTGGGTCAGAAAAAAAAGGGGAGTAGGAGTGTATATATAAGATTCTAAGCCATATCATAAAACAGGAAAAGCAACCATTTTTTCCCCTAAAGGATTATGATTTTCAATAACCTGTAGAATCACATGTTCTCTGATACATAATGGTGTAACTTAAGTCACTTATAATTAATTCTATATAAAAAGAATGGGACCATTCCTGGCAAGAGTTTAGTCCATGTAGCTCTCCAACTCTATAAGTGAAAAGTGATGGCTTAAAAAACTATAGTGTAAACTCTAGGTATCATTCTGACAGAAGAAAGTGAAGTACTTACATATAAATTCTGTTGACATCTGGGGAATTATTTATTCACTGTCAACACATAAAGTCTACATTCAATAATGTCTTCCTAAATTCATAGTTTCAAATAGCTATAATGAAACAGCCAATGTTTTTTAGAATTTATTATAAATCAAAAATATTGAGCCTCCTTAAAACTCTTACAATATTTTGTGTCTTAAAAAAAAAAAAAAACCATTGGTATTAGGTAGCTTCAATGTTAATGATATAGCTAAATGAGAATCCCAGAGATTTTCTACTATATTTATAAAAATAACAACGAGAAAAAGGACCTTAGCATTAAAGTCCATGTAGTATAGGAATTTTCTGAAGATGGAAAAACCTGAGAAATCACTGCTTACTTCCAGATTCCAAACATACTCGGGGGCATACAAGATTCCATGAAATCTGGCTATCACACATTACCCCACCAGCAGAGATTGTAATTGGAAATTGCAAATAGTAGAAGATACTGGCACTAAATAGAATATAAACATTAATAACTCAGGAAGAGGTTGGGATTTTGCTGAACTGATTATCTTGTTTTGAATTACAATAATGGTAGTAATATATAAGTTGAAAAATGCTTTACAAAAGTTCCAAGTTGTCTGAAAATTTTTTGAAAAGGGTGTTTTTGTTAATATTGAGTCTGTTATTGTCTTAACCATTAACTTTATTTGTACGGTTTTAAATTTCTCATCTAAAACTGCTGAAAGGAAAAATTAGGCAGATTTATGATGCCTCTAAGAAGGTGTCTCAAACTCGCTGCTCTTATTGGACAGTATGCCAGATGCATAGCAGGTAGAGGAAGTTTTGAATATTGGTTCTCTTTCCAGTTTTTGTGTACTCAACACTGAAAACAGACCTTTCAAGAGTACGTTACAAAAAAATTCTCAGCATCTGCAGAAAGGAGAAGATTTTGAGTGGTGCACTTTTTGCTTCAGACCAGCTGACAAGGAAAACAAAAAAGATACCCTCTAGGGGAAAGAGTCTGCTAACGTCAAAGGGAGGATAGAGACCATTAGCAGATAAGATGCCAGTTTCCCACAAGGGAGCGCCTAGCGAGCCTGCGTGAAGTACACTCACGTCAAGAGAATCATTCCACTCTATGAAGGAAGCCTGCTGTAACTACAAAACACATACATTTATATTGGACACGGGTATTATTTATTACTGACACCACCCAAAGGAATAAGACAAAGATTCCAAGCAAATGTTCCGTGTTCTCACATAAATAGTAACAAAAACCATCAGAACTGGAAAAGGTAAACAAATAAATGTCCACAATTTTCAGCATATTGCCCCTTTTTTGTTTCTACCATCCTACTTCCTCAACATTTCTTGTACCACTGAAGAAATAATGACTTGTAAGACTTTTTTTTACTTGATGATTTAAAAGTAACAACAGCTTATAGCAATGAATCATTGACGTTCATTTCCCCCTTATCTCAAGTTTGATAGAAGCGATAAAACATTACCCTTTCATAAAAGACAATTTTATTTATGTTCCTAGAGATGTCTAATTAGATACAGTATTAAAAATAATATTCCACACATTTGCCCATGAAGGATTAAACTGCTACAGAAATTTTCCTTCCAGTGGTAAACAATCAGGAAACTAGACAAAATACACAAACAAAAGGTATTTAGACACTGAACACCAGCATGTGGAAACAGTTATCCGAGAGATGAAACACTTGAAAAAAATCAACATTCACTCAGGACAAATGTTCTCAGCAATTTATCCCCTCAGAAACTTAAGAAAATGATCTTAACTTAATAAAACCAACAGATGCCATCATAGCTACTTGTAAAGGTTAATTGTTCAGCCTCTAAGAAGGGCAACAAGGCAAGAGTATCTGTTCTTAACACTTCTATTGAACATTATACTGGAGGTCCGAAGCAACAAAATAAGACACAGGGGTGCAGATGTAGTTCAGTGGTTGAGCACCTGCCTCCCATGTACAACATCCCAGGTCCAATGCCCAGTACCTCCTTAAGTAAAAAAAAAATTTTAAAAAAGGACACATGCACAAAGATAAAAAAGGCAAATAGACTGGGGAGAAAAAAGTCTGCCCTTTATTCATTGATGGTATGATCATGTAGGTAGAAAGTACTGAGGAATCTACACACACCAAAATACTGCTGGAATGAAGAATTGAATTTAGTAAGCTCACAAGATACAAGTTCAATAATCAGAAATCAATTAAATCTCTATATGTTAGCTATGACCAATTTGAAATTGAAGTGAAATTCACCATAGCATCAGAAAACATGAAAGACAGGCATTTAACAAATATATGCAAGATCTGTAACATTAAGACTACAAAACATTGCTGAGAAAGTCAAGTCCATAATAAATGGAAAGATATGCCCTATTCACAGATCAGAATGTGGTCAACTCTCCCCAAATTGTTCTATAGTCAGGCACAGCACACAAAATTTCAGCAGGCTTTTTGTGGAAATTGACATGCTGTTTGTAAAATTTATATGGTAATTCAAATGACCTAGAAAAGTCAAATCAGCTTTGAAAAATAAGGAAGTTGGGAGAATTTACACAACATAATTTCAAGACTTAGTGCAAAGCTATTTTTGTCAAAACGGTATGGTACTGACATATGATAGACATGGAAGCCCATACCACAAAAGAAACTCTAGAAATAGACATGTATATATGGGATTCTTGACACGGGACAAAGTAATTCACTGGACAAAGGATAACCTTTGTTTAACAAATGGTGCTGGAAGAAATGGATATCCACACAGAAAAAATAAACCTCAATCTTTACCTCATATCAAATACAAAAATTAACTTGAAATGAATCATAGGCCTAAACATAAGAGTTAAAACTATAAAACCTCTATAAGAAAACATAGGAAAAAATATTTGTAAGCTTTAGTTAGGGGCAAAGACTTCTTGTGCAAAAAGCACAAACCATAATAGAAAAAATTGATAAAATGTACTTTATCAAAACGAAACATTTGCTCTTCAAAAAACACTGTCAAGGGAAGCAGCTGTGGCTCAATCAGTAGGGCTCCCGTTTACCATATGGGAGGCCCCGGGTTCGGTTCCCGAGGCCTCCTGGTGAAGGCAAGCCCGCCCACACGGCGTCGTTAGCTGACCCAGCGAGCACAAGCAGCAAAGGGGGGATAAATGAATAAATAAATAAAATCTTAAAAAAAAAAAAAAAAAAGACACTGTCAAGAAATTGAAAAGAAAGACACACACTGAAGGAAACTATTTTCAAAATACATATCTGATAAAGGACTTGTATTCAGAACATATAAAGGATTCTTGCAATTCAATAGTAATGTCAATAGTAAGAAGACAAATACCCAGATCAAAAAAGATTTGAACACATGTGTCAAGAAAGAAGATAAACAGATGGCAAATAAGCTCATGAAAAAATATACGCAACATCATTGGGCATTAGGGAAAAGCAAATTATAACCAAAATGAAATACCACCACACACACACACAAGAATGGATATAACTGAAAGGAAAGAATGTGAAGCAACTGGAACTTTATATACTGCTAAAATTGTGGTGCATCCAAATAATGGAATGTTACTGAGCACCAAAAATGAACAAACTACTGATATATGCACCAACACAAGTAAATCTCAAAATCTTTATGCTAAGTGAAAAAAAAACATACACAAATGACTTTGAAATTGATATGATATGAAATTATCATTTATAAGAAATTATGGATACTATAGTGAGAAAAGGCAGATCAGAAGTGGGAGGAGGGGGGAGATTAACTGCAAAGAGACACATGGGAATTTTTGAGGGTGACAAAAATTCTGGTTGTGTGGTTACATAGCAGTATATATTCATATAAATGCAACTGAACTATATACTTAAAATTTTAGGTCAGGTTTGTTGTATGTAAATTATACTTTAATAAAGCTGGTTAAATAAGAATGTCTTCCACTTAGGACATCAGCTCCGTTTGAACTCCCAGGATTTCTTTATTCTAGTCTTGTCTTTGTATCTCCATTCAAGATACCAACTTGACTGGCCTGTCCCCCTGGACCCAAACCTCAGCGCCAGTGGGAGCAATAATGTGGGGTCGTGAACATGGCTTTCATTCCCTTCATTCTTCTCACTGTCACCAAGTTATTCCTCCATGTTCACTGAAAATCATCTAACTCCTTTCCCACAAAACTCATTCTACATGGCTTCAATATCCACATGGAAGAAGTCTGGGTACTAGATGGCAAGAAAACCATGGGTATCTCTACAGGGAATTGCAAAAAATACCTTAGCAATAGGCTGCTAAGGATTCAATCAGAGCTTCATTCAGGACTTAAGAGGATGGCAAGAGAAAAAGTGGAAGGCTGGTCAGCAAGTAAGACCCACTGGTCCTTGTCCGTCATGAGAAAACTGGCCATGAGTTATATTAGCCTTTGAGCTGTGGATTCAGTAAGAGCCAGGGGACGTGTTAAAAAGTCTAAAGGCTTTTGTGTGGTGTGCCCGACTATAGAACAATTTGGGGAGAGTTGACCACCTTCTCATCTGTGAACAGGGATCAGAATGTCTTCCTGTTGCTGTGCACAGGCTAGAAAGACAAAAATTACATTTTCAGATTGCGTTGTGCCTAATCAGATGTGCTAAGGTGAGACTGAATTCAGAACTGAGTTAAGTGGGACAAGAGACAGGGCACAAGGTACCCATTTTGCTGGAGAGGATCATGGCAGATAGCACGGGTGTACAGACACCAGATACCTGATTCTCTGAGACTTCCTGTTGCTGGGGTGACAACTTTACAGGTCGTATCAGAGGAGTGTCATTCTGAAGGCTAAAGGTTTTTCTCGGAAGCTCCACCAAGAACTTACCTTTCCAGCCCTTCCAATGGTTTTGTAAGTCATCTGATACATTTCTTTCTGTTCAACCTAGTTTAAAATGGTTTCTCTTGTCAATAATTGAGCCCCACTGACGTTTTATTAGTAAAAGTTTAATATCTAAAAATTATGAAATATTTCACTATAAATTCAGTAAATGAGAACCAAGAAACTGTTGGGGGTTTTTTATTTTCAGTTTTATTTACACACACATCTTATCCACTAAACATAAACTTCCCCTTCCCTTCTCCCCCCGATTCCCTGATAACCTCTAATCTCCTTTTGGTTTCTGTGGATTTCTCTCTATTTCGAGATGTCTCTCATAAATGATATACAGTATTTGTCCTCAGTTGTTTTGTTTCACTGAGCATGGTGTTTTCAAGGTTCTTTCATGTTGCAGTATGTCTCATAACTTCATTCTTTCTTATGGTAAAATGATATTTCCTTGTGTGTATGCACTACAGTTTGTTTATCCATTCATTTAATGATGGACATTTAGGTTATTTCCACCTTGTAGCTATTGTGAAAAATGCTGCTATAAGCACTGTTGCACAAGTATCTGTTTAAGATCCTAGTTACATACCTAGAAGTGGAATTGCCAGGTCAATCTATATTTAACTTTTTAAGGAATTGCCATATTGTTTTCCATGATGACTGCATTTTACATTCCCACCAACCATGTCCTAGATTTCCAGTTTCTTCGTATCTTCTTCAACATTTGTTATTTTCCATTTC
The DNA here is from genome assembly GCA_026826555.1 of Tolypeutes matacus. Lineage (NCBI taxonomy): Eukaryota > Metazoa > Chordata > Mammalia > Cingulata > Chlamyphoridae > Tolypeutes > Tolypeutes matacus. The sequence goes on from JAKSZT010054281.1 coordinate 5,960,818, forward strand.
TTTAATATTAGCCCTCCTTGTGGGTTTGAAGTAGTATCTTATTGTGGTTCTGATTTGCATTTCCTTAATGGATAATGATATTATCTTTTAATGTGCTTATTGCCATTTGTATAGCTTCTATGGAAAAATGTTTACTCAAGTCCTTTGCCCAATTTTGAACTGGGTTGTTTGTCTTTTTGTCGTTGTATTCTAAAAGTTCTTTATATATACTCTGGGTATAAAGCCTTTATATCATATATGGTTTGCAACTATTTCTCCATTCTGTATTTTGTCTTTCATTTTATTGGTAATGGCCTTTGAAGGACAAAAGTTTTAAATTTTGATGAAATCAAATTTTTCTACTCTTTCAAGAAGCTGTTTTAATTAACATAAAATTTTTACCACAAAATGATCACATTTGTAGTCGTGCCAGTCTCAAAATCAGAATCAGATTTATTCCTGGATTGTTTTGTTTTGTTTTTGAGACTCACTCTGATTCATAAAACAAGACACAAAGATAAAACATTGCTTTGGGAGGTTTTGTTGTTGGCATGTTTGTTTAATGATTTTCCTTACAAATTCAAGGGATTATCCAATTAAAATGACCCAGAAACTTGAAAATATATATTTACAAATTTCTCTTTCAAAGTTGAGTCACTAACCATATGAACAACTACTCACATTTCTTTAACAGGAGACACCTAAACATAAAATAAGCCAGCTCTTGTATAATTTCATGTGATTAAATATTCACTGACAACGTTTTTTAAAGGATGAGAGCAGAGCAAACACTTTACAAATATGACACAATTATAAGAAGTTCAAATAATTATACAGATAGATCACAATTAACTTTCTCTGAGTTCTGCCTTAAAATGAACAGACAAGTACAAAGAAAATCTAGAGATGTTCTCCAATGGAATAAAACTTGGTACATTCATATATGTTTGTTACTTTATTATAATTTTAAACAGTTAAAATAAATGTAAAGCAAACGTTTCTGGAACCCCTGAAGCACTACTGGAGAACCCGGGAATTCTAAAGAATACAGCAGGAAAGCCATAGTTTATGTGATTCTCCTTCTTACTACTTTCCTTTTGGTTTTATGCCAAAATCAACAAAGAGAAAATAACATTCTAAATCATAGCTGGATTTGATCTATAAGATGAAATAAACACAGGGGATTCAAGTATGAGGCACCTAGCCTAAATAATCATATTTTAAATCCAACTTCAGGCTCACAAGAAGTGCTACATTAATTCTGGACACACAAGCCTTCCCTCCCCAAAGACTTCCCTCGGGTTTGAATACTTTCACAGTTTAGCACTTTCATTTCTTATTGCATAGACTTACATATGTTCCTATTTAGTTTCTAAAATAAAGTTTATTAGAATTTCCCATTATACAGAAGTATCACCTATTAAGTAGCAGCTTTATCTTCCTGTAAATCAGGTAATCTGAGCTCTACCCCATGAAATACCCTCTAAGAAATTACAATATCCTCTCCCCACACTTCTCCTTCCCACTTACCCTAGCTTTTGTTTTCTTCATTCTTATCACTTCTAGCACAATACATAATATGCTAACTTATTATTTTATTTATTATTTTATTTATTTATTATTTATTCTTCCCCCCAACCTCACGAAAATAAAAGTTCAATAAGGGCAAAAATTTTTATCTCTTTTGTAAAATTCTGTTTCCTCCATGCCTACAACTGTGGCTGATACAAAGTAAGTGACTCAGTAACTCTATGTTAAATGAATAATTGAATAGGTGACAACTACTTGACCATAAACTGTATTAAAAGATGTATCCAGAAGTATAAATTGGGTAAATAAATATTTGTTCAATGTCTACTAGGTTCTTAGCCTGAAAATATTAAAATATAGATCATCTTCTATTGATGAATTGCATTACTTTAATTCAATACTTTCATATCCACCAGAGCACCAAAAGTAAGAATCAATAGACAAGTAGAAAATTTAAAAGGCCCCAAAATTCATTTGTAATATGGTACATATACATATATGTATTTTTCCAATTTATTAGACCATATTTTCATAAAGTACTGATATAATAAAAAAACTCATATGAACATTTCAAAATATAAAAACTATACAAAGATAAACTTCAGAAGGTTTAATGCAGCATAAGTGGGACTCAGAGATTTAAAAAGAAAATAGTCAGAAGGTTTGAAGTCAAAGTGACGTAATATTATGAAGGTAATAAGCTGTTTACCACACTTTAAAAAGGAAAATAAAATGTTCACCAATTTATATGAAGAAAAAAATGACAAAGTATTTTTAGATAGGTAGCTTCATTTTAATACTGTAAGAGAATAAAATATTAAATCCTGATATTTGTAGACAAGTAAATCAAACATAGATAAAACATCTCCTCAGGACTTTCCAAGGAAATGAAAGGATTTTATTTCCTGTTAGATTATGATTCTTTTTTATTCCATCACTATCCTCCATAAGTGAATGAAAATAGTCAGCAATAACAACCATTCCTTTTAAATCCCCCAGTCATCTTCACTTATTAAATCCTTAGCAAATAAAGAGAAATGAAATATAAAACAGGTGGGCCAAACAGTGCTTTTAACGAAAGAAAATCATATTTCTTAGCTTCTTTGAAATAGCAATGGAGGAAATTTCAGTCTATCTTATTTTACTTAAGAGTGATCTACAGTACTTAAGGCTGCTCAAAAGATAAAGTAATATCCCATCCCTAGGACTGCACTCCATCTCTCAGGCAACTTTAGATGCTTAGAAAGTATTACTAAATGAAAATACAAACATAATACTATGCCCGCAGTGGTTAGAAGACAAAGGGACTGTGGAGAGATACATAACTACCGGAGCTAGTACTGAATGTACCAAAGTCTCCTGGATATTCCCTATCAAGATGGCAAGGGCAGTGGGCAATCCATCAATAATTGTTAGCAAAGCCAGGATGCACTGTTTAAATACTTGTAAGACAAGAAACCAAAAATTCTCCCAACCTGAAATCATTCCTGCCCTTTTATGTTCCCAGTCCTTTCATGACTTGTGTAGAGTAATCGATGTTCTTCCTTCTCCCCCAGACACACTCTTTCTTTCATCATTTCTGACTGGCCTAATGAGTATCCCCCACAGTAGACTGCTGGTTTTCTGGGTAGGGTGCCAAGCATAAGGAGGCTGATATGCCTTAGGGAGAAAAAGCCTACTATTTAAGCTTCCTTCAGGCTTTTTGAAACACAGCCTTTTCTCAGTAGGATGTGTGGTTTAAGTTAATATTTTAATAACCAGCTAGAAAGTTTCCATTTAAATTTTTAATCCACAAACTATAAAGTTTTAGAGATAAGTGATACCTTCCCGGAGCCTGACAACCTCCCGAAAGGCTGCCTTGATGCCAAGTGCTACTCTTACTTCTGTTGCATTCATCTGCAAGCCTATCTTGATAGAAGTTCCACACAGTCTGAAGTAAGGTATTGAGCAACTCCTTCAACTTGCTCTTCAAAACTGGTATGCCCCTTTTGCATTTCCATTTAAATTTTACAGTTAGCTGCCCAATTTCCAGGAAATGATCTGCTGGAATTCTGATAGTGATTGTATTGAATTTATATATCAATTTGGTAAGAAATGTCATCTTGACAGTATTGGGTCTTCCGATACAAGCATACAAACTATCATCTCCATTTATTTAGATTTTCTTTAATTTCTCTCAGCAATGTTTTCTAGTTTTCTGTGTAGATTATTTCAACTGTTTTTGCTAAATTTATTCCTATGTAATTTTTTCCATTTTCAGGCTACACTAAATGGAATTATTTTCTTAATTTCCTTCAGATTGCTCCCTTCTAGTATATAGAATTGATTTTTGTATATTCATCTTGCATCCCGAGACCTTGCTAAAACTCATCCAGTAGTTTTAGCAGTTTTTTTTGTGGAGTGTTTGGGATTTTCTATGAACAAGATAAAGTCACCTGTGAAAAAAAGTCAAGATTACTTTTTCCATTCAAATCTGGGTGCTCTTTTTGCTTTATGGCTCAAATTAACAAGGTTCCTTCTACTACTAGTTTGTGGAAGAGTTTATTATCATGAATGGGTGTTGGATTTTTGTCAAATACTTTTTCTACACCCATCAAAGTGATTATGTGCATCTGTCCCTTATTTTATTAATATGGTCTAATAAGTTAATTTATTTACTGATATTAAACTGACCTCTTATTCCTGGAATAAATCCAGTTGGTCATATTGTATATCTTTTACATGTGTGTGTTTTGTGGATTTGGTTTCTGAAAAAGAATCAAAAATTTCTATCAGCAACTGCAAAGTCTGCAGGAACTCAACCCACCTCAATTCTGAGTCCAACTACCCAGGATTAGGCCTGACCCCACAAATACAGGGCAATCCACTACAAAGCTGTCCTACAGGCTCCAGCCTCAAGTTTGGGGCCCAGCCACCCACACTTCTGACCAACTGGCTACAAATCTGGGGATGGGCCTGTAATGGTTAGGCTAATGTGTCAACTCGGCCAGGTAATTGTGTCCAGGTGTTAGGTCCAGCAAGCACTGGGCTAATTGTAATTCAAGAGCATTTATGGACTTCGATCACCAGTGAGTTTACTGCGTGGATGGCTGATTACATCTGCATCAATCAGGGAGATTGCATCAGCAATGGGTGACGCTTTTATCCAATCAGTTGAATGCCTTAAAAGGGGGAGTGATTTCAACATTCAGAGAGAATTTCCCAGCTGATCGTTGGACAGCCAACTTCTCCCAGAAACTCATCAAGGACCTTTCATCGGACTTTCATCGGAGCCCCTGGTTTGCAGCCTGCCTGCGGAACCTGGACTTGTGCATCCCCACAGTCACATGAGAGACTCTTATAAAATTTCATATTATTGACAGATATCTCCTGTTGGTTCTGTTTCCCGAGAGAACCCTGACTAATACAGCTTGGTACCAGGAGTGGGGACTACACTGGGCCACTTCCACCATGGAAGGGGTAGTGATTTGTTTTAACTGGAATAGACACATACTCTGGATATGGGTTTGCATTTCTGGCACGCAATGCTTCTTCCAAAATTACCATCCATGGATTTACCGAATGTCTTATCTACCGCCAAGGCATTCCACACAGCATTGCTTCTGATCAAGGAACACATTTCACAGCAAAAGATGTGCGGGAATGGGCACATGCCCATGGAATTCACTGATCTTACCATGTTTCCCATCACCCTGAAGCAGCTGGATTAACAGAACAGTGGAATGGCCTTTGAAGACTCAATTATGGCACCAACTAGATGGCAATACCTTGCAGGGCTGGGGCAATGTTCTCCAGGAGGCTGTGTATGCTCTGAATCAGCATCCTCTCTATGGTGCTGTTTCTCCCATAACCAGGATTCACAGATCCAGGAATCAAGGGGTGGAAATGGGAGTGGCACCACTCACTATTACTCCTAGTGACTAGGAAAATTTTTGCTTCCTATCCCTGCAACCTTAAGCTCTGCTGGTCTACAGATTTTAGTACCAAAAGGAGGAATGCTGGCACCAGAGAACACAATAATGATTCCACTGAACTGGAAGTTAAGCCTGCCACCTGGCCACTTTGGGCTCCTCTTACCTGTGAATCAACAGGCAAAGAAGGGAATTACTATACTGGCTGGGGCGATTGATCCTGACTATCAAGGGGAAATAGGACTACATCTACGTAATGGGGGTAAAGAAGAGTTTGCCTGGAATGCAGGAGATCCTCTAGGGCGTCTCCTAGTACTGCCATGCCCTGTGATTAAAGTCAATGGAAAATTGCAACAAACCAATTCAAGCAGGACTAACAATGGCTCAGAATCTTCGGGAATGAGAGTTTGGATCACCCCACCAGGCAAAGAACCACGGCCAGCTGAAGTGCTTGCTGAAGGTAACGGGAACATGGAATGGGTAGTGGAAGAAGGTAGTGATAAATACGAACTTTGACCACATGACCAGTTACAAAAACAAGGACTGTAATGGTCATGAACCCTGCTTCTGTGTTTCGTTATGAGTATGATTGTATATGTACACAAAATGAATTTCTTTGTTTTCTTCCCCAACCTTTTCCCCTATCATATAAAAAGTTGTAGTAATTTCATGTCATAATATTTAAGGATGTCAAGTTTAAGAGTGAATATTATCCAAGGACTTGCACACTATTCTGTGGGGAATTAAAGCATTTCTGGTTGTACACAGGGGAGGTGAATATTGTTACGTGGAAATATATATGTATGCTTGTCATTGTTTTTACTTAGAGACTAAGTATGGTTTAGGATAATGTGTATGGTTGCTGAGTTGACAAGGGGTGGACTGTGATGATTAGGCTAATGTGTCAACTCGGCCAGGTAATTGTGTCCAGGTGTTTGGTCCAGCAAGCACTGGGCTAATTGTAATACAAGAACATTTATGGACTTCGATCACCAGTGAGTTTACTGCATGGATGGCTGATTACATCTGCATCAATCAGGGAGATTGCATCAGCAATGGGTGACGCTTTTATCCAATCAGATGAATGCCTTAAAAGGGGAAGTGATTTCAACATTCAGAGAGAATTTCCCAGCGCATCTTTGGACAGCCAACTTCTCCCAGAAACTCATCAAGGGCCTTTCATCGGACTTTCATCGGAGCCTCTGGTTTGCATCCTGCCTGCGGAACCTGGACTTGCGCATCCCCACGGTCATGTGAGAGACTCTTACAAAATCTTATATTATTGACAGATATCTCCTGTTGATTCTGTTTCCTGAGAGAACCCTGACTAATACAGTCCCCCATTCCCATGGGTAGAATAATTCATGAGAACGTCTCACAGAACACATTGAAAGTCCTATACTTGTGATTACACTTTATTATAGCAAAAGGATACAAACAAGAAGCTAAAGGAAGAGGTGCATAAGGCAAGGTCTAGGAGGGTCTCAGACAAGCTTCCCCATCCTGTCCACGTGGAGGCAGAATGCAGCACCCTCCAGGCACATAGATCTATGTTATCAACCATGGAAGCTTGCTGGGGCTTTAGACACCAGAGCTTTTATTGAGATTTCATTATGTAGACCTGGGTGATTACTGCAGCACCCTCTCTCCTCCCCTGTGGTTGGGTTGGTGTCAGGGGCTCAAAGCTCCAACCCCTGAATCAGATGGTTCGTCTTTCCTGTGTGGCCAAGCCCACCCTAAGATTGAAGAATGCTGGCTCAGCCCTGTCTTGTCCTTAGCATATGACTATCAGGTGTGGTCCTGGATAACAAGATACTCCTATCGTGGAAATTCCAACGATTCAAAGGTTACTTCCCCAGGAACTGATGACAAAGACCAGTCAAGTTTCTTCTTATACATATGTTTAAGGATGATTTTATCCATGTTCATGAGGAACACTGATCTATAGTTTTCTTTCTTTCTGCTGTCTTAGTATGGTTTTGAAACCAGGGTAATACAGAACTCATATTAACTTGCAATTTTTCTCCTCCTCCTCTGTTTTCTGAAAGAGTGTGAAAAGGATCAGAATGATTTATTTTTAAAATATGTAGTAAAATTCTCCAGTAAAGCCATCTGGGCTTGGGCTTTTTGTTGCAGAAAAACTAAATTAGGGTAGGTTTTCTATTTCTTTTTGAGTCTGTTTTGTTCATTTGTGTCTTTCTAGGAATTTATCCATTTCTTTGATGTTACCTTTTTTTGGCAAAAAGTTCTTCATAATATCCCTTTATAATCCTTTTAATTTCCACAGGATCAGTAGTGAAGTCCTCTCTTTCAGTCTTGATTTTGAACATTTGTGTATACGCTCAAAGATTTATGGATGCTATTTTTGTTTCACTGATTGAATCTCCTGTTTTTCTGTTTTCTACTTCACTGACATCTGCTCCAAACTGTTTCATTTCTTCTGCTTGCTCTGGATTTGTTTTGTCTTTCTTAGTTTCTTAAGGTGGAAACTCAGGTTGCTGATTTGGGACATTTATTCATTTCTAATCTATAAATTTACCTCAAAGCACTTCTTTAAACATATATTGATATACTACATACTGTTCCACATGTCTCTTGAGGCTCTTTAACTTTTTGACAATCTTTTTTTCTCTGTGTTCTCCAGACTGGGTGGTTTCTATCTTCAAATGCACTTATTCTTTCTTCTGCCTTATCATATTTGTTGTAGGGCCTCTCTAGCCAATTTTCATTTTAATTTTTGTACTCATCAGTGCCAAAATTTTTAATATTATATCACTATTGATAATCTTTATTAATTGATTCATTGGCATCCTTTCCTTTAATTCTTTCAACATGGGTTCCCTTTGTTATGAATATATCTCTAAGAGCTGCTTTAAAGTCTCTGTCTGCTAAATCCAACATCAGAAACACTCAAAGATAGTTTCTATTGACTGTTCTATTGAGTATGTGTCACCTTTTCCTATTAACTCATAACTCTGTTGAAAACTGGACATTTTGCTAACATTTTGTAGCAAATCTGGATTCTGACGTTTTTCTCCACGACAGCTGCTGTGACTGCAGCCCTTAAGGTTGACTGCTTAGTGGCTTATGATCAATCTGTGAAATCTATCCTCCCTGCAGAGGATGGCTACTGGTGGCTCCACTCAGACTCTGTTTTATTTTATTTGGGGGGTCTTTTTAAAATTTTTGTTTTCATTTTTAAAGCCTGGCTTCTTAGGAGGCCTCCCTATAACCACATAACTTAGTGGTCTGGCAGAGGTTGTGCTCCAACACCTCAAGTCACTAAGGCTTCCATTTTGGTATATGCATCTGTGCATCAGGCTATTTTCAGGTTCCGCTGGTGCCTTTTCCCATGGTTGACCAGGGTTGTAGGGTCAAACTACTGGCTGGCCCTCTCCTGCTCAGTGGCCCCAAAAATATCACTGGACAGAGGAAAGAGGATGCTCAGCACTTCAATTTGAGGGAGCCGCTTTCAACTGTGGCAGAGAAGTCATTAGTCCTCACTATCTGTCCTGCCTTCCAGAACTTCTGAAACAACCAACAAGGGGATCAGGGTAACAAACAGCTTCAGACCATTATGCCACAAATTCCCATGGTTCTTTGTTCTTCAGCATTTTCTAAAGCGTATAACTGCTTTGATTGTTGTAGGCCTTTGCTTGATTTCCAGAGCACTGAAATAGCTGTTTTTGTTCATTTTTGCCCACTTTATAGCTACCTCTTGGGAGACAGGATTTGCTGTTCCCTTCACTCAGCCACAGCTCAAAGTCCAACCATTTATTCAAACTCAGCATGTGTTTTCAGGACCTCTGGGTCCTCTTTCAGAGGGTTCATAGGTCAAACTTATTTTCATAATTATACTGAGATATTGTCTGAGTTTTTCATTCTTATTCTCTTACATATGTATATTGGACATTTCCAGAGGCTGTGTGATATAACATTTAATGGACTGTTGCTTTCTATTTTAATGCTTTCAAAAAAGTTTTGAGGTCTTAAATTGGGATATAAATGTGTGAATTTTCAGAGGTTAACTCAGGTGCTCTTATTTTCTATCTCTGCTTATACCTAATATAATCTCTGCAACTTCATTAATATCTAACAAACAGTAATTCTGAAATCTTAAGTTTGCTTTGCCCCTGCACAGGAACATGAGATATAATTTTTATTTTAATCTAAAACGATTATTTAGAATTTAATATTTTATGTTATTTTATCCCAGAATGAAATTTACTTATTGTAGATTGCTTATATTTAGTATCATGGTACCAGCTGAGATGCAACATTATTTTTAAGATGAATCCTTCTGAAAGTAAAGAAAAAAAGAACTGAATATTTTCAGTGCAGCCATAATGCACTCTGAGAAAGCCCAAAATTATTTACTACTGCTTTTCAAACCAGAAATGTCAAAGTCACTGGCTTCAGGGTAAGTTGGTTGGAGAAGCACACCCAAGAGCTAAGACGGTAATAAGACATTAAATAAATTGCTGAATGCCTGCTAGATGTAAAGTCAACAAGAGAATTCACAGTGTTGCCATTTTCCAATGATGCAGTAACACATGAAAGACTTCAGGGCAAACATAGAGTGAGTTAATCTCTCATCTGCAAACACTGCCATTTTGCCTTACCGCAAACAAATGTGGCTGGATTTGTTGTTTTGCTTTGTATTTGTCCGAAATCTGGACATAAAAAGCATCCAAGAAGATATTCTTTCATGTGATTACTGAACAACCAACCCTAGGACTGATGAAATATTCAAAGTGTTGAATCACTTTTTTTGAGTATCATGGTTTATCAACCTGGAACGACTGTACAGATATTTGTACTCTTTTAAACCGCTGATGGCTTTACCAAATCAAGATGGTGATACCAAACCGTTCTAGCATTGTTTTCTTCTCCACCAAGCACTTGCAAAAAATATATAAAAAGAAAAGTCTTTTATGTGACTACTAGGCAACAAACAAAAGTAGTGCTGAAATATGCAACATGTTGAATAACTTCTCTGAATCTCTCACACACCCATAGAGAAAACAATGCCAGTTTAATTGAAACATGTCCTTGATGAGGCCAGTCCTTCTCTGCCAAACTTGCCCACCTACCACCAAAACAGTGCACAGGTGTGTCACCTCCATATCAAACACAATCCTCCCCACCATTCTGTCTTTTCTCATCACAGACACTCTAAGACCATAAGCTACGGCAGGACATATGGCCCAAGAAGCTGGGTCTATTGCACTGTAGTCAGGATTTGTTGGAGAGACCTTCCCTGTTCTGAACACCAAAGTCCAGCCTTTTGGATCAATGTAGAAAATTTTCACAATGTAGAAAATGTTCCTTCCAGAACCTGAAACGACCACCAGGAAATGGTCCTTTTTTTTTTTTTTTTTTTTTTTTGTAATGGGAGATCCATGATGTAGAGGTTTGAATTTTACTTTGGAGGTGATGTCCCAGATGGCAGAAAATTTTACTGAATTTTTAGGTCCTCTGAATCACTGCAGAGTTTAGCTCCTGTGGTGTGCTGGTAAATGTGTAACAACTGCCTCCCTGGGTAAACAGGCTCTGACTTGTGGCATTTGCATGCTATAAATAGTCCAATGGTGTGCTGGAGCCAGTTTGCACAGATTTGCAAGAACCAACTGTTAAGCTTTCAGGAATTTTGTAAGCTGGTCATTAAAATAAAGCCATTGTTAAAATACAAATTATATAAACTTAAGATTAAATACTAGATATTTAAAAGGTAACATACGCAAAACATCACATTTTAATTATTTTACTACACTTTACTATGACCTATTTCTAGATATTATATATTGTTTCTGTATGGTGAAATACCTCAGGATGATGTGCTACTGGGCTTCTTATTCTTAACCCCCACTTGGTGGCAGCATGTTGCTAGCTTAAAGTCAACAAAGGTGGAATTATTTAAGTGTTATGATAGAAAATCTTTGACAATAACCCTTTTCCAGGGAAGAAACAAACAAACAAAGAGAATGCCTTGATTTGAAGCATTTGCTTATTTCCATAGTGTAAATACTCCCACCCAATGCAGATTTCAAGCTAACAACCTGACATCAACTGGCTCATAAAATTCCCGAAAATTGATCAGCTGTGAGCCAATACAAACCAGTCCAAAATACCCCTGGCTCTTTCTATTTTTGTCATTAACTTTCTTGTCTTGTACAGTTTTGAGTTCTCAACACATTGAAAATATTCAATAAATTTTTCTCTTATTTGTACAGAGCTCTATCTATACTTTTGAAACACTTGACAATTGTTTAAAAATGAAAATTGTTTCACAGATTTAATTGAAGAAATGGTGGTGTAGTCCTTAAGGGCCCAAATATCAGACCTTTAATTGTGAGGAAGAGTTCACTTATAGGGAAAAGTAGGCACTCCTTTTACGTTTTTTAATTTATTAAGCGTAGACACAGAATGAAATTGGATCAGGTAGGAATATATTCAAAATATAGCTTTGTTTGCAATTACCTTACAAAATAGTGAAAAATCATCAGTTTAGATAAAATTCAGAATATACAATACAACTGCTGATTGCTTCATCTTATTATGTCAAATGGATGTCTAGTGAATGAGGTGTTTTGGTAAAATTTTACAAAACAAGAAAATAAAGCTACGGAAATATTTTTAAAAAACACATTTATAGGGAAGCGGCTGTGGCTCTATCAGTAGGGCTCCCGTTTACCATATGGGAGGCCCCGGGTTCGGTTCCCGGGGCCTCCTGGTGGGGGCAGGCCCGCCCGCACGGCGTGGTTAGCTGACCCAGCAAGCACAAGCAGCAAGGGGGGGATAAATGAATAAATAAATAAAATCTTTAAAAAAAAAACAAAACACACATTTATACTCTGAGAGTGCATGAGAGGTGTGTCATTTATATTAGCGAGGCTTTTAAGAAGTGTATTAACTATTTTATAGACGAGAACCTTTTCATAAAAAGGTGAGAGAATATACATTCCCAGTCATGACAGACAATAATTGTATAGTGAGACTCGTGTTATATGAAAAAAGTAATCCTGCTGCTATGCTATCTGGAAGTACAATACCTTTCCCAAACTTCTTCTTCCCTGATCTACTCACACACTTTTTATATTTTCATTCAAAATATGTAAGACAAAAATGGAAATGTTAATGAATGTGAGCAAATGTGTTAGCTTTATTTTGGATTTAAAATGTCACCAATATGCTGAACTGGCTTTTGATTCCAAAAAACAGATTCAATAAAACAGATACATATTGTATATGTTCAACAATGTCATAAAATGAGATGTTAAATTGAAATTAAATGAATGTATACATTATAGATAAGTACCCTGAATAAAGTGCTTGTAAAGAGTATGCAGAATGCTTTTTTTTTTTAAAGCCAGAATTCCTTAAAAGTTTTCAGTCTTTCAGAAATAATAAATCATGGATTATCTAGAAGATTCTTGCAAAACTTTGTCAAACAAAGTTGTCCAACTTTTTTGGTCTCACATCTCTTTACATTCTTAAAAATTACTGAGGACCCCAAAGAGCTTTTATTTATGTGTGTTAAGTATCGATGTTTACTAAATTAGAAACTTTAGACAAGGCATTTTAAATTTATTTACTTATTTATTCATTTTAAAATAACAATAATAAATCCATTACATGTAAACATCTACAATATATTCTTATGAAACATAACTATTTCCCAAAACGAACAAGAGAAAAAAAGATAGTGGAAAGAACAGCATTGTTTCACACGTTCGCGAATACCCTTCAAGTCTGGCTGAATTGAAAAAAGCCGGATTCTTGCTGCTTCTGCATTCAATCTTTTGTGAGATACTATTTTGGCATAAGTGAAGAAAGTCTGGCCTCATAAGGATATAAACAGTGGAAAAGGGAGGGGCTGTTCAGATAACTATAGATATTCTATTTGATCACTACACCAAAACTTGGCAAATGATAGTTCTTTGAAGATTGGCTGAAATGTGGATTCTGAAACTGTATTAGTACCTTTTTGTACCCCTTTACTGTGTTGGGTGCTGTCACCCCAGCATTTGGGAAAGCTGCCATCTCAACCTCCTACCAGTTTTGCCTCATGGAAGAAAGCATCTTCACTCAAGCCCACGCCCACCTCCACAGGCAGCCCTTAATCCCATGCCTGATTAAGTATAAAGATCCAGTCCCCTCAGCCCAATTCAGGACAATGCTCAAAGGTCACCCTGCTTCAGAGCTCCGTGTAGGGTTCTCCCTCTGCCAAATGCTGCTTCTTTTGTTTCCTTTTCCTTCCCTTCCTTCACCACAGGTGTGGATCACCTGAGCATTCCCCAATAAAGCATCAATCTCCATTTCAGAGTCTGCCTCCCAAGGTATCCCAAGGTATCAAGGTCTCCTGGAGGAGAGGTTGAGGTGGTGAGGGAGCATTCAAGAAGCACAGGACAGAAACTATTTTGCAAAAATGTTTCAATTTTTTATACTTGTTCGGGCATTACTGGTGTGACTGGGCCCAATAACAACCCTGCCTATAATCCCTAGCCAAAGCTACCTTCTCATTGTCTCCTTCTGCCCTACTGCTCTCCCTTCCTATTTATCCAGCTTACATTTCGGTCAATGATTGTAACTCTTTGCTTACCTACACTCTCCCCTTCCCACTCTCCATACCACATTCACTTGACAAAAACCACAGCTCTGGGGGCATCCCACTTTTTGCCTCCTTTGCAACTACACAAAGACAGCTAAGGCTGGTGGGAGAAAATACACAAATAAGCTTAGCTGAACTTAATTTGAAGTCATGACCTTGAATCTCAAAAGGCCTCATAATGGTTGCAAGCCATCATACCACAGATCCCTGGCAGATACAGCACATTCCCCACCTTGGGCACTCTCCTACCACCACCACCAATCCACCAAACTATTCTTGCAAAAATCATTAATACTTGCATGTGGCTGAAGTTAATGCCTCAGTCCCATCTCACCCCATTCACCAGCAGCACTGACATAGTTATCTGCTTCTTTCCTCAGTAGATTTTCTGCACCTGGCTCCCAGGATGCCTAGCTCTCTTGGTTACTCTCCCAGACAGAAGAGGAAGTCAATAGAACCCAGAAGAGAAAGGAGAAGACACCGCCATGTGCACTGTCACGTGACAAAAAAGCGAAGAACCAAGGATTGCCGGCAGCCGGTCACTGAATGCCACAGTCTTCTGGGAGAAAGTATCATCTTGAATCATCTTGATTTTGGACTTTTCCGAGCCTCAAAACTGTGAACCAGTAAATTTCCATTGTGTAAGCCAACCCATTGCATGCATTTGCTTTAGCAGCTAGGAAACTAAAACAAGACTTCTATCAAGCTTCGTCATAAAAAACCTCAAACTTGCCCTGTCCAAAAATGAACTGCTAATATCCACCTCCCCCTCAAAAAAATGTGCCCTACCCACATTCCTCCCCATATTCAAAATTCTTTCCATTTCAAAAATTAAGCTTAAAGAGATTCTTTCAAGTTAAAAATTGTTATGAAAATGGGTTCATTTTATCTGCTGCTACAAAAAAAAAAAATTGCATGTTCGTTAAGTTACGAATGTGAAAATTCAAACATCAGTTTAAACAACTCTTATAAATTTACTTACTACTCCGCTTCCATTTTCACTTTCTGATAGAAGAAACTGGATTGCTGTTGGGCAAAGCCAATTTAACCTCCATGAAATAAATAATGTATCTCAGGGTTCTAACCTTATTTAATAATTAAGGTTTAATACAACCTCAACTGCACCAGTCAAAAAGAAAGAATAATATTTATGAAATCAATTCCAACACTTGCCTTTGTAAAATGAATAGGCTGCACTGAACAAAGCATATGCTTTCCCTACAAAAATTTAATTTCATTAGCAAACATACTTTTCCAATATTATGTTGCATTAGAACATCTACCATAAATATAAAGAATGCACCTGGCTAGTTTTGTTTGCTATGAGCATACAAGAAGGAAAGAATAAATATTTTACAATGACGGTTCAGTACAAAAGATGAAATAATACATAACGAACTTCAACTTTTCATCTACCACTACAGAGCTGATGTTCAAACCAGATAGCCTGACCATATATAAATCACCTGATTAAGTTAGGACAATTGGTTCATTCTCATCTATAGTAAACAAATGAATGAGAGAAAGAATGAAAGGGTGAAACAGACTGCCCATGCCCATGTCTAAACTGATAGTCCACCTAAGCTACACATCTCACAGATGGTGTGACCAATACTAGCTGAGCTGCTGTGCCGTGGTGCCCGTTGGGAAGAAGTAACCTATTCCTTCTGCATGTGGAATTGAGTCTACTCTAAGTCATTTCTAAGAAATAAGAGCAAATGTGACTAAAATAATAATGAAATGAACTGCAATTCTTGAACCTCTCAAGAAAGAATTTATGAAGTTAACGACCAAAATGGTGCTCCCACTGATTTTTAAAACTATACTTTCAACAGCACCAGAGTTTGAAATGTTGTCAAAATAACTCTTTCCAAATAAGTTTATATATCTCAAGAAGTATGAAAGCACAGTAGGAATGAGAAGGTGAATACGTGATCAATCTAATGATACCAACAGTCCCGAGATGCAGCGTTAATCGCAGCAAAATGTTTTAATTCTGTCATTGTAACTATATTTTCTGACTGTAACTACCTGCAACCATGCTACTTCCCTATTATCACCTGATGTTCATAAGGATGATATAAAACTCCTGGATAGATTCAAATTAATAATTGGTTAATTTTGAGTCACATTATTCCCAAAGATCTACACACATCAAAAAAGGCTTTCTCTCCTGTTTTTTTTTTTTTTTTCAACCCAGATCAAAGAACCTTCTCTTCATCACACATAAAACCTCCCCTGATAGCTGTATCTCTACTGACAATATAAAAGCACTTAGCAGTCTGACACAATGTTCCCATGTTAAGAGTGCAAGGAGAAAATACAAGCAACTTTCACATCTCCAAAGTAATTTCCTTTAATGAATCGAAGAGTAAGATTCACATGAGAGCAACTGGGACTTTGCAACAGGTCACATGCTTGTAGCCTATCTTGTGTTCAAATAAGATCATTAGGAGGAAAAAATTAGCAATTGAAACCAGTATTTTAAAAATCATAAATAGCATCATATTTTACTTTAAGTATATACCTAATTATTCCCTCTTCCAGGTTCTTACCAACAGCAACAGGCCATAGTAGGGTAAAAGAACAGCTACATTTAGACAAAGTGTCTTTGGGTACTAAAAACTGACTCATTTTCTGTAGTAAGCAATACATGATTACTCTAAAAAACTAGCTTCCAATCAATATAAAGGACTCTATTAACATGGTCTCCTAGAAAATACAATTTACATAATTTCTTTACAAAGCTTTTGGAATCATGCAAAGACCCATTCATCTCCTGGATGAAACTAACTATACATGTGTTCATAGAACATATTTATTCACAATGTGTCTCTGCCTGATTTCTTGTCATTGGACAGTCATCTCTCTTCCAGAGAGATGAAATTTAGTGTGTTTCTTAAATCTCATCAGAGACAAACACATACGTTTACTCATAACATAAAATACCCCAAAAAAAGCAATTCTTGGCCATAAAAGAAATCTCTTATTAGCAACTTATTTAAAATAGAATTAATATTATTCGTAATTGCCCCAAACAGGAAATAACCCAAATATCCTTTAGCAGATGAAACAACCTGTGTTTCATCCATACAATGGAATACTTCTCAGCATTAATGTGCAACAAGCAACTGATACTTTCAAAAACTTGGATGACTCAGGAAAGCATTATGTTGAGTGAAAGAATTTAGTCTCAAAAAAGTTACTTACACCATACTTATGAAGCAGATTTGATTCTCATTTTAGAGATGAAGAAACATAATCAGTAAGGTTAAGATTACAAAATTGAACAGGTCATTCAGTTAAATATCAAGTGGTAGATCCTCAATTCAGACTTAAGATTGTCTGATTCCAAAGTGTAAATAGGGGTTCTCTAGTATAGGTTATAGCATCATCTGTAAAGTATTACTACCTATAGCTCTTCCTCTGGCAGGCATTTATAACTGTAAAAGTGAAGAAAATAAGTGGGTATTCACCCCAAGAAAAATGATTAAAATTAGTTTTTCTAAAGTAAATTTATATCTTAATGTAGGATTACTATATTTGAAGCTTTAGTAAAACTTCAGAGGGTATGAAGGAAGCCATTTTAAATGAGCAAAATAAATAAACTCAGACATCATCAAACCAAGACCTAAAAGAGCTGAGAGATTTGAAGATGGAAGGGAGTGAGGGAAATTATTACTTCTAACACTAATCCCATTGCTCTGTTGAAACACACAAACGAATGTCAAAAATATTTATCTCATCTAGGATAACAAATGAGAAAGCCCAGAGGAGTCTGGGGCGAGGAAAAAATGAAAACGACGTTAGTGGAAGAAAGAGAAGGCTGAGCAGAGGAGAGAGGAGGAACTTCCTTGCCACGTCACCAACCCCAAGCCCTAGCTAGCTGCTGGCCACTGCCTGCTGCTCTGATTAACTGTTACCCACCTATCTTCATAGACCATGTATACAACTTTCTTGGGATCATGAAGTAAAACATTAAGAGAAGAACAAAGATTTGCATCTTATAGCCCCTGAATCAATTAGCTCTGGAATGTCAGGACTTCTTGCTATGTACGAAGTTTAATTAAACACACATTTTGGGAGCAGGGGGGCTCTTTTACTAGCAGCTAAAAAGCATCCTAACAGATAAAGCCACATGAGTTGCTTGTCACAGTTTTATAATAATGACTCTCCAATGACAAGAAATCAGGCAGAGACACATTGTGAATAAATATGTCCTATGAACACATGTATAGTTAGTTTTCATCCAGCAGATGAATGCGTCTTTGCATGATTCCAAAAGCTTTGTAAAGAAATTATCATAGAGCTTTGTAAAGAAAGCTTTGTAAGGGGGATAGCTCCAGAGACTGATGCCTTACCAGTGGGCTCTACTTTGAATCTGTGCTCCTGAGAGTGAAAGAGTTGGACTCAAATAAGTCCTCCCTGCACATGGTTCATCAGTCCCTTCTATTCAAACCTATATGTGGTGCTGGAGTTTGTAGGTGTACTTCCAGAGACTGGAGCCTCTGGCCTGCCCATGTGCCAACTGTGCCTGGAATCTCGGTGGAGCTGCTACTCCTACCCTACAGCTCAATGGACTCACCCAAGTCACCTGGTGAGGAGATGATGATGGACGACGGCCATCCCAGGGAATGGAGAGAGCCTGCAGCTGAAGACAGGATAATCCCATCCAACGTATCCATGGGATATAAGCCCACTCTCACTTGGAGATGGAGTGGACATCACCATCCCAGACTCCTCAGGACTGGGGGAAGAGCTATGGCCTAGAGTGGACTTAATGGTATTCTGTTGTAGACATATTGTGACTCAAGCAATGGAAGAAATTACAACATTGAGGTGGAGGCAGTGGCCACTAGACACTTTTGGGGCGGAGAGGGAAAGGGCAGTTGTAATACAGGGTCTTTTTCAGGACTTGGGAGTTGTCCTGAGTGACGTTGCGGCGATGGATATAGGCCATTTTACATCAGCATATACCATGCAGAACTATGTGGGAGAGACTGTGGTCTACGATGTGAACTGTGGTCTATGCTTAGTGGCAAAGCCCCAGGATGTGTATATCCATTGTGGGTGATGTGCCACACTAATGAAAGATGTTTATGTGGGAGGTTATGGGAGGTATGGGAGGTGGAGATCATGGGAATCCCTATAATTTTTGTGTAATATTTATGTAATATAAGCATCTTTTTTTTTTTTCTTTTTTTTTTTTTTAAAGATTTTTTTATCTATTTATTCATTTATCCCCCCTTTTGCTGCTTGTGCTCACTGGGTCAGCCAACCACGCCATGCGGGCGGGCCTGCCTTCACCAGGAGGCCCCGGGAATCGAACTCGGGGCCTCCCATATGGTAAACGGGAGCCCTACTGACTGAGCCACAGCCGCTTCCCTAATATAAGCATCTTTAAACATATATCTATAAAATAACATTTATGTGAGCAAATGCACATATATGCATATACATTTATATATCATTTTACAAATATTGGTTTGTATTGTGAAAATTTTTATTTTTACCCACAATAAAAAATAAAAAAAGAAAGCTTTGTAAAGAAATTACCATATTACTTTGTCTAGACATGTTTCAAAGAAAGAATTTGGGAGGCACTGGAGGAAGGACTTTCTCCTCTCTATACTCAGATAGATAGTAGTCCAGAGATGGCAAAGGGGAAAGGGATAGGATTTGTCACCACATCCCTTTTCCTTCCCACATGGCCTAAAGAATCAAACATGGCATCACTAATCAAATATAGCACTCTTTCCTCCCAAACACAGCAACAGCCTCAAAATCCCTATTGATACTGCTTTTCATGCAACTACGACCAATCAATTAGTTGCCATCCTGTACCTAGATACCATTTCCAAAATATCTAGAACAGAGATTCAGGGTCCCATGACCCTCATGTCAGAATAACCTTGTTAGAATACCACTTTTTCAGCAGATACCCCCATAAGCTTATGCAGGAACCACTGACAGTGACTCTGAAACCAGCAGTGTACCACAAACTGGCAATTTGGGATATACTGACAATTTCAGAGGGATGGCTTAGCATTCACAAGGCTTGGAACTGGTCTCCAGCTTCATTCTTCCATATGCTGACTTGACTGAGAAAAGGAAAATAGTGTAATTAATGGTGAGGAGTACTGTCGTGGTTTGAGCTACATGTTCCTTAAATCTAAGCCAATCTAAGTAGGGCCTTTGGATGAGGTTACTTCAATTAAGATGCTACCCACCTTATTCAGGATGGGTCTTAATCCTCTTATTGGAATCCTTTATAAACAGGCTGAATACTGAGACAGAAAGAGAGAGAGGCAGAGCAAGAGAGAGCATGTGCCATGCAAGCAAAAAGCTGAAAGCAACAAAACCTGGAAGAAAAGTGAAAGATCAGCCGATGCCGCCATGTGCCTTGCCATGTGGCAGAGGAGCCAAGGATTGCTGGCAGCTGGGTCTTCGGGAAGAAAACATCACCTTGATGATGCCTTGATTTGGACATTTTCACACCCTCAAACTGTAAGCTAATAAATTCCCATCGTTTAAAGCCAATCCATTTCATGGTATCTGCTTTGAGCAGCCTAGAAAACTAAAACAAGTACAAACCATGGGACCAAAATACCTATGTTCAAATCCCAGCTCTGACGCTTAACAGCCTTTTGCCTCAGTTTCCTGATCTGTAAAATGGGGTTGATAATCATAATATCCTTCTGATAATTCTACTGTGAAGATTAACTGAATTGATACACCGAAAGCACAGAGGATAGTACTTAGCAAATAATAAGTACTGCATAAGTATTTGTTGTTATTATTAGCAAAATTTAATATTTTATGTAAATTTGATACTTTTATACAAATTTATATTTCTGTACTCTGAGGTCTTTGCTGTTCTTTTTCTACTTGAGTAAATTAATATGGTTTTTATCCATAGTAGCATCTCCTACCCCTACTCTTTCCTGTTTAACTACTGTTCTTCCCCCTCCCCCAAGAGCATAAAAACAAGGAAATCTGAACATTTTTCTTCTTATAAAAACATGGAGATTTTGTGTAGCCTCCTGGGCTTCACTTCATCCATTCATTCATTTTTAATCTATTCATGTTTATTAGTCAGGTGCTAATTTCATTTCATAAAGGTCTGACTGATTTATATTAGTAAACCCCAGTTTTACTGAAACACTGGATGCCAATATTTAACTTAAGTGTATTCCTTCATTCAATAAATATTTACAGAGCTATACTGTACAAGGCAACAGATTTAGAATTCTCAGATCAAAAATAATTTAAATATATGCTACATGTTACATTTTCAATTTAGGTATGGGGAAATATTATAAAATAAGTCTTTTCACTGTGAAGAAAAATTTTTAAAAATTGAGTGTAACATCTTTTCTCTTTCTAACTCCCTCTTTAGAATATCACAAAAAAGAAATGAAGTCATATATATATTGCATATTGCTAGTAATTTAACATTTCCTTTCCTTCTATTACAATTTCATATAAAGCAGTTAGTTGGTGAAGAAAGTTCTGATAGGTCTTACTCTAGAACTTAATTTCTTTTAGTCTCCAGTAAAAAAGGATGTATAGAAAGCTCAACTGGGATTATGGTAGAAGGACAAATATAGGCTAAATAGAAATCTGAGTGGCCTCACTGATTTATCTAAAATAAAATCAATGCTGTGAGAACAATTATTAATAAGTTCATATTAAAAAATTTTCACATACATGTAATCAGGAAAATAAATATGGTTTATATACTTCAGATAAATTCTTTAATTAAAACACATCATAAATTCCAAAATAAGGAACTTCAACTATGACTAATTTAAGGACCCTTGAGTTTTAAAAACTTTAGTCTGGAATCAATCCTAAATATCCCTAGAAATAATGGTTCTTTTGTTGATCATACGTTCTCGGTGTTTATAATTACTCTGGGATAAATTATTCATTTCATCATTTTAAGCATATTATCTTCAATTGTTTTGGAATTTTGAGAACCACCACTATTCTGTTGTGTCTGCTCAATGTTTTGTACCCAATGAGTCATTCCTGAGAGATGATGTTTCATGATCTATCGTGAAAGATTAAGATTTCCCTCTTACTGAATCTTGGTAACCCAATGTGCACTTTTCCCCAAATACATTCAGTGTTTTGCTTTTAATTTTTAAATTGTGCCGAAACTAAAAGGAACATTTATTTAATTCACTTGAAAATATTAAAGTCATGCAGGTTCTAAAAAAATTTCCAGCAAAACTTTATTCCTTGATGTTTCCCAAATGTAATACAGATGCATAATGATTTTTGCTTCATTTCAAAAGACTGATCAACTGCATCAAACTATTTGCAAGTCAAGTGATCAGTTGATGCATAATATACTATTAAACAAGCATGCTGATGATTTATGGGAAGGCAACAATTTGCCAGGGAGATTGAAACTGCACTCCACTGAGTATGTCATACCAAACAGGACACTAAAGATTATGATAATTCATTCAAAATATCTTATCAAATTTCCTTCAAACCTTTCAATAATTTCCTATTGCTCTTAAGATAAAGTCCAAAACCCTTAAAAATATCCTAAAATATCCTGCATTACCAAGTCCTTGACCACTTCTCCATCCTCTTCTTCCAAATATTCCAACAAAGCCCGTTCCTGCTTTTGGTTCCATCCCGTCCAATCTTCCCTTCTATCTAGCTAACTCATATTCACTCTTCAGGTCTAAGCTTAAATTCTACTGTCCTGGGGAGCCCTTATGTCACCCCTATGCCAGATAAGATCCTCTTGTTACAGGCATTCATTGCACATTGTCCTTTCATACCAGCACTTCTTATGTGATTTAAATCATTTTGGTCTAATTTAACTTGCTTACTAATTTTTTTTCCCCATTAGATAGCAAACTCCATTACAGCTGAAACCATATTATCTGTATTATTTATTATTTTATCCTCAATGCTTAGCAAATGCTAAGGACATAGTGGAGACTGGATAAATTCAAGTAAAGTGAATTAATTTCTAAACTTAAAATGATGACTCAGGGACCAAAATTGAGCTCTGTGCTTTACTAGACCCCAGTTCTCCCACCAACTTCTTATGTGAAAAACTAAATGAACAATAATAGTGTGCTATCGGGTGCCAGACAGGGTATTAGTGAGGATAGACTAAATTTTCTACAAAAATGGGAAATTAGTCAAACAGAGAATGTATTAAAATGAATTACAGTCATTGAAGGTTGGAGAGAAACCCACCATAAAAAGAAAAATTCCAGATGCTTGTCTTTTTCACGTTTCTTCTTCTTCTTACTAAAAAGGTTGCATATGAAAGAAGAATATAAAACACCTGTATAAATCCCCAAAATCCAGAAACAACCACAGTAAAATACATCCTACTGTTTGTGGATACCTTAATGTGTGATTATTATCTTTCAAAAAAAAGATTATACCCTTTGCAACTCACAACCATACTTAATTAAAGCTATTAATAAATCAAGCATCAATTTTGGATGTTTATGTTATATCCACTTTTCCTATTACAATCGATGCAAAACATGAATAGCTAAAATAAAGTGGCAAGAGAAACAAAAATTTAACAGTACTTTCCCCCATTCTTAAAATAAGAAAAAATATATATTCACGGTGTAGAATCTGTTACAAAACTACATCACAGCACATGAAAATTCCCAATACTACCAAATACTACTAAAACAAAATTTTTAAAGGAGTGACTGAACATATTCATTTTAATCAAACTATTGTTTGATCCAATCTGTATGTTAGCCAACCTGCTTTAAACCAATCTATTGGTTTCTATCAAATTGTTTCTACCTGAACGTTTTTCCCCTTTCCAGGCTCTACCAAAAGCAAATCACGAGGAGCCCAGCAAACTCACTTTTGTTCATATAGCTCCTCAGCCAACTGGAGCACCATATTTACTCTTCACCAAGTTTGGTACTCAAACTTTACAATATATTAGAATGGCCTGGAGGCCTTGTTAAAACACAAATCACTGGGCTCCACCAGAAAAGCTTCTCTTTCAGCCAACTGTAGATTGAGGAAGGCCATCAGCATTTCCAGGTAGATCCAAGGAAATGTTCATGACGCTGGTCTATAGCTCACATTCTGAGAATCAGATCAAGACACAACTCCTCCGGGGGTGGGGGGGGGGGGAAACCCTCTCCATTTTCATACTTCTTAATGAACTCTGTTCTCAGGACATGACAGAGAAAGTAGCGGATACTTAATATATAAACCAGTCTGGCTGATTATTCTATTCCAAGTTCCTATTTGCTAGACATTGTGGTAGATGTTTTCAAATATATTGGCACACAGTCACCAAATACTGAAACAGACTTATTCTGTTATTTGATTATGTGTTTGTTCATTATCCGTCCTCCCCTATAAGAAAGTAACCTTCTTGAGGGGAGCAAGATTATATATCTTGTTCTACAGCCATGTATCATAGTAGGTACTCAATAACTATGTGTTAATTGGCATGCTGAATGACTAGCCAAAAAGAAGAGTAGTACCTGGTCTCATTTCAGGTACAACCAGTCACTCAAATAGATGTTTCTAGAAATGATTATCCAATCTTATGTAAAATAATACAGATAACTGTTAAGTCTTCATGAAACTTTGTAAGGCCTACATTTTAAAAAGAAAAAGAAATAAAAATGGTTCTACCATTTATCTTTCACAAGTTTGAAATGCATTTTTAAAAATCTGTGTTTTGTGAAACAAATTTCTAAATGCTGTAAAGAATCCCATTAAATAGACACTATTTTTACTAATCCATCTTTTTTCTATAACCTGTGCAATTAGCAAAGAGAATTTTTTTAAAAGAAACACCAATGAAACATAATAATTTCAAAAATCCCATAACTCATAACACTATCATTATGGAGAATCCCTCCTCCATCAAATTTTTACTTAAGAAATGTAATAATGGTTTTGAATGCATAAATAATTACTACCATTGGCAAGAACTTTACAACTATTATAGAATACTGCTTCGGCAATCAATATGATCTAAAACAAAGCTATTACATTTATTTACATTAGTTCCATAATCACTATGAATATTTGCAAGGATCTGACTTAATCTTTAATATTATCAAAATCCCAATCAACTTGCTTGGATTGCTATGGAGCCTTAGTAGTAAGAAACAATCTGCTGTACTAACCTGGCCAAATACTCTCAAAAAGAATAAAAATTAAAGATACACTGTTATGACTATGTGAACAAATAATTAATGGAACTAATGATATACATCAAATAACTCTTTGAAGATAAATAGATATCATTTTATCCCACTTTCAGTTACCAGGTGGTGGATACCTACCGATTTATTATCCATATCAAGGCAATCAACACATTTTCTGATTTCAAGGAAAAGAGAGAAAGTGCCCCAAATTAAGTTCCAAGTAAACCACTGCAAGGATGTGTTGCTATTTCTTTTTCGTGTACGAATAGTTAACACATCATTTATTGCTTTTCAACTTACTAAATCCTTCCAACATTGCATGCTTTGGCACAATAATCCATGGCCCATTAATCTAGTATCTCACTACTATATATAAACATAAAAAATATCTGTTGCCTATTAAACAGTGTAATTGCTATTTAATTTACATTTTTAGGCTATCAATAGTAGGGTTAAGGGAGCATGGTTTAAATTCCATTTATTTTAAGTATGAAAGAGTTTTATTTGAACATAAAATTCAATCCCATTTCTAGAATTATGGAAAGGAGGGAAAAAACATGTCAGAACTGCATTCTTTGAGTGAACAAGAAAACTATTCATGTATTCGGTTGAAAAAATATTGAAGGCAACTGACAACACCAATATTTTTAATTGTTAATTATTTGAAGTTCATAAGTACATTGACAGTATATGGCTTGTTAGTAAATATTTTAGACATGAAATAATAAAAATTTGCTAGCCATAAAATATGACATTGTTATTCACAATTCCGAAATAATTTGAGTTCAATCAACTAACCCCCTAAGCACCAAATAACTACCCTTTAGGAAATACATATTGCAGTTACAGTTTTTAAAAATTACTCCACATTCTTAAATATTATTTTAATACCAAGAGATGCCCATTATAGTCACCCTGACTTCCAATGTTCTCACATCTTCACACACCATATTTGCCACCAACACTGTTAATTAATAATTTTTCACATTAGAACTCAAAAAGGGACAACTGCTAATAGTAACTGTTATGTAATATTCCACATAACTGAAATACTGGAATGACATTTTGGTTATGATATTGTGTTTCATCTTACAATGCTCTTACAAGAAATGCAAAAGGTTGGCTCTTCATCATCTCCTAATGTCTCTCCAAAATAATTTTATATTTATATTTTGTTGTTTGCACAATGTTAATTTTGTAAGTCAACACTTGAAGGAGATACCCTGGGCCCATGAAATTTACCTTGCATAAAAATTAGCATAAAAATAATTACTGAAACAATTTACGAACCAGATAATTTGATTTCCTAAGTTCTTCCCAAATGAAAGTATGTTTTTTTTTGTTGTTGTTGTTGTTTTTTTGTTTTGTTTTGTTTTGTTTTTTTATGAAACCTTTTTAAAACTTTGCTTAACAGTGATATACTGCTCTGAGGGTTTACAGGCTTTCTGGGGGTACTTTTATACCTTCCCTAAGAGAGTACAATAGGTTATAAAAAGAATAGACAGAATCTCCACATTCCAAATGTTATTTGAAAACTGATTATTTGGAATTTAGGTTCAGAGGTCAACCTTCAAAAGGAAATTAACCTCTCAACTGCAGAGAAAACTTTATTCATTTGAAATGAAAAATGGTATTACATTGAAAGCAATAACTCTTAAAGCTTTGAGAACAGGTGTGGTCCACCTTTCCCAAAATTCCCTTCTCTTTGTCAGCACGATATTGACAGTGATTCACTGTGGTCCCCTTCTCTCCACAAAACTACCCTGACTTGGAAACTACAAGTTTAGACTACACTTAATCCCAATGGAAGACTAACTAGAAGGAAGAAGTTACTGATAACTCTTTTTTTCTATTTTGCTAGACTGTGAAATCCTTAAAAATTTAGTAATTCCAGAATCTAAACAGTGCTTAGCACATACTTTGCTGAATGAATGAAAACACAAGGTACCCTGAGTGCTTTAAAAATACATATTCTATAATCCCTTATGTCAAAAAAAATCTTAAATGAGTATGGGGAAGATAAGGTAAGCCTAAAATAGCTCTTGCGTCAGGAATAAGGAGTGTAGTCTTAAGTGTCATACTGGTTACGCTGGTGATACAGTATCTAACCCTACTTCATTCATTCATTCATTCATTCATTCAAAATTATTTACAGAACCCCTATGGTGTGCAATGTTAGGTGAGAGATACAAAAATATAACTATGATACACAAAGTCTATAGTTAGAGCTCACAGTTACTGGGGTGGTGAGTTTATTGAGAACTAGATGCGGACGTTCAATGATCCTTTAGCGTCCCTGGGCTCAATTTTAACATCCTGCAAAATGAACATAACTATTCATACCCTTAACTAATTGTAACCAGAAGTAAAGTGTTAACATCTGTGAAATATCTTGGAAATTAAAAATGCTCAAAATAATGATGTATTATAATTATTAATGTAAATCAAACTGAAATAGGCCACTCATTCTCTAGATTTTAAGCTTTCTGCCTACAAGCATCCAGCAAAGAATAAATAATCAATAGAACATTGAATGATGGAAGGAAAATGAGTTTTTCTGACAGCAGGAAATCATCTTCATAAAACACTTGCAAATAATATGAAAACTGACCACCATGAAAGCAAATATAGTTTTGTAATTTAAATAATTACTCCTTTGTTCATTTGTTTCATGTATCACCTATCTTTCAGCAGAATATACCTTTACATGATTTTCTGTCCCCATGGTGTAGGTCATTTCCATATGAAGTTGGTTGATCAGTGGTCACAAAATAAAAATAAAGAAAATATTTCTTGAGCTTATATACTGTGTAAAGCATCGTGCAAATTATTTATTTCAGCAGTTTTCCTCTCTTCATTTTCTTTTTCTAAGTGACACAAAATGAAATAATCTGGGTAGGCTTCTCTCATTTACAACAAACTATTCTCGACTACCATGTATAAAGTTTTCATTTTCTAAGAACTCTATTCAATTTTGTATCTCACAGATATCTAATCTTGCATTATATATTATCCCTCATTATTTAGCAAGATGAAATTTGCACCTCAGTTACACTTCAGAAAATGGGAAATATCTCAAACTGTTTCCAAGTTTTTAAGGTTGGGTCTTAGCTGAAATATGCTATGTCAAGCATTGCTATTGATAATAAATGCTACAATTATTTTAAGAAGAATATACCTATCTCTGGTTTATTTATATTTTATATTTCTCTTTTTCCTGCACCTCTTGCCCCCTCTCAATGTACACATTCACATATATATATATATATACACACATATATACGTGCACTTGAAAAACTATGTTGTTTCAATGTTAAAGCCCCTTTTTTAAAAAAGTTTACTTCTATTTTATTATGGAAATTATGTTAAAAACCTACAGAAACTTTAAAATGAGGGTGAGGAAAATCACTTACATTTCTAGGCACCTTAGCCTTTAGTTCCCTTTCATATTTTTCAGTAAAGCATTTTTATTATACTAAAAAGAATTCCAAACAATAGTATAAAAGTTTAAAAGTCCTTTAGATATTTAAAACTGTATACATATAAAATTAATTGTCACTGTAATGTTTGCATCAATGAGATGTCAAATATCAATTTATTATAAACCAAAATTAAAATTTTTTACCACAACATTCAAATTTATTAATATATTATCAATTTGGAGAGAAAATTTATTTGACTCCACATCAGAGTCCACATTTTTTTCCCTTACATGCCACTGCTTCTTAAGGTATTTTACTTTAAAAGTAAATACATTTTAGGGAATAAGACAGCAGCACGCAAAAGGAACCCTCCCTGTAGAAAACTACTTTGCAAAAGAAATTGTTAAAGTCTGCTTTAAATCCAAGGAAGGAGCCACAAAACGTAATTAATTCGTTTTCTCATTTCTCTGTCATTTAGGTTACAAAGGTATCCGTGGTCTACTACTACTGAAAGCTTTAATGACTGTAAAGTTTCTCTGTAGAGCTTATGAGTGTGAATTGGAATACTAAAGCAAAATCAAAACTTCCTTCCTTACTATTCATATAGAAAAATTGTTTTAAGACTTCTTTTTGCAAAATGTAGTAAATATACCTTTGAAATATATGCAGAGTATTTTTATAATCATTAATAATGTTAAATAAAGTCAAGTCTAATATTGAATTCTGCATTACTAAATATGGTCATGCCCAAATCAAGTGAATTTTTAAGATTTTCCAAGTTATTTTTTTTAGTCAAAGATCATTCTTTTGTATTCATTTCCCCTTATTCTAACTTCCTCTAAGGTATCTTATTAAACATAACAAGACTCTGAGAGACTTAAAATTCCAATATTTGTCTAATTCATATTTTACTT
This sequence comes from Tolypeutes matacus, assembly GCA_026826555.1. NCBI lineage: Eukaryota > Metazoa > Chordata > Mammalia > Cingulata > Chlamyphoridae > Tolypeutes > Tolypeutes matacus. The sequence continues at coordinate 5,990,368 of JAKSZT010054281.1, forward strand.
TTCAGCACGTATTAAATGCCATTACAAGTTAGAAAAAAAGTTGGCTAAAAATGAGTCATTACTCAATCTGAATGAAGTCTTACCTTCTGGTTTGTTGTTTTTTCTCTTCAGCCATTTTTCTACGGTCTCAGCACTAACACTTTCAGATACAAATTCATCTAAAACCTGGGGGTGAAGAGAAAGATATGCCTTCACTTTTTCATCTGTCAAACCTGTAAAAAAAAAAAAAAATGAAAAGAATAAATTTACCTATATGACATATTCATATACACGAAAGATATAATAATGACAAAATTATGCTAAGAGTTATTTAAAACACTATAAAAATATAAAGTTAGAATTTTAACAATTTTAAACTCTACATGTTACATTATGCCATCTGTTTTCTAACAGTAAATTTCAGTGTTAGATTAGAACCCATGCTGTGAACCAGGGTTATATAATTTGGCTTCATAAAGTATTTAGAAGTAGTTATCAGAGATTTCATACTCAAACCAAGTGAAACTCTAGAAACAGCAGAAACAGGAAAATCTAGCACTGGTACATTACAGGTGCTAAAAAAAAGTTTAATGAATAAATGAATAAATTATCTTTTCTTGCCACACACCACACATGCTCCTTTTTCTCAGGCTTACTAAACCCAATCATTTAACTACTGTTTAGGCCAGAACAATTCTGAAATTTGCTCACTGATCTCCTATGTGTATAATCAACTTCACTGGAATCATTTTCAAAGTTTAATAATAGCCGTTGAATATACATAGGATTTTCAAAGAAAGCGCTTTCACATGTTTCCATATGTAATGTATAAAATAATGTTTTCAAATTGTTGCTTCATATTGGTATGTCATTACATTGAACAACCCCACATGACAAACAAGCGATGGATAATTATTGCTCAGTGATGGGAATTACTTATCCCAGCTGGTATTACTGTATCCTCCCTGTGAATTCTTTCAATAAAACCACCCTCCTTGGGGATGGTTAGGTGAAAAAGGCAACAGATTATTGTACTTCAAGATGCAGAAAAGAAGAAAAGGAAGCATATCTTGAAGACTCCAGGGAGTAGGCTGCATGTTTTCACAAACAGACAAGGCACAGAATTCCTAAGTGTTAATTAATTCTGCTGGGAACTAAAGTCACAATTGTTATGATTCTGAAACAGAATGCTATAATTGAGAAGGCAAATTGTTTCTTTCAATGAAATAAGTACTTAAACAGTCAATTTAAACTTATACACAATATAGCTATATTAGAGAAAAGAAATATGAGACCCCTCTCTACATTCACCCAGCAAAAGAACCCCAGTGGTGTAAAATTCAATTTGAGAAATTCTTCAAGGTGCAAAAGATAAGAGACTTATTAAAGTAATCGAGTGCTCTCCTGACAGAACAAGTTATAATACAAAAACCACAGAATGTTTAAGTCAACATTCAGAAAACAGACAATTGTATTTCATACTCTATGTCCTCCACACATATATATCCACCACTGGAATCCTTCTGAAAACTACTGTGATGGTTAAGCTTCTGTGTTAACTTGGCTATGTTACAACGTCCAATTGTTTGGTCAAGCAAATATTGGTCTGATTGTTACTGTTAGGATTCCTGGTGAACCTAAATCATCGTAAGTTGAGTCTATCTATGGCTGATGACATCTACAATCAACTGAGAAGGCTGACTTCAACAATGAGAGAGGTCTCATCCAATCCACAAAAGGCTTTTAAAAGGAGAAGTGATGATTTCAGCAGTGGGAATACAGAATTTCCTTCTCTACTTCACCCAGCCCTTCCATTACTGTCATGTCACAATAGTTTTCCTATCTTTCTAACTGCACTTTACTACTGTTTTCTCTTCAACAAGTCATGATGAGACAGCAAAATCTGAATCATCAATATTAATATATTTTTAATCTCCAGTACTACAACCCAACCAATTCTTGGGAATTTTGCCTTAGATGTTCTTCCATCACTGCAAGCTTCATCTTGAGTTAAGACTAAATGAGTCATCTCCTCACTTCATCCAACAGAGATTTTAGGTCTCAATTTCCCTTTTTCTGTTACTATTACTCTCTATTTTTCCAGGAATCCAGGCTGAAAATATGAAGTCATCACTAACTCATCTCTCCCTTGTCCTCTCATTTCATCATAGTGTAGTATCATACAAGGCCTATTTGCTACCGGTATGACTTTTTCTTTCCGATTACCTCTGTCTCTATAATAAAATAGGTCCGCATCACTATTTGGTGCTTTCTAAGTTAGTGTAATATCTTCCAACCTTCAATCCACTCCTTTTTTGTTCTACCAACATTTATTAAGCATAAACCCATTGGGAAAACACTATCAGTCACTAAAGTTACAAAAGTGAATTGAACATAGCTGGTGTCCTCAAAGAGCTCACACTTTTGCTAAAACCATTCAAAGTGCAATGCAACTTGGTCAAGCTATGGTATAGTAACACAGCAAATAAGACAAATAACTTTGCTTAAATGTTCAAGATGGTAACATTTTAGCTGGATCTTAAAAAACAAGTGGGAGTTTTCCAAGGGAAAGTAAGAAGACAGGGGATACATGGACAAGAAAAGAACATGTACATAAGAAGATATTGAAGGAATACAAATCCTAGGCTGGGAGAGTTTCAGCTGAAACACTTGGGTAAGATTATGAAAGGAAAAACAGTTATACACAGATCTCCCCTCAGCTCCATTTTACTCAGTGGCCTTATTCTCTCCTTCTTCCTTAACATAATCTGCTTCCTCACTGTGTTCCTGGCCAGCCCAGGTTCCAAACTGCTTTTCCTAAAATAGGCTCCTGACCTCTCCCTTTTTCTACCCTCAATCAAAATGTACTTGTCTAATTGCATCGAGTTCCTTCTCCCTAAAGTACTAATAATGAGAGCTACACAGAGCTAATCCAAGCTAATACACCCACACTAGATTAGTCACTTAAATTTCAAAAAACACTTCAGGAGACAGGAAAACTTAACAGAAAGGATTAGCACTCAAAAGTGGAGGAAAAACGCAGGAACTTTGGGGAGAATCCAGCCCAAAAATATAGTTTTTGGGTTTACACATGATCCTCCCTAAGAGACACTTAGAAATAACAATAAAAAAATTGTATACATAGAAAATTTCTAATAAGTGCTCTGCAGAAGTTTATATTTGTGGTAAACTATTTTGTGTAAAATTTACATTAGTAAAAAAGCGATTCGAAATATGAAAGCACCCAAAAATCCAATCATAAAGCAGAGTACATATACGTAGTATTAAGATAATAATACATATTTCTCGATCACTTCTACTTGGCAGTAGCTGAAATTTCCATCACCCAATATAAGAAAGTAATTTTTAAAAATATTTAGATACTTTAAGCAAATGTATTAAATTTACAGAGTCAAAAACTCACTATTGATTCCATTCCTGTTCATGATTGAATAACAAGAGCTGGATTTACCTTACTGGTTGAAGCGATTTAAAAGAAAAGACAAAAATACCAAACAATGGTTTCTAGACACTGGACAACAGCACAGGACATTGATTTCTGAGAGAAGGGAAACAAACGCTCGGTATACCATACTCTCAGCTCACTGCCTGAAGAGAGTTTCCAGGCTACAGGATAGAAAGACCAACCCAAAAAGAGCTCAACAGTTTCCCTGAGATAAAGAGACAGAGATGAGGATTTGAAGAATCCAAGGCAACTAAATTTGCAAGGCAGAGTAATGGAGAGTTTGAATTTGCAAGGAGTAGGGAGAGCTGCAGAGCAAGCACTCTGGATAACTAAAGATCCCCCTACCAGTCTTTGGCTGAGTATGGCTTAAGTGCAGACAGGTGAGGAAATAATGCAGGGGCAAGAACCACCAAAAAGAAGATGGCAGGAAAATAACCAAAGATCTTTTAAGACTGAGAATAATACAAGTCCCCACTAATCAGAGAGGAATAAACCTCATAATACAGGGCATTGAGTAGAAAAGTCAGAAGGGCATTAGCTCATTAATGGCGGAAAACTAACTCTAGACTAAGCACTGCTCATGTGTTTAAAAACTTAAGAGCAAGTCTCCAAAGGTTCACATTGTTTCCCAGTAATTTAAGTGTTATACAGAAAAATCTCAAGAATATGCACCAGTATCAAAAGTATCCAATCCCCAATAAGGTAAAACTCATAATATCTGGCATACAATAAAAAATTACCAGACAAGCAGAAAACCAGGAAAATATATTACCTGAAGAGAAAATCAGTCAATTAAAAGAACTAAAATAATGGCAACACAAATAACATTTCATAGACACACTTAAACACTTACTGTAACCATATTCCAAATGTTCTAAAGAGTAGAGAAAAGAACAAACATGATAAAGAGACCTGGAATGTATTAAAATGCACACACACACACAAACAAAATTCTGGTTTCAACTCCAACACAAAGAGCTTTTGGGTCATCACTCCCATCATAACAAGAGCAAGCTGAAAAAAACTGAAAATCAACCATTTTTTTTGGAACCACTGAAATCTGAATATACACATCCAAGATGCTTGAGAAACTCCAAACAAGATAAACCCAAGAGACCCACACTACACTTTGTTATAATCAAACTGTTGAATACCAAAGATAGAGAGAATTCCGAAAGCCACAAGAGAAAAGCAAGCTGTCACATACAAGGGAGTCTTGATAAGAGTAAGTGCCAATTACTCATCACAAACCACGGAGGCAAGAAGGCAGTGGGCAGAAATATTTTAAAGTGCTGAAAGCAAAAAACTCTCTATCAAGAATTCTGTATCCGGCAAAAATGGCTTTCCAAATTGAGGCAGAGACTAAGATACTCCCAGATAAACAAAGTTGAGCTACTTCATTGCCACTAGACTGGCCCTACAAGAAATGCTAAAGCTAATTCCTGTAGGTTGAAAGAAAAGGATACTAAACTACTGATTGAAGCTCAAATGAAGAAATACGTATCTCTGGTAAAGAAAATTATATGGGTAAATATAAATAAATACCAGTACTATCGTATTTTTATTTGTAACTCACTTTTTGCTTCTTACGGGAAGCAAAAAGTGGGTTTGCTTTTTACTTTCTTAAAAAAGACAAATGCACAAAATGCAATGATAAATTAGTTGTATTGAATTCATAATGTATCAACGGGTAATTTGTAATAAGAACTATGTAAAGGTAGGGGGAAGAAGGATGTAAGAATATACTGTGTCTATACCATCGAAGTTAAGTTAGTAACAAAGCAAATGAGATTGTTAGAGATTAGCAGGTTAATTAGGGCTCAATGGTAAGTGAAAGAAAATATCAGAGATATGCATATGTACAGAGCCAGAAAGAAGAGTACAGGATACAGGCGAAGGGTGGACAGGGGAAAGAGGCGTTAATGCAAAATGAGTGTAGGTTTACTGTTTGGGGTGAATGAAAAGTTCTAGTAAGGGATGGTGATGAGAGTACTGCAACATCATGAATGTGAATAATCCCCGAATGGTATGGTAAGGAAAGGTTAGGATGGGAAGATTTACACTGTATGTATGTTACCACAATTGAAAATGAAAGAAAAACTAAAGAGATAAAGACAATTAAGCACAATACACAACATTAAATGGAATCTAAGAACGGAGGAAAAAAGGCTCAAAAGTACTTACTGGTACATTAGAAAGCACTGGAATATAGAATGTAAGCTTGATATCAATGTTAAATTTCTTGAACTTGATAGCTGCACTTAAGGTGATGACAGAAGTCAATAAGTTCAGGGGAAATGTCCATGGAAGTATTATGTTTTCATGGAGTATGATGTGTGCAACCTGCTCTCAAATGTTCAAAAGATAGATAGAGAGAGAGAGAGAGAGAGAGAGAGAGCTAGAGAAACAGCTAGATAGGATAGATAGGTAGGATAATAAGCAGACAGATGGGTAAATCTTAATATATGCGAATTTTTGCAAAAATCCTTTAAAAATCATTAGAGGATCAAAGGATGGAGTAAAGAATATGCCAAAACAATCTAACTGCATTACAAATGTATGAAAGAACACTACTTAAGGTGATGGGGCAAAGGGCGCTACCTTAGTAAGTCAGTAAGTGAGTGGAGTCTATAAAACTAAAGGCAAAAGGAACTACACAGGACTATACAATAGTTGGTTGTTTCTCCCAGGAGTAAAAGTTAACAATTCTGACACCACCAAATTTGTGGAAATTGGACATTTAAATAAACAGAAGACAGGTGGTTGGAACCAAGTTCCTCAATGGTGGAGTGGGAGGTTCCAGAAAGAATTATAATCCAAAGTATAAAATAAATATTCATCAATCCATGCTGACATAAATAAGTGGTTAAATAAATACATGTGGAAAAACAGACAAATCTCCCATGTAGAAGAATTCCAAATACTTTACATAGATACTCTATTCTAATCATGAGAAAATCATCAGACAAATCCCAAATGAAAGAGATTTTACAAAATACCTAACCAGTACTTCTCAAAATAGTACTCATCAAAGTCAAGAAAAGGTTGAGAAGCTGTGAAAATAAAGAGTAGTCTAAGGAGAAATTATTATTATATGTAATGTGGTATCCTGGGACAGAAAATGGACCTTAGATAAAAACTGAATAAAGTGTGAACTTAGGTTATAATAATGTACCAACATCAGTTCATTAATTTAACAAAGATAACGTAATAATGTATGATGTTAATAATAAGAGAACCTGTATATGGAGTATATGGGAATTATCTGTATCTAATTTTTTTAACAAATCAATTTTATTGATATATATTAATAAAGCATACAATTTATCCAAAGTGTACAATCAATGGTATATGATATAATCACATAGTTGTGCTTTCATCACTTCAATCATTACTAGACCATTTTCATTATTTCAATAATAATTAAAAAAACAGATAAACAAACAAAAAAAATCCATCTCCTCTCAATATCTCTATGCTTCCCTTGCTGTACATAGCTGCTGATTTGACTTTTCTTGCACATTTATTTATTTATTTTTAAGCAATTTTATTGAGATATATTCACATACCATATGAGCTATCCAAAGCATATACTCAATGGCTTTTAGTGTAATCACAAGGTTGTGCATCCATCATCAAACAAAAAAATTTAGAACAATTTGATTTATCTAATTTGACAGTTATTCTGTAAATCTAAAACTGTTCTAAAATTTAAAAATTACTTAAAAATACAAATCAATCTTCTGAATAAATAAACTGAATTTCATCAAAATTAAAAACTTTTGTGCATCAAAGGACGTTATCAAGAAAGGGAAAAGATAACATACAAAATGGGAGAAGCCACATATCTGAAAAGCATCTAATATCCAGAATATACAAAGAGCTGCTACACTTCAATTACAAAAAGCCAACTCAATCAAGAAATGGGTAAAGAACTTGAATATACATATCTCCAAAGAAGATATACAAATAGCATAAATCAAAGGAAAAGATGCTCAATGTCATTAGTCATTAGGGAAATGCAAACCAAAACCACAAAAAGGGACCACATTATACTCACTAGGATGGCTATAATAAAAAAATGGAAAGTAACAGTGCTGATAAGGATACAGAGCAATTTACGTTATTGGTGGGAATGTAAAAGAAAATGATTCAGCTACTGTGAAAAAAGAGTTTGGTTGTTCACTAAATAGTTAAGCTTTGTATTACCATTTGACCCAGAGATTCTACTCCTGGGTATATACACAAAAGAAATGAAAACTGGTACTCAAATATATATAAATACACACATGTTCACCATGGCACTATTCATAATATGCAAAAGAAGGACACAGCCCTAATGTCCATCAACAGATGAATGAATAAATAAAACATGGTATAGCCACACAATAGAATATTATTCAGTAATAAGAACAAAGTAATTATACTTGCTATAATGTAGCTGAATATCAAAAACATTTTACTCAGTGTAAGAAACCAGATACAAAAGGCCACATATTGCATGATTTCATTTATATGAAATGTCCAGAATATGTAATTCCATAGACACACACACACAAAAATTAGTAGTTGCTAAGAGTAGGGGGAGAAGGGAATGGGATCAATTATTTGACGGCTGTTGGGTTTCCCAATTGGATGCTGAAAATATTTTGGAAATAGTGGTGGTGATTGCACATTGTGAATGAACTATCACTGAATTGTTCACTTTAAAATGGTTAATTTTATGTGAATTTCACCTTGATAAAAATCTTTTTTTTAAAAAAAGGCAAAATAATGACTTTCCAACATTCAGTACCTGAAAGAATTCATCACTAGCAAACTTGAACTACAAGAAAAATTAAAAAGGTCTTCAAACAAAGGGAAAATGTCATCAGGTTGAAAACCTGAATTTCAATAAAAAGGTTTGAAGGGTACTAAAAATGGCAAATATGTTGATTAGTTTAAAATCTGTATAATTTTTTCTTATCTTAAAATCTCTTTAAAAGACGACTGTTTAAAGCAAAAATAGTAAGTTTGAACTGTACAGTTTATAACATATGTAAAAGTTAGATGTATGACAACAATATAAAGACCAGGAAAGTATAAATGGGTATACACTATTGTAAGATTCTTACACTATTCATGAAGTTGAATAAAATTACTATAAGGAAGACTGTGATAAATTAAAGATGTAAACTATCCACCCCAAAGCAACCAATAAAATAAAGAGTTTAGCTAATAACCCAACAAAGGAAATAAAATGGAATCATAAAAAATACTCAATCCAAAAGAACACAGAAAAAGTAAGAGTGGAATAAAAATGGATAGCATCAAAAGAAAACAAATAGCAAGGTGGTAGATTTAAACACTATCATATCAATTACCACATTAAATGTAAATAGTCCAAATAACCTGAATTAATAGAAAAGACTGATGTATTAAGTACAAAAGCAAGACCTAACTACATGTTGCCTTCAAGAAACTAACTTTCAATATAAAAACACAAATAAATTGAAAGTAAAATAATGAAAAATATATACCATACTAACATTTATTTTAAAAATTTTAACCTGGAGTGGCTAAATCATGTCACAAAGAGTACATTTCAAATCAATGGATTATAGACATATTTTATAATAATAAAGGGGTCAATTCATCAAGAAAACAAATGCTTATGCACATAATAACAGTTTCAAAATACATGAAGCAAAAATTGACAGAACTTCAAAGAGAAAGATAAATCCACAGTTATAACTGGAGATTTCTACAATTTTCTCTCAAGAATTGATAAAGCAAGTAAGCAGAAAATCAGTAAGAACATAGAAAACTTGAACAACACTATCTACCAAATCTAATAGCCATTTATAGACACTCCACTCAGTACCAGTTGAAAACATTTTTCTAAATGCTCACAGAACACATTTGCCCAAGTAGACCACATTCTGGGCCATAAACAAGTCTAAATTTAACAGAATTCAAGTCATACAAAGTATGTTCTCAGACAGCAATAGAATTGAGTGCAACCAAAGAAAACCAAAACAAATGGAGAGATATGCTCTGTTATGGACTGGATGAACAATATGGTTTAAATATCAGTTCTCTCAAATTGATTTATAGATTCAAAAGAATCCCAAATGAAATCACAGCAGAACTTTTCATAGAGATCAACAAGCTGGAACTAAAATTTATACAAAAAGACAAAGGAACCAGAAGAACCAAAACAACTAATGTATTAATTGAATTATACTAATTTCAAGACTTACTTTAAAGCTGTAGTAACATAAAGAATATTGAAGAAAGAATAGACATCTAGTTCAATAGAAAATAATAGAGTCCAGAAACAAAACTAAACCATATAGTCACAACTGACTTTTGAAAAGGTAGAAAGGCAATTCAATGGAGGGTAGTCTTTTCAATAAATGATGCCAGAACAATTGGATATTCACATGCAAAAAATATACAAAAATTCAAAAAACATCAACCCACACTTTGCACCATGCACAAAAACTAAATCAGAATAGATCACAAACTTAAAATTATAAAACTTCTATGAGAAAACACAGGAGTAAATCTTTGTGGCCCAGGTTTAGAGAAAAATGTCTTGGAAAAACCACCATAGGGGGTTGGGGAGGACTCTTGATAAGTTAAATTTCATCAAAATGCACAAAGTTAGCTCTTCAAAAGGCTTTCTTACTAAAATGAAAAGGTAAACCATGGATGGCGAGAAAATATTTTAAAAACATATCCCAGCCAAACATTTTCATCTATAACATGTAAAGAACTCTTATAACTCAGTATTCAGCAAACAATCCCTCCAAAATGGGCAAAAGATTCAGACAGTTCACCAAAGAAAATGTACGGATGGTGAATAAGCCCATGAAAAGATGTCCAACTTCATTAGTCACTAGCCGTTAGGGAAATACAAATTGAAATCACAATGAGGGGAGTGTGTGTAGCTCAGTGGTTGAGTTACTGCTTTGCATGTATGAGGTCCCAGGTTCAATCTCCAGTAACTTCTAAAAAAAAAAAAACTACACACACACAATGAGATACATATCCACTAGAATGGCTAAAATAAAAAGTCTGAGCATACCAACTACTGGCAACAATGTGGAACAACTGAATTCTCATAAACTGCTTGTGGGAAAGTAGAATGGTATAACCATTTTGAAAAACAACTTGGCAGTTCCTTAAAAAGTCAAACATAACAGACATCATGTAACACAGCCACAGACACCTCTTTTTATAAAAGAGAAACAAAAAAACACGTCTACACAAGATTTGTACATCAATGTTCACAGCACCCTATTTGGAAGAGCCAAAATATGGCAACAACCCAAATGTCCATCAAGAGGAGAATGGATAAACAATTGTGGTATTTCTATATAATGGAATACTACGCAGCAATAAAAAGGAATGAATTATTTGTGCATGCAACAACATATATGGATCTCAAAAATAATTATTCTAAGTGAAAGAAGAATTTAATTCGATTTATATAAAGTTCTACAAAATACAAACCTATCTGTTGTGACAGAAAGATCAGTGGATATACAGGGATGGGCAGATGGGGATGGGAGGGATGGATTCCAAAAGCAAGGAAACTTTTGGAACTGGTGAATATGTTATCTTGATTATGGTGATGACAAATGTTAAAACTCATCAAACTGTACACTTTAAGTATTTGTAATTGTATCTGAATAAAGCAGTAAATTAATTTTTCTAAATAAGAAAGCATGGATTGGATGACATTCTCCAGGTTAAGCATGTAGGGCAGAATGACAGGATAGCTCAGAATCAGTGATATAAAGAGGGAAAGCAGAATTTCTATGAGAATTGTACAGGTTGACTCTGACACTAAGACTCAGCAAGGTTTAGCAGCTGGAAGAGAGGCATCACCCAGTTTTGAAACTGGATGACTAGGGAAATGATGGGTCTATAGAGAGAAACAACAAACTGTGAGAAAAATATCTGGCTAAACAAAGCATTTGGTTTTTCAAAGGAGACTGTAACTAAAACATATTTGATTACCTTTTATCCTAGCATGACCATTTTGGCTTTTCAAACCACCCAAAAATATAGAACATTATTTCCATTCACATGACTCTTGTTTTTGATTTGGAAAAAAGAAAAACGGCTCACAAAGAAAATGAAATCAGACACTGTATATATTTGATATTAAGTTCTTAGGTAGTGTTAGCCTAGAACCTATTAACCTATTTAGCTTGAAGTTCATTCTACATAAAATCACATCTTTGAAAAGATATGACAGGATTAAAATAAATTACATTCATAGTAATATGGTCCTACCCACAGTAATTTAGAAAAATAGTTACAAGTCTTAAAAGCATAATTTGTATGATAATTTAATGGTGGTAAAAAAAAAATTTCTATCTCTAAAACTAGATTTTGTTTATGATTATGTTTCTACCTACTATTTAAAATATTTTAAATGCAATATATATAAATCATTAACTGTGCATCATATACATATTCTTAAAAATTTTCAGAATTTGTTCACTAGAAACACAAAAAATACCCATTCTAAAGCAATTGTGGCTAAGACATTTACTGACTCTCAAGACAATCATTGGTAAAAGACGCTTTAAAGAAATTAAAATTATGTAGCATTTTTCAGTATATTTTCATCAACCTAAATACTAGATGCTAAGATTTGGATTGATTTTACCTGCATAGATTTTTTAAAAAGAAGTTGTTTACAAAGACAATCAAAATAAGAATATAAATTTTATTTGTTTTGTCAACACTCCAGCACAGCTCTTCCACCACCAAGCAATACAATACTTGGCCTATGAAAATATACTTAACATCGATTAAGCAACATTAGTATTGATTAGTTTCTTTCAGGAAAGGCCTAAGTTTTCAATGAAGTGGCAAGTGTGCAAACGGTGTAAGGCCCAGATGTACAGGATTTATTAAAAAATTCGAGTAAGTGTGTGGAAAAGAAAGGAAAATAGACCAGTAAATGCAGGAAAGATTTAAAAATAAGTATAAGAACTTTAAAAGAACAAAAGTAACTAAAGAATAAGAATATAAGATTATTTAGAAAGGAAGAAATATAACAAAATAATGTATTTGTGGATATATGTGATAAATCTATTGAAAGAGAAATTATTAAGAGCAAAAATGGTAGTAAAAATGTCCACCAACAGTCTGTCATAACACTGTTTTTCTAGATGGCTCAGAACTAATTTTTTGAAGATGAATTAAGTCATGCATGGGTTGTGGTCTCTAAGTAAACTTCTGCACTAAAGAAATCAATCAAATCTTGGTTTTAAGCACGTAGAAAAGAATGAGATAGAAATCCTAAATGGTATCACATAGCTTTATATCTTGAATGTCTCAAAAGATTGAATTTAAATTTTCTCCCCAAATTACCATTTACATTTCATGGATATAACTGCCTCTTTCAACACAAGAAAAGTAGGGGCAGGCATACACATCATGGCGATTAAAAGCACAAGAAAAAGTTAGGATTCTCCTTCTACTTGACATCTGTGAGACTAGACAAAGCTCCTAAATTCTCTAAACCATGCTTCTTATTTGTATAGTGGGGAAAATTGTAGTATCCATCTCAAGGGTCATGATAATGATTCAATGAGATAGTTCACTTAAAGAATTTTTGCCTGATACATTTAATAATGGTACCAAAAGTCATTTTCACCTGTATGAATCCACCCCTTGCATTTGTCAGAAGCTCAAATCACAGGATTATAATGTCATTTCTTTTAACATTAAAACTCCAAATTTTCTAAGGTTTCCATTTTATTTTAGCACTTACTGTATGCTCACCTTGCTTAGCCATCAAAGGCAATATATCCCACTTTTTTTTCAAATATTTTATCCAATTTTACTTCCTATTAACATGGGATTTGCAAAATCCCATGGCCCAAGGCAGGACCAACCCAGAACAGGATATTCAAATATGAGTCATCCATACACTTGGGCAATGGCAAATATATCGATAATGAAATCATTCTTCCTTTTTGTCTGCCATTTGTTTAATGTTTCCATAGTTCTCATAGCCTGTACATTTCGTTTCAGTCCATAAAGGACCTGGTTAGAGTTTCTTTTAGAGCAAGCCCAAGGCAAATAATGGGACCAGCCCAGAAAGATGTGATTAGCACACACTATCAGCCAATGACGAAAATTTTGCCACCAATAAGACACACAATGAATAATACAAATAAACAGTAATATAAACCTTTATTCCAAGATCACATGTATATGTGAACGAGTAAGTTTTTAAAATTTCATTTCTGCTGATAAACCCCATTCTCTCATCCATGCAACATTGAACAGGAGTGCAAACAGATTACAAGACTAATTAAAGTGCCTTTCATCTTTATTCCACTTTTCATATCTAGCAGGGTGCTGACAAGCAAGGGCTGATTTAAACTGATAAATGAGAGAAGGGAAGGGAAATGATAATGAAGTGCTACATGTTGAGGCTAAGTTAGGGAGAGCTGGAGGACTTTCCTTGATTTTCGCAAGCCCATTTACAAGTGCCTAAGGAAAATGTCATGATGGGTCAACAACCTAAAGAAAACAGAAAAGCTTAGGAAAAACTGAGTGGTACAAGCAATGGCTAGATTTAACACTAAACATGAAGACACATGACAAAGGGCATAAAGACTGACAGGTATTTAGCAAAGACAATTGCTTCTGTGGCCAGAACCATCCAGCACACTGAGGGGTAGACAAGAAACAGCTTTATTTTGATGCTAAGTAACTCTATTTCTGTCTATTTTTAAAGAAAATAGATGGATGACAGAGATAGGTGATAGGAGAGAGAGAGAGAGAGAGAGAGAGAGAGATAGATAGATAGATAGATAGATAGATAGATAGATAGTTAGATAGATAGATAGATAGACAGACAGACAGACAGACAGACAGACAAGACAGACAGATACGGACAGATGGTAAAGAGAGATACAGAGGGAAAGGCACAGCAATATTTTCATCAATATTTAGTTTTTGGACCACGGAGTCATAATGAAAAGGACTAGCACTGTTTGAATTTTCATGCAAGGTAATGTAAAATATAGGTAACAAAGTACTGATTTCATCAATGACTATACATTTCTCATATATATATTAAATCTACTAGGATTAAGGCTGCTTTCTTCTGTCTTAGAAATGCTATAAGCATCTAATAGGATTTAGTAGTGCATTATACTATCCATTTGGTTTTTGCTCTTTGCAGCACACAACTCAGCTTTCCATTTCAGATAGTGATTACATATTTTATTTCTATATCTGTGTGTATATATAAATTTAACGTTTTATACAACCCAGGCAGAAAAATATAAGGAACCCTCCATGTAACCAACACCCAACCTCAACTATCACCAACTCACAGGCAATATTTTCCATCTGTACCCCCCTCACCGTTGGCTCTCATATTATACGTATGCCTAAAAGATAAGAACTCTTTTAACACAAATGCTATTATCGCATATACCGAGAAATCAGTAATTATTTTAATACCACAAATCCAGGCATCGGTCCAATTTCTAATTGTCTCCATTTTCTTTTTTACAGATTGCTTGTCTGTATCAGGACCCATAGACGGTCCACATCTTGCAGTTGCTTGGTATTTCTTGTAAATTCCTTTTTGCTATCGGTTCCCCCTCCATCTCTTGTTTTTGCCATTATAATTCATTATTAAAGAAACCGGGTCTATTGTCCTGGATTTTCCCAGTCTGGATTTTTCTGATTTTATCCCTGTGGTGCTGTTTAACATGTTCCTCTGACCTCTGCATTTCCTGAAAACTGTAATTCGATCTAGAGGGCTGAACAGATTGAGTTCAATTTGGGGGAAGCAACTTTTATAAGTGGTAGTGTTTTTTTCTGCCAGAAAGTTCCTACCATCTGGCTGTCTCTCTTTTGGTGACATTAGCAGCATCAATGATCCTAGAGTTTTAATTTATTAAGGCTTGAAAAAATGGCAAGTCTTCTAATTCTACCATGCCGTCTTCATTTATTAGCTGAACTAACAAAAAGAGAAACTACTACTTGGTTACCCTGGGGGGGGAGCAGTTCAAATTAAACAGGATAAATGTTTAATTTGTTCCCCCTTATTTACCAGTTTTCAAAATAATGTGTTGGCTCAATAGCATTCTCCTGTGGGTGAACAGCTACAAAAAAATAAGTATCACTATGAAATCACAGATCTGAAAAAATTTGATGTTTCCTCCAGTGTAATTATTAATCTTGCTGGAGCTCATACTGTTCCGTCTTTTGAACAGTGGATGGGGATTCTTCAAGTTGTTTCCCAAGTAATTATTACAAGAGTCTAGTAGTTCTTGACAGCTTACATACAATCCTTTATGATAAGATAGATGTTCCAGGTTCATCTTGTACATTTCCTGCCCTAAAGATATGGATTCAAACATTTTTATTTAGGATCCCTGGCTCCTTTTACTAAGAAGTGGTTTTTTCAATTCTAGGAATGACGAAATTAGATGACTATACATAATTGCTCATTCGTGTGTTTTTTTTACACAATACCCACAGAATAATATATGCGTGCTCTAAACACATAAGGCATATTTTTTTGTCCTTTAGGATATAGCCCACTAGAAATGTACAAACTACTATGTCCCTTGGAATAGTCTTCTCTCTGTGGTTATGCTACCAACTAGACACTCACTTAGGTTCACACTTCAGGTATTTTGTTTGTTTGGTTTTGAGTTTTGTTCTTTTTTTTTTTTTTCAGGAAGTACCAGGGATTGAACCTAGGACCTCATACATGGGAAACAGTCTCTCAATCACTGAGCTACACCCACTCCCCAGATACATTTTTTTAATGTGTCTTTATTACAAATTGATATTCTCATGAGTATCTTTTGCTACAGCATTTTTCATTTCTGAAATCATAACATCCTAATAGCCATATAAAATTATTTTAGAAAATTACTTTCAAGTCAGAGGCTAAAGCACTATTGTTTGTCTCATTCTAAGGAATACTGTAAAATTAATAATCATAGGTACTTCAGAATCTATTGTTAGAAACAGAAAGAAAGGTGATTTTTCAAGTACTAATTCAACCATCTAAATTTGTGGAGAAAAATCCCAATACCATGTCTGTGTTCTTTGAAAGAACTAGTCAAAAAATGCAGGAAGAGTCAAGCACACTTCTTCCCCCTTACACAGAGTTCTGCTTCCCAAGCGCCCAAATCCACAGTGACTTTAATGTGACACAGCCCTGGTCTTCTTGACCATAAAAGAATCCTTTCCTCCCAAGCTAGGTGCCTTAGCATCAAGCCCCTTACCCCTGCCCCATCACAGAAGGAAGAAAAAATAAATTCCCATTATCTCACTGAAACGAACCTTAGCTAGATTAGAAGAAATCTTATTTTAGAAAATTCTAAGGTATACATGACTAAGAATATTTTATCTTATTTATCAAAATTGTCTCAATTTTATCATTTCCTCTGTACTTAGTCCTGGTGTGAGTAGCAAGTAAATCATTTTCAGCTTCTTAAAGTCTTAGTCCATCTGTAAGACAGATTTTGACCAAATAAAAAAAAATTCTGCTTCATGCTATTGACTATTGTACTATAATATAATAGTTGAATTTGTCATAGAACAGCCTGAACTTTGAGGGGGCTGAAATGCACATCATATGAGCAACAGGTGAATGACTACAAATGTTTACATTGAAGAACACAAGATTTTTGGTGGACAAGATTGTGCCCAATCTCAATGCGACTGAATAAAAAAAGTTAAGAGTTGCCTACTTGTTTTTGTTTTGTTTTTTCCCCGTGTATGAATACAGGGGACCAAACTAGAATGAACATTTTAGGGAGTGAGATAAGAATTCAACTTCAAACCAAAATTTTTTTAAGAAACAAGGTCTCTAAAAATGAATCAGTCTGTCTCAGCAGGTGCATTCTCCTACAGCTCGGAGGTTCAAGATCAGAACTGTAAAAACCCTTCACAGTCAGAGATTTCATAATATTTTCAAAGTACGAAGGAAATACGTGTTTCTACAGATATATTTTTAAAATTCTTATCAGTTTCAAAAAACAGTTCCCAAAGATATACAAGAAGAAATAAATTTTCTAAATGTATGATAATATGAAATGAATGTTAGTTCCTTAAAAGCAAAATTTAAAAAGAAAAGAAAAAGTATCTCGGGTCATTCTAGGCAGTGTTGAACTGTCGTATTTCTCAACGGCAATATTCTTGCTAAGTTGAATACACACACACGCACACAAACTCTTCTACATTGCATATAACTGTTCTTCTAAGTTGCATATATTACACATGCTTCTTCCTTTATTTGTCCAAGAGCAAATGAAGGTTAGCAAGAGAGTAAGTTTAAAATCAGTTCAATTTGCTTTCAGAATCCCAAAAACCAACTTTATACTCTTTCTCCTTACTGAGCATTTGCCCTCTTCTTCACCTGTACTTCAAGTATTTTCTCCCCCTGCCAACCAAAAAGATAAAACATTTATTAATAACAAGTTGGCCTTATTTGAAAGCTTGCTATACATAAGCTACTATGTGATACATTACATGTAATAACACGTTTAAACTCATTAATTATAATTAAGCGAATTACAATCTTCAGAGTATAAAAAAGGAAAATGAAGCACAGAGAGGTTAAGTAATTGTATCAGTTTTCTATTGATCACAGAAGCAATAATTAGTGTTGGCACAAGGATACAAAAGCCCAAGAGCTCACTTCTGAAAGCCAAGATGCCTGTTTCTTTTTCCATACGTCTTCCTGCCTGATCTTATGCTTTAACAAGAACGTTATTGGGCGGTGTTAATTCTCAATTAGGAATTCTGTTTCACACATTAAAAAATTGAAATACCTCACTGCTAAAGCCCAGGCTTTGATAGGGCGGTGGGAAGAAATCTTTGGAGCAGAACCACTCCATCCCACCCCACCCCCACCGGAGTCACAAAGCTAGCCCTGAAAATAAATCTAACGTGGGGCTGAAAGGAAGGCATCAGTACAAATGACCCCACTCTTCCCCACGCTTTCTTCCTTCATTTCCTCCAATACGCCAAGCCCTGGCCCCACAGAGAGCCTTCAAGGCTATTTATCACGACTCCTCATCACTCTTCACCGGGCTAAGTGAGGCATTTAGCCAATTGAAAAGCAATTGCCTCAGAAACACCTTCACTATCACACACTCGAAATTCAGGGACCTGTTCCATTATGGTGCCCTGTTCTCACTGAAGCCTCTTCTTATACTTCAAGTCGATATCGCCTAATTATTTAGCATGCTCTTAGTAAACTTCAGCCTTCCCAACCTGACTAACGAGCTCTGTGAGCACAATAATTCACCTGCCCCCTTCTCCAATGTGCGTGGAGCAGAGTGTCTGGCAGGAAAAGAGTGAACATAGCAAACCTTATAAAAGTTGCTCCTTGGCTGGCAGCTGGGAGTTTGGCTCTTAGAGAGCTCCTGGTCAACAGTTATCTGACAAGGGTAGTTGAGTGTGCCTACACAGTTTGTGCAAACAATGTGGTTTGTGCTAAACACCTGGGCTCCTTCTGGGAGTCAAATTTAGTACTGCTAGTCTACATGGCCAGACCCCAGCAGATGTCTTGGGTGCTGATCTCTAATGAGCTTGCCTGGCAGACAACAATTCACACAGTGTCACAACCTGCTGATGGAGGAATTAAACAAATCTGGTGTGACTCCACTGGAGAAGATAGCTGGAAGATTGTGCCTGTTCTTCTCTGGACTTGGTCCATGTCCCTTTCCCTTTGTTGAGTTTCCTTTGTGTTCTTGCACCATCACAAATCTTAGCCATGACTATGCCGAGTCATGCAGGAGCCTTCTAGCAAATCACCAAACTCAGGGGTGGTCTTGTGGACCCTCCAACACAGGGACCATAATCACTAGGTGAAGACATCAATAAATAATTATTTGTCTTGCATGATATCGTAGAATGAGAAGGCAGTGATGGAGAAGCGTTTGCTGGAAATTGTTTCTAGATTCTACACCATCACAAAGACATCCCCCAGCAATGGCACATCTTAAAGCAAGTGCCCAAGCAAAGGATCTCTTCCTTTAGCAGCCTCCTGCTCCTAAGCAAATTCTTGTTCCTGCTTGAGCCCAGATGACATTCTTTTCATTCTTACTTCTACTTCATGTTTCTCTTTTTGTTCAAATGTAACTACTAAGTTTTCTGAAAAATTAGAACTTCTTTATATTTTGAAGAATATGCTTTACTAATTCTGGCATCCAACAATTCACTTATAATACAGCACCAATTCTGGAAATAGGTCCTGATGAATACTATAATACATTGCTCTTTAATCAAAAATTTTCCCCATAATGCGCAGGTGAACATAAGTTTATGAATATAAGGATTTACATAACATTTCCTTCTAACCTCTTATCAAATTACGGAAGGGATTAATGGGCTCTGAAAATCATTTCCTTTTTGGCTTCTTTATTTAGAAAGACAAAGTCCTTTATATACAATGAACGGAGGCTACCACGTGACAGAATTAAACAGTGCTCAATATGATTAAAAGGTCTCTAACGTTAGAACAGCAATCAATAGATGAGATGCTCTTTTGTATTGTTAAACCCCATAGCCACTGATGCCATTCTTTTTAACCAAGGAGGAAAAACAAGGGACAAATTAAAAACAAATGCCTTATGATAATTATCCCTGTCTCCCATACCCATATCACCTAAATATTTTCTTTCCACCCAACTACATTCCCACTGAAAGGGGATTTGCCTATGACCTAGAAATCAGTCATTTAAGGAACCTTGATTTAATACACTGCCAGTATTCTGACCTACATAATTTATTACTATTCCACGTGAATTAATAGCCTGAGAAGTGCCTTAGCGGCAGTGAAGACATTTTTTCCTGAAGTTTATCATTTGCATTTGGCAGAAAGTAAATCCCACAGTGCTATATTTCTAAACCTAATTAATTAGGTGCTGTCCCCTGGCTGAGAATATCAATGAAAATTTCTTTAACTGAGGAAACCAACTAAAAACCTGAGCTGCTCAAAGTGATAAGGCAAAGATGAAAGCAATGATCTTTGAGAACTATCAAAAGTAAGCTGAAGTATCTACCAAAATTGATCCCCTCTTTGACTCAGAAGAACTACACCTCTAAAATGAGGTTTAAAATGGAGTCAGTTATTTGGATACAGTTTAGACGATTAAGATATTCAGTACTCTCACCTCTTAAATTCATTTCCAAATCAAAAGTAACTTAGTGTGAGACAATAATGTTCTGTGGGTGAATCACCAAACACACGTTCAAATACAGACTATTTTCCTTAAGAAAGGCACTTACCCTTCAAAGTCTCAGTTTCCTCAAAAACAAAGATGGGGCGAATACTAGTACGTACCCCATAGGATTATAATATGTGCAAAGATCCAAGAACATACTACACGATTACTTTAAAAACACTATTTTAATATAACATCCACCTTTATCAAAATAGCAAGCACTTTTTTATCAAGAAATGTTGTTAGACTTAAGATGCTGACAGAAAATGTCTTCCTATTGGAAAAGATGCAGCCATTGTTTAAATGTAGTATGTATTTAGAAAACTCATATGTTATCTCTTTTTAAGTAACATTTTTATCTAGGTATATTTCAGAATATAATGCTATCAAATCCAGAGATCTTCTAGATAAACTTCATAGTAACCAGAATGTGAACCTCAACTTCCAGGCAGGACAAGACAGTGGCAGGTGCCAAAGCCCAGAGGAATATGGGGTCAAAGGGCAAGTATAAAACTATACCCTAGAGAGAGCTGAGGGTGAAACTAGCTGAAGGCTTATCTGTAATTAAACTCAAGAGGTGCACTTGGATGGACCTGAAATGGAGTAAACAGCTCAGGGATAAAGGTGGAAATAATGAAAAAAAGCCACAGGCTTTTGCCTTGAAAAGAGATAGGATGGCTGGGCCCCGAATCTCAACAGAGTTCCAACACCTACTCTCCAGTTCACTGGACTCACCCAGGACAACTAACAAGGAGGTGATGATGGACAGCCACCATACCAAGGAACCGAGAGAGTCTACAACTGCAAGCAAGAGAGTTCCATCCATTGGCCCTATGGGATCGCAGCCCCCTCTCAAATAGAGTTGGAGTGGACATCACTATCCCAGAATCCTCAGGATTGGGGAATGAACTATGGACTAGAGTAGACTTACTGGTATTCTACTATAGACTTATTGTGATTCTAACAATGGAAGAAATTATATCAGCGATGTGGAGAAAGTGGCCACAGGAGGTTCTGAGGGCAGGGAGAGGGAAAAACAGGTGTAATACAGGGACTTGGGAATTGTCCTCAATGACACTGCAATGACAGATGCAGACCATTATATATCTTGCCATAACCTACAGAATTAGGTGGAAGAGAGTGTAAACTACAATGTAAACTATAATCCATGCTTAGTGGCAATGCTCCAAAATGTGTTCAACAACTGCAATGAATGTACCTCACTAATGAAGGATGTTGTTAATGTAGGAAAACGTGGGAGGTGTGGGGAGCGCGGCATATGGAAACCCCTATATTTTTTACGTGACATTTGTGTAATCTAAGTATCTCTAAAAAAATAAAAAATTAAAATTAGAAAAAAAAGAGCTAGGATAGACAAACCTCCCTTCTATGGATGTTTGAGACACAGTGCACATGTTGGGATAGCTGATTTGGATTAAAAGCACAAAGAGAGAGTAATAATCAACTTGGAAGATAACAGGTAGTATGGATATGTTATAAACGTTATCCATATAACATTAATCAAATGGCTAAGATAAAAATCTGTCACCTGTAAATTAAAGTGTGTTTTCCAGAATGTCATTTAGTTGGAATCAAACAGTATGTAGCCTCTACCAACCAGCTTCTTTTACTTAGCAACATGCATGTAAGGTTCCTCCATGTCTTTTCGTGGCTTAATAACTCATTTCTTTGTATTGCCAATACAAATTAAAGAAGACATAAATGGAGAGGAATACCATGTGCATGGATAAGAAAACTCAATATCATTAAGATGTTTTACTCACCCCAAATAATTGGTCTATAGATTCAATGCAGTCCCTGCAAATTTTTTGTAGAAATTGATAAACTGACCCAAAAATTTATATGGACACATAGAATTTCTAAAACAACTTCGAAAATGAAACAAAAAGTAGGAGGGAAGACTTACATACCCGATTTCAACACTTACTATAAAGGTACCAAATTATATCTTTACAAGCAAATGAACTGATTATGGTATGACATTCTACCTAGACTTGCCTAATCTATGCATTTCCATAATACAACTTCTACAAAACTTTCTCCTTTATAGTCTTCCTCATCTCAGTAAACGAAAATGCCATACTCTCACTTGGTCAAGCCAAAAACTCTTTTGTCATCCTTGTCTCCAAATGTCTAATATTTTTCCACTGCCATGCAGATTCTAACCACATTCTTGCTAATCTGCATTATTTCAGCAGACTTCTAATCCTAAATGATCTCCCTTGACCCCTTTATTCAATTTTCTACACAGCAGCAGTATGATCCTGTTAAAACAGGTCAGATCATGTCACTTTTCTGCTCAAAGTCCCCATAGTAATCAACAGTCTCCAGTGGCTTCCAAGGCCCTTTAGGATCTGAACTTTGACCACCCTCACATCTCTATTTTTCCCTTTGCTTACTTCACTCTAGTCACACTACTCTTTCCCCTTAGTGAGATATACCAGGAATGCTGCCTCAGGGTATCTGCTTTGGAGGTTTCATTGCCTGAAAAGCTCTTGCCCAAATTTCCTAATGCTCATTTCCTCACCTCCTTCGAGTCTTTACTCAGGGAACTGTCATCTTCTCACTGAGGTATCTCATGGTCAACTTTTCTAAACCTGTCCATTATCCCTTTCAAAAAAAAAAAAAAAAAAAAAAGGAAGAAAGAAAGAAAAGAAAAGCCTCTTCCCTGATTGGGTATTGTCTTGGTTTCTCAAGGCTGCCCTAACAAAGTACTACAAACTTGGTGGCTGAAAAACACAGAAATCCATTGTCTCACAGTTCTGGAGCTCAAAGTGTTAAGAGAGCTATACTCCCTCTGAAACCAGGAGAATGGTTCCTGTTCTCTTCCTAGCTTCTGGTAGTTTTCTGGCATTCCTTGGCATCCCTTGGCTTGCAGTTGCAGCACTTCAATCTCCACCTGTCGTCACCTGGCCTTCTTCTCCCATCTCTCTCAACACATGGTCTTCTCCCCTATGTCCGTTTGCATGTCCTTACTTCTTCTGCATATAAGGACACCAGTCATACTGCATTAAGGCTCACCCTAATCCAGTGTGGCCTCATCTTAATTAATCAACTCTTCAAAGAACCTATTTCCAAATAAGGTCACATTCACAGGACCAGAAGTTAGGACTTGAACATACATTTTTGGGGACATAATTCAACCTATAACAGTTATATATCTCTAATAAACCAGTTGTGTTTCTTTTGTTCACTGCTCTATTCCTAGCCTAGAATATTGCCTGGCACATAATAAATACCCAACAAATATTTGTTGTTATGAATGAATGTGTATATCTTTTGATAATTCCTCATTATAAGATCAGTAAGCTAAGTTTTATATAACTAAACATGTGGTTCAAAGCAAGACTTGATTAAAATTACATAAACCTCTGGAATTTGGAGATCATCAGAAAAGGAAAATAATGACAAAAGCCCAAGATTTCTCCTGCAAAAGAGTAGCATTACACTTTTTGTCTGACATAATTTATGTGATTCAGATTTTTAGGAATAAATTTTTGAGAAAAATTATGATATCTAGCTTTAATAATAATTTTAACTATTGCAGATGTCAAAATTTATTCAGCTTGTGCATTTTATTCATACTACAACATATTTATGGAAAAACCATGGAGCCATAGAATTTTAGTGTTATTATTTTCTAATAGCTACCAGATTATAGCTATAATTTAACCACATTCTGCTAGAGAGATGAGAAGCATGTTTTAAATCACCTAACAAATATGACCTGAATAACTAATATTCCTGGAAGAAAATGAGCTGTAATAAAAGCTTACAAGTTGATCTATGACAAGTAAATTAGAGAAACGCATTTTGAGAAAAAATACTAAAAGTACATCAACATTACTGGATGAAATGATCTTATAATATTTCTTTTAAAATAGAGAGACAGAGAAAGATTAATATCCTCAGGCAAAGAAATTGTCCTTTCAGGAAGTTAAAAGGAAAAAAAACTCTATAAGAAATAAAAGCTCTAAGTTTTGTCTTCAAGAAGTATCATTTTTAAATATGTAAGAAGTATCACATATGAAAGGAGCTTATTCAAGACTATACTTTTGAAAAAAATATTTCTTTAACCTATGTTTCCAACTGATAGCCTTCTCTATTGCTCAACAAGTCTCCATGCAAATTACTCAAAACTTCGGATTTGTTTGCAATTGCAAACACACTCAACATACTGCCCCCTCTGCTCTGTAGGATACTTATATATTTCAATACATTCCCTGTTCGCAAGAACTGTGCAAGCAGCCAGTGTGTAGTGTGCAAATTCACAGCCACTGCCATGTCTGCAAATTCAATAGAAAATCAAAATCAAAACTGATAGTCCATTTAAGGGCAATTAAAGTCAAAATGCCTCTGACTGGCAAGGCTGAAAGGGCTTTTAATGCTTATGAATAATGAAGTTTTAACTCTTCTAAAACATTATGTTGACAGCTGATAAATGAAATTAGGCCAATAGCCACCAATATCATTGCACAGGAGATTAATCATATTAAGTTCAATTCTATATTTTACCCCAGAAAAGCCTTCCTCCTGCATATGAAATTTTACAAAGTATCAAAATTAATTTTTCCTCTCTCCAACAATTACTGCCTTAGCAGTGGAAGTGTTTCTTTCTGATGGCAGTGAGTGTGATGGGCATTAATCCTGTCTTGATTTATTGTTTGCTAATCTAATCTCTTTAATGGTCTGGGAATGAGCTCATGAAGACTTGCCTAAAACAGATATGAAACATCCTAGTTCAAATTATAAATTGGACTTTATTAGGCTTTCCAAGAGTATTTTCCACTTCAAAAAGACTGTAAATGGCTGCCTGCCTTGGGTATTGCCAGGAGAAGACTCCTTTCCAAGAAGAGCTTGTCCAGAGGACAAAAACAATTGAGCTGCAGGAGTTTTCCAAGAAAAATGGAACATACCCTACAGAGTTGCTGATAAGACTAGTTTGGATCCAGTAGAGAGAGCTTACTAGAATGGACAATCATACCACACTAACTGATGTTTATTGTTCCCCATTTTATAAGACCCCTCCTCAAGTAAAATGGAAACTTAATGTCAGCCAATAAGAACACTTCCTCACCTGCTTCCACATTCGACCTGCATGAGCTTTCCCTTCCACCTCCACAATGCAGTTCCCTTCTACTTTTGGAATTCAATACTGCCCAATTCATGAATCATTCACTAAAGCTGTAAGATCCTAAATTGCTTGAAAAGGTTTTCTTTTCTCAAAACAATAAAGTATTATTTATAATTTTATAGAGGACCACAGGGAGGTGGCCTAGAATCAGAAGTGCTCCCAGAATTCTCCCAACTCCCTAGAGTAGTTTCTTTACCTTGGGTTTATGAACCTCGTACGGATGAGTTTCAAGCTGTCCCAGGAACTCCTTGGAATGGCTATGAATTTTGTATTCTTGAGCATATATACATTTTCTGGAGAGGAGTCAGCAAGATTTCATCATTTTCTCAAGGAGTTTTATGGTTCCATCAGCTAACCTAGAACTTAATCCTTTTGCTTCACCAGTATCCTAAAGTTCATATGCTGCATTTATAGAAATGCATGTTAATTCATATTTCAGAAATTCAGGACTGTTTTCAATTTTTATTGGAGAAGTTGTGAGCTTACACAACAATCATGCATAATGTGCAGTATTCCCATACATCACCCCTCCACCAACACCTTACATTGTTGTGGAACATTTGTTACAGAATATGAAGGAACGTGATTAGACTATTACCACTAACTATGGTCCATAGGGTACATTTGGTATATTTTTTCCCATACATCCCCTATTATTAACACCATGTATTAGTAGTGTATATTTGTTATAGTTCATGAGAGAACACACTCATATTTACACTGTTAACCACAGTCCATCTTCCACCACATGGTTCACTGCATTATATGGTCACACACCTTGTACATTTTATCCAAAGTATACACTCAGTGGCTCTCACTTTCATCACACAGTTCTGCAGTCATTGCCCAAGTAAACCTTTGAACGTTTTCCTAAGTCCAAAAGAAAAAGCCCCATACCCCCCATTACTGACCTTTAGCAATTATATAGTATCTTTTTTAACAGTGATGCAAGAATATTACTATAATGCCATTAACTATAGTCCATAAGTTACATTAATTGTCTTTTTCTCACGCATCACTATATTCTTACCACCCTGAAATAGTGATGTACATGTGTTCTAGTTCATAGAACATTCTAGTATTTGTATGATTAACCACAATCCTCATCCACCTCTGTGTTCACTGTGTTATTCAGTCCCTAGATTATTCTCTAGCTTTCTTTCAAATGACATGTACCTCCTAGACTACCCCTTTCAGCTGCAATCCCATTTCTAAATGAGCCATGTTAGTTATACTCACTATAATGTGTTACCATCAACTCTATCCATTTCCACACTTTTACAATGAAGCTAATTGAAAATTCTACATACTTTAAGCATTAGTACCCCTTCTCGTTCCTCATCCTATCTCCTAGTAACCTATAGTCCAGGTGTTAAATCTATGTGTTTATTTTTCGTATTTACTTTGTATTAGTTAGGCCATACAACATCTGTTCTTTTGTAGGACATTGCTATTACTACATTTAAAAAATGGTGCTTCACCTCACATAATGTGGACTTTCCAAAGACAAGTATATAAAACACTGCAGTCCGAATAATCTCAGTAGGGATTACAAAAGTATAAATATCCCAAAACAGAACAGAGGGAAATCTTATACATAATATATATGAGTATCTAGTAACAGCACTAGAGGCCTAAGTGTTAATTTCCTATGACATTGTAGATATCAATAAACTTAAAGTGTTTCTAATTCCCAACTATATTTACAAAACAAGGAGCACAAGAAGGTATTTATGTTTGGCATCAATAAGAAAAAGGAAACATAGGCAGCCACTTGCATCTCGCTGGGTAGCAAATGGTGATTACATCTAGGGAACAAGCTTTGCTACTCTAATCAAATTAGACTCCACATCCTCCTGAAGCACAAACCCCCCGAAAAAGAATCTTCTCACTACATTGAGTGGCTGCACAACACCAGAGGAGAAGGGAATGCCCTACCCGCTGCCCCCCACACACACACACCCAGCCAAAGCAGGAGAGAATGAATGACAGAAAATCTATCCCTGCAGTGCCAGCTTTATTTCAGAATGCACTGTTCTATAGGGGGGAAAAACACTATAATTTCAGTGTAAGTGTAAATTATTAGGCTCCCAGGCTGCACAACAATGAACAGGCTTATTTAACGACGACTGAAGTTTTCACAAATGGGGAGGAAGAGACGTAGGAGGAAACAAAATAAAAAGAGACACAAGGAGCAGAATAAAAATTGAGGAGAAGAAGAGAGTGAATAGGGAAGCTCCTCATCTATGTGTAATTTAATTTAAGGTCAGCTGTATTGGGTGTTAAATTATCATAGCAAACTTTGTTTAATGTTTTCACGTGCCAAGCATGGTTCGCTGCCATTTACGCAATCAATACACACTTACTTCTATTTATTCTCATTCTGTAAATGAGAAAATGAAGGCAGAGAGCGTTTAAGTCACATAATCTGGAATTTAGCCAGATTCCAGAGCTAGGCTCACCATTACACTGTAGACATTTATGTGTTACCTAAGAACCGAAAAAAAAAGGATTTCTAGGAAAATGTGTGTTCTCAGTTCCAAATATTATAATTAAATGCTCAATGCCTACTAGATGTAGAACCTTCACGGTAGGGGAAAAAAAAAAAAAAAGAGATTTTGTACCCAAAGAATCAATAATATATTCATCTACAAACTCTTATTACCCAGCCTGTTTCTAAATTATAACCTGAGCTTATAATACCACATTCATCAAACATTTCCTTTTAAATCTGAAGAGGCTGAAAAGTGCATGAGAAAGTACAATTCATTACACGTGGATTCATTCGAGTATATTCGTAGAAGCCCTGTTAGGTTGGTAAGCCTGCATACTTCTGCGTGCCTACCCTCGCCCTGTTTCAGCTGCTTTGGGCTTTGATCTACTGAAGTACACTCAAGTACCTTCCTGGCTTGTTGGGTCTCACCTAAGGGCCTTTGAACTTACTGTTCTCTTTTCCTGGAACACTCTTCTCCTATATTTAACAAGGCTCTTTCCTTTCCATTTCTCAGGTTCGACTCGAATGTGCCTTCCCCAGAAAGTCCTCCCTGACCCGCCCTAACTAAAGTAAAATCCATCCCCATCCTGGGTTTATATTCTTTCTAACCCTTATCACTATTGAAAATGGTCAATTATTTATATGATTACGTGGTTTTTGTCTGTCTTTCCCAACTAGAACATAAGATGCATGAGTGCAGGCATTTTTTTAGGTTTGAAGCACTTCTATATGGCACCTGGAACATGGTCTGGCACATGAGGTACTTAGTATTCAAATATATATTTTAGGTATATAAGATTAAGTTTCATATAGAGTCTAATTTTCAGATGTATCCCCATAGGTCTTTATTAAGTGATTTACTGGGAGCCTGCCGTATACTTAATATATCTTACTTTAATCCAAACTCTTTAATATTCGATTATAAATTGAAACTGCATTAGATAAATCAGAACTTCTTCATGGGACAGAAAAATTAACTAATCCTCCTTAACTAATGAAGCTGAATGAAAGAATGGGTAGAGATAACTGAAATTGGGCTTATAATAAGAGTTTTCCCAAATTACATAAAAAATTCTGAAGATACTACAGTGGATTAAAATAAGAGGTAAGTTTACACTTATATAGATTGAAATGTTTGTGAATTCCCCCTAAAGAAATGAAATTGATAACAATATTCCAAGGGGAAATAAGGAAAAATGTGAACTAAAGTCTTGCAAGATTACAGTTAAGAATCTCTAGTGAGAAGAATTATATTATTGAATGAAACCTAGTTCAGGCTTTAAAAAGCAATATCTATATCTAGAATATAGGTTACCAAAGGATGGGTGGAGGTAGAAAATAGGGAGTTAATGGTTAAAATGTACAAAGTTTCTATTTGGGATGATGGAATTAACAGCACTGAATTTTATATCTGAATGTGATTATAAGAGCAAATTGTAGGTCATATATAGGTTACTAGAGTAATTTTTTAAAAATCCATGGAACTGCACAATACAACAGTGAATCTTAAATCATGCCATGGATTATAGTTAATAGTACAATTATAAAAATATATTTCCCGCAATTGTAACAAATATACCACATCAATGCAAGGTGTTAATAATACAGTGATATATGGGAATCCTATGTTTTATGCATGATCTATAAACCCACAACTTCTCCAATTAAAAAATGAAAAAGAAATCTGTCAAAAAAAATGAACATAAACTCACAACAAACACCTCAATGATATTGCCATGAAGCTATGAAACTTTGAAAGGTCGGTCTCTCCTGGTAATCAGAGAACTTTAAAAAAAGCATTATATATGAAAATTCTAAGAATGCTTTATCAGAGTAATTTCGCCGCTCAACATACATATAAAATTATTAGGGATAAAAATCAATAAGGAATATGAAGTTGTTAAAGACTTTCCCCCTTACAAGGTTTGCAGTGATTGGCAGGTCATAGGCTGTGAATCAATGCCCCTGTGGCATAGGTTAAGGAAAGGCAGACTCCAGCCATAACTCACCTAACTGATTGAGCAAGCCATAGCCTATGGGCAGCTCATCCCCTCCCAAGAATAAACAAAATGGAGCAGGTAAGTGCCATCACTCCCTCCCCAACCCCTCCCACATTCCAAGACCTCCTAGCCCAATCCTGCCTGGCCATTTGGCCCCAGACTGCACTTGGTTTCCCCGCATATTGATGTACTGTATAAATTCATATCCACCACCTTCCACGGGTGGGCCAAAGTCTATTCAGGCCCCCTCCCCTCCATTGGGAGAGCTTCCCAATAAACTTCCTGCCTGCAATCACCAGTCCCTGAATCCCAGTGACTGCCATTTTTTTCTAACAGAAGCCAGAACTAGAAGGAATTTTAGAAATCACCAAATCCCTCATTTTATAAGTGAGGAGGCCAAGGCCAGGCAAAGTTAGTTGGGCCAGAGTACTACTAGACCCCAGTGGCACACCTCTTACTGTAATATAACTTCACCTACATTATTTCTAAGTCACTGCTTTTTCATTAAAAAAAAAAAATTTCATCTAGACTTTCCTAAACCTATCCATGGCTTTCAAATAACATGCTTAGTTCCACAATGTTACTGTATTTCTAAGACCACAGCACCCTTCTAAGTTGGCAACAAACTCTTTAGATCTAAAGACTATACAGATAAAATATTTTCAACAGAGGGTAGTCTTTAAAAATAATGAGCTGTTTGCATCCCTTGGATAATATAAGGGATAAGCAGGGAGAAACAACTGGAGTGATTCTCATCACAATACATTCAAGCCTACAAGGATAAACCCTAATCCATTTGATTCAATATTTTTATAAAGCATTTATGGTGACATCAGCAAAAATGGAGGATTAGAGAGTTCCAAGGGCCCATCCCTTCACAGATACAATGAAAAAACAAGACAAAACTCTCAGCATAAACTTTAGTCAGAATTTTGAAAAAGCAATCAAATGTTTACAGCAAACAAATGAATGCTGAAACAGACAAACAAAAAAAGCAATTTAAGAAACAGTAGGAGAGCTTGGCACATTTTTATTTGTCCTTCCCCCAATTCGCTCCCCGGCTCAGCAGCTGTGATAAAGACAGCAGCCTGCATTTGCATTGTGCAACCCTGGTCTTTGGTTCTGGAAGAAGCTGAGAAGACCTTGTTCTCAAAGAACTGTGTCTGTCTGTTTTGATCAACAGAGAGGCTACCTGAAGGACTGACGCAAAGAGCTGTACTTTGTTTCACACCACTTGGAACTCTATCAAGGAGAAAAACTGGCTATGCAGAGAACATTTCTCAAAAATATCAAAAGGCAAAAGAATCACCTGCTGTCACTGGGGGCAGAAGATTATAGTTGAGGCAAACAACAGGCACACGGAAAATCTCATTATTTTTAAAGACTATCCCTAGCACTGTTGAAAAGGAAGAAAAGCTAGGGAGAGAGATTCTCTGGGGAGGCAGGGAATTGAAAAGCCCCCACTTATACCACAGGATTTAGAAAGCCACATGCATGACCAGAGCAGGACGCATGCTCAGAAAAGACCTGAGAAGACCCTAAGCTTTCACCAATGGCTGATATTTAGGATCAGTGTAAGCCATGAGTCAAGGCTAAGGCAGAGCTGTAAATCACCTGGCCAAGCATTGAAGGAGCAGCCCAATGGAGAGCCAACTTGCAAACATTCAGAGAATATTGTTTTCTATATTTTTTGTTCTTTTTATATCTTTTTTTTAAGGCTCTAGGCATTCAAGGAAATATCTATCAACACACTGACTATATTTAAAGGAACAGAGACTTTAGATACCACATACAACAAAAAATACTGTCATTACAATAACAATTTAGAAAAGTCATGAAACAATTACAACTCACAACAAGCAAAATCAAACGAACAAAGCTGAAGGAGGGAGAATAATCTGATTTTCAGACTTAACACATTATAACACTTAAATTATTTATTATTTTTGTCAAGAGTTCAACCAAAAATTACAAGGATGCAATGAAACAAGAAATTACTGCCTATTCGTAAGTGAAATTAACATAAACTATATCCAAGGAAGCAGACATTGGCTTTACCAGACTAAGACTTTAAATCAACGGCATTAAATATGCTCAAAGAGTTAAAGGAAATCATGTATAAAGAGTTAAAGGAAACCAGGAGAACTATGTCTCAACAAACAGAGAATATCAATAAAGAGAAAGAAATTATAAAAAGGAACCAAATAAACTCTGGAAGTGAAAAGTACACTGATTGAAATGAAAATTCACTAGAGGGTTTCAACAAAAGATATGAAAAGGCAGAAGGAATAATCAATGAACCTGAAGATAAGTCAACTGAAATTATCCTGAAGAACCAAAAGAAAAAAAAATGAAGAAAAACAAACAGAGCCTAAAAGACCTTTGAAATACTATCAAGCACACCAATATATCCATAAGAGTCCCAGAAGGAGAAGAGAGAACGGACAGAAGAATATTTGAAAAAGTAATGGCCAAAATCTTGCCAAATTTGGTAAAAGATATGAATCTATACATTCAACAAGCACAACAAACTCCAAACAGGAAAAGTAAAAATCCACAATGAGACAGAGTATAATCAAACTGTTGAAAGACTCTTGAAAGCAACAAAAGAGAAGTTATTCATCAAATACAAGGTATCCTCCTAAAGATTAACTATAGTGATGGAGAATACACCAGTGTTTGTCAAGCATTAGGGATGAATGAAACCATCACTATAAAAGAGTAGCACAATGCTACCTATTTTTATTTTTGTTTTTTTTGGGTTTTTTTGTTTGTTTGTTTATTTGTTTTTTACCAGGAGGTCCCGGGTATCGAACCCGGGTCCCTCCATATGGGAGATGGACGCCAGACCAGTTGAGCCACATCCGACCCCCTGTTACCTATTTTTAATAATTGACTATATTAAATCTAACATGGCCTTGAAAAAAAAATAAGCACAGGGGAGTTCTTTGGGATTTCGGAAGTGTTGTGTATCTTGATTGTGTTAGTGGTGACATGAAACTATGCATGTTAAATTCATAGAACTATATGTATACACAAATAAAATATGGGTGTAGTCTGTTTTCATTGTGATCAAGAAACAAAAAATGCATTAAATAAAGTGTATTAATAGAAATAGAAATAACTACATGATGGATACACTGGCCTCTATCAAGAAGTACTCTGATGTGGGACAGGAATTATTCACCAGAACTTGCTTGGGCCTAGATAAACTACCTCTCCCACCTCTTCACATCTCCTTATTCTTATCATCTGCTCACCAAGAAACATTTTGATGGGTAATATGCTTCATCACTTGGCCTTGTGACATTAGGCAGATTTGCTCTGTTCAGCAAACATGAGCATTTGAGTAACTGGAAAGCTGCATCTCCAAATGCAAATTAAAAAGTCAGCATTATTGTTAATTAATTAGAGTCGCGTGTAACTAGGTAAGAATAGGATGAATCAGAACCCTGGTGATATCACCAAAGCTTTGCCACTGTGTGACACATCTGATAGCCATATGTTCCCCCAAAGCTTGAGCAAATCTAAACATAGCACAATATAACAACCAAAACCACAGCAAGAGTAAAGATGGGAATAATAAATTGGTTTAATTCATAAAAGTAGCACCGTATCTCATTTCATATATTGCTCCAGAAAAGTTGCCTATAAAGTGAACAACTATAAATCAGATTCATTTCACTAATCATTTCCATCATAAAGAGAGATCCCTGTTTCCCTGGAAAAATTCTGCAAAAAAAAAAAAAAAATCTTAAAGTCACATATTTAAAGAGTAATTATGGTTTTGTCATAAAATAATAGCAACTAAAATATAAAGTCACACAAAAGAAGTTATAAAAACTGCCATTATTTATTTTTTGTTCAATAGTCTACATCTTAAAAGGAAAATGGTAGTTTCATGAATGAATTGAAAAAATCATACACACACACACACTATTTCTATCAAACTACTTCCCTATTCCTTTTCGGTTGCATAGAGCCTTTTATTGATATATTTTAGATGTTTCACAAACATTAGGATGCTGTTCTGAACTAAAGGGTAGGAAAGTGAAAGGTAAAGGTAGTGCCAATTCAAAATGTAGCAGCACTTCTATCAATGAAATAGACAAAATAGAAGAAGACTAATCAGCAAGTGTTTGAGTGCTTCTGTGTATTGTTCAGCACTGTGCTAGGCACACCAAAGACACTCTGTTCTCAACTTACCATCTTACAGATGTCTTTTTAAAGATTTAAAAATACAAAATGGAAAATGTTAAATGCTAACCTCTGTATTAGCAAGTAAAAGTGCAAAAGCATTTCAATGCTAACAAAGTATAATAACATCTATATAGCTCTCATCAGGTGCCAGGTATCCTAAATCCTAAATCAGGTGCACATCCCCAGAAAAACTTGGTAACTAGCTTTCTTTTTTGTATCCTAATACTTTTTTAAATGGTTATTTATTGGGCACTTATTAGGTACCAGTCATTTTATCAGCCTTTTCTTAATAAGGATAAAAAGGTTCCAAGGTCACTCTGCTAACTAATACTAAAACTAGGATCAAAACTCAAGACTTCTTGAATGCAAATCCAAAGCTCTTTCCAATATATTATGTTTCCACCTTTTATTCTCTCTTATTATCAGTGATATATATCTGTTTTGACCATAATATTCTAAGTTGTTTGAAAGCCAAGTGTCTCTAAGTTATTTACCTTTGTTTAATGTGTTTTAAGTAGAGTGCCTAGCACATAATAAGTGTTCAACAAAGGTTTTTTGGAAAGAACTAAGTAATCAACGGATGTAATTTCCCCTGAAGACAAAAGATAAAGGCTCTTTTAGAATAAAGAAGTGCTTAATCACCCATGACATTTAGACCACTCAACAAATATTCAACAAGTGTTTCCAATCTCCCAAAACTTTGATGTTGTCTTGAGAAAGAAAACGAAAAGGACACTATCCTGGTACTCAAAACATGAAAACTCTAGGGTGGTACCAGTCCAACAGAGTAGTCATTAGCCACATGTGGCGACTGGGCACTTGAAAAGTGGCTTATCAAAAATGATATGTGCTACAAGTCTAAAAATACATACTGGATTTACAGAATGACAGTACAAATTTAAGAATGCAAGATATCTCATTAAATAAATTTTATACTGATTACATGATAAAATTCTTCTATTTCGTATATATTGGGTTAAATAAAATATCCTATTAAAATTAATGTCACCTTGTTTACTGTTTTGAATGTGACCACTAGAAAATTTTATTTTTTTTAATTAGAGAAGTTGTAGATTGACTGAAAAATGATGCATAAAATATAGAGTTCCCATATACCACCCTATTATTAACTCCTTGCATTCATGTGGTGTATTTGTTACAATTCATGAAATAATATTTTTTATAATTGTACTATTAACTATAGCCCATCATTTAAATGGGGTTTACTCTTTGCATTGTACAGTCCTATGTTGTTTTTTAAATTTGATTTACATATGTGGATCACATATTTCTATTGGACAACAGTCTAAAAACTACAACTTTTTATATTTCATTTAAAGTATTTAAAAAATAAAAATTTTCTATTGCTTATTCAAGATCATTTTTCCCTAATTAAGATGCTTAAGAGGACCAGTGGAAGCTAACTTACAGCCTACTCAGCTGCTATTCTTTGTGCTGGGTTCCACAGGAAGAAGTGAATTTATAATTTTTCTTCTCTTGCATAACTTTTGTTAAAAGATTGTGCCAGTGTTCAGAGAACATATTCCAACTGTGGGAACCCAGGGCCTCCCCTGCCAAGTACTCAGCAAGTAGCTGCCTGTGTGACCTAGGCATACGTTAAAGGTTAACAACCCTCCCCAGAGGGGAGAGAATGCATAGATGATATCGTAAACTATAATCTTCCAAAAGCAGTAAACATCCTTGGTAAACGTCCTTCCAATTAGCATAGTGAAAACATCACCAGACCCCATGTGTACACTTCATGTGACTGACCCTAGCAGAAAGTCTGTTCTCGTATACTATGAAATGTCCTTGTTCTGAAACTGCTTAAATATCACCCCTCAATTTCTCATCTCTTTGCAGAGTATTAACTTCATTCATTCTTTGACCAGTCATCATCAAAGAGTCTCTCCCATCCGTAAGTCCCAATAAAGCTTATGCCTGACTAAATGCCAGGTATGTTCTTTGGTCTTGCGGCCACACCAACTCATGCCTTTCAGGAGTTGGACTGTAATCATTGGAGAGCCAGCCAGGATACTGAAGGACCACCAGCAGTAGCGGGCATGTATTCAGGGAAGGAGAATCCATGGGGGATATCTCGGGTTGGCATATGGGGAGGCATGCCCTCCAGGATGAGTGGGGACTGCTAAGAGAATATGAAGATGCCTAAAAAACTCCAGCAGGTATGCTGGCTGTGCTACAGCAGACAGCAGAGCAGATACACTTAAATAAGGAAAAAGGAGACTGCCAGATAGTGGCAGCTATAGTACAGCCCCTGTTAGGAGTCTTGTAGGTGGCTACCGAGGCAGAAGTGGAAAGGCCTCTGTGTGCCACTTGGAAGAAAAGTTAAAGTTAGAAAGGGATATGCGTCTAACACAGGCAGAGATGAAAGTTTCCTTAACCGATCACCTGCGCTGAGTTGATAATGTTATATTGTAAAACCTTATAAACTGCAAGAGTTTAATGAGATGGTATTTTTTTTTCCAAAGGTTTATTTTATTTATTTATTTATTTATCCCTGCCCCCATGCCCTTTGCTGCTTATGCTCGCTGTGTCCATGTGCTGTGTGTTTTTCTGTTTCTGCTTGTCTCCCAAAATCAAAAGCAAAATGATGATTTTGCTGCATTAGCTCACCATGCCCTGTGGGCCATCAGCTCACCATGCCGCGTGGGCCGGCTTGCCTTCACCAGGAAACCTTAGGAATCGAACCCAGGGCCTCCCATATGGTAAATGGGAGCCACATCCACTTCCCCTAATGGGATGTTTATTTTGACAATGTTTTAAGTTTCATTCACTTTTTTTTTTTTTTTTCAGTTAGGCCAGTAGTTTATTAAGAAAAATGGGAAAAGAGAAAGAAAATAACAGATTATAGGTCCCAGGAATACTTGGGGGCTGGTCCAGGCAACAGAGAGAAAAAAAGGTGAAAAAGAGCTGGAAAAGGCTGATTTACAGATTACAAATCACCGTTACAGATTACAAATCCCCAGGTCTACTTGCGTGCTGGTCCAGGCAGAGAGAGAAAGGGCATAACGGGGCAAAAGGGAAACACATTTTATTCTGATCAGAATTTTTATCAAGGTGTTAAAAGAACTTTCAGTTTTGAATTAATAGCTAACTCCTGAACTTCAAGTCTAAGTGTACTCCTGAAGAGTAATCCAGAATATATGTGTTAAGTATCTGTCTGTCTTAACTGCTAAATAAGTGCTTAACTACATTTACACTGCTAACGTATTCCTAATTGATTGCTGGTTACTAATAAAAGTGTTTCCAAGAATGAGCTTGCATATTACAGGCAACACTAATTCCAGAGAAACCTTAAAACCACAATGAAATGATGGAGAGCTTGGACACAGCCATACCAAAGGAGTGAGAATTATGAATCAAATTAGTGAGATTTATGGCTCTGTTGGTATGTCTTAACTCGTTTTGTGTTTGTCTGTTTGTTCGGTGCATATTTTCATACCTCTGATGGTAATATTAAATTAAAAAATGAAAATTCTTAAAAGAACACTATAAAAATTAATAAGAAAATAAAATCAAATTGCTAGAAATTAAATGGGTGTTTATATAGGTAACTGAGTACTCCTGAAGCCCAAATTGTAGAAGCCAAACAGGATAAAAAGTCACAGAAAATCTGAATAAAGAAACTATTTAAAGGGAAAAAACTAAAAATCTATCCTGAATTCTCCTATAATCTATTAATAGCTTATCATGCCTCCAGGGTCTTCTCCTAACTTGACTGAATTCCAGGAACTCATTAAAACCAGTTGAGAAACCTAAGGGAATGGGCTGGGTATGGAAAGATAGGGGAAATGGGAGTTTAGCCGAGAATTCTGTCTACTAAGCCTGGAAATTAAAATGATATGGGCAGAAAGGATATTACATAATAAACCTTGTGTTGTATAGTCTGTCCTGTAATTCTCCAATTAAATTTTAACAGCTTTTGAGATGTCAGAAATAATCCAATGGCCAAATTTCAGTAAGTAAAGAAAAAGTCCTTGAAAGCTATGCAAAGAATTTTCTAAATTATTTTAAAACAAATTAAACAATTATAATATATTCCAGAAACTGGCAGTCAGTATGCTTTTAACGTTATTCACAATTTTAGAATTTTATTAAAGAAAACAGAGGTTTTAACCTCCTGGGCAAGAAAGAAGAAAAAAGAACATTTCTTACATAAACTGTAATAGTTTCAATTTTATTTAGCCTGGGTATAATCTGCCTAGGTTTATAGGACACTAATAAAAATAAATTAGCATTATATGTATTAAATCTTTAAGATGATGAAAATTGTAAGTTTTTGTCTAATGATATTATTACAAATCTCTTTCAAAAAAAATTTTTGGCCTAAATTGAATTGAATAGTTTTTATTTTTTTCTTCACAGAACAGAATGAGGAATATGAGACTTAAATGGATATAGATAGAAGTAAAATGTTTGTAGAAGTGAATTGATAGTCGATGCTGACTAAATTTTGATAAGTTTCTTTAGGGAATTGTGTTTTGTCCTAAGATAAGAGGACTTGTTTTCATAAAATCAGGGTGGAAATAGGTAAGACAAGATTTGAATGAATATAGAAAGCTGTAGAGGTACTGGAGAAGCTAACAATAAGTAAGGGAATGTGTTTTGTAAAGCTGAAATTTGTCTTTAGATGAAGTAACTATAGTCTGTGTGGTTATGTATAGTTATAGGAAGTTTGCAAAACATTTTCTAAACTGAAATATTTAAATGGCTAATTCATGGATGTCATTATTAAATGGAAAACTGAATTGAGGTTGATAACAAAAAGTAATTTCATAACAGGGAAACCTGTCAGAGGCCATCTCAATCTGCATATTAAAGTGGTGGGGAAGATAATCTTGATTCCACTGGGAATCTTAGGTTTCCACAAAATAATGGAGAAAATAGTTTTTCCTATCCTGCTAAAATAAAATAGCTGTTAATTAACGTAATCATGATAAAGGTATAGAAGTAAAACGTAAAGTACTAAAATAGGTTCATTTGGTATGCTATAAATTGTACTGGAAGCATTTAGAAAGTGTATAAAAATAGATATAGATGTCAATATTGTCAAACTCTATTGTGCATTCAAACCAGGTCCCAGTATCCTACATGGTGCCTCTCCATTTGAGTTATTGGTTAGGCTGGTCATTACAACCCCTAAAATAATCAAAACATCTACCACATTTCTGGACATCGCTCTTCAAGTGGATGGAAAGTACATTGCAGTTTCTGACTCCTGAAGCAGCCAGTGATGGCTTGATATGGCCACATTTACAATGGACATTGTCTCCAAACTGGCTCTGTTTCATAGTGCAGAAGGGGACTATGCACAAGGCTGGTGAAACACTGGAGCTGTTTGTAACTTCAGGAGTTGGGGTGAAACACCAACTTTATCAACTTACTTGAAAAGTAGTCTTGATTTTACTATTTTAAGTGCCTAAAGATCACTCAGAAATCAAAGTAATAATACTCTCCTGATTTATATGAAGTTATATCAATGTAATATTTCTTTAAAGCTTTATGGTTCACCAAGTACATTAATTCATGTGATTTTCAGATAAGTCTGTAGGTAAGTAGGGCTGTAATTATGATCTTATTTTATGATGAAAAGCCTCAGAAAGAAATGATCTGCCCAACAAAGTATAGCAAGTCATTGGCAGAGCAGAGACTCAAGATAGGTTTACATTCAGATCCACCTCAGCAGGGTTTCAGAATAAGCAACTGATCACGCTATTAGTTCCTATAGTTGCTGGAACAAACTGCCACAAACTGAGCAGCTTAAAACAAAAGAAATGTATTTTCTCACATTCCTGGAGGCTCAAAGTCTAAAATCCAGCAGGACTGTGCTCTTTTCAGGGTTCTAAGGGAGAATCTATTCTTTACTTCTTCAGTGACTGGTGACTATTGGCACTCCTTGACTTGTGGCCAAATCACTTCAACCTCAGTCTCTGTGGTCACATTGCTCTTGCCTCTTCTGTTGAAATTAACCTTTCCCTCAATCTTACCAGGATGCTTGTCATTGGATTTAGATCCCACTCAAGTAATCCAGATGACCTTCTCATTTCATCATCCTTAACTTATTAATTATAACTGCGAAGACCCTTTTTCCAAATAAGGTCACATTCACAGATTCTGAGGACATATACTTGGGGGGAGAGGGCATTCAAACCACTACTTTTCTTTAGCACCCAGTGTCACTGCTCTAAACAGTACCTTGGCTCTGTCCTCCAGTTCATGGGTTCTGGCTTTTGCTCCTGAGAATGGTAAAACCAAACACTCTCAGGAAAAAGTAAGTACTTGGAGCCAGACAGACCTGGGCCCAAAGAGTGGTCCTTTTTTTTTTTTTTTTTTTTTTTTACGAAGTGCCAGGGATTGAACCCAAGACCTTGTACATGGGAAGGAGGCACTCAACCATCTGAGCTACATCTGCTCCCCAAGAGTGGTTCTTAAAGCTTAGTCACTGTGTGACATTTTAGAAGTTATTTCACCTCCCTGCACCTCAGGTTTATCTTCTTTTGGACTGGAGTAATAGTATCTGCCTGCTGTAGTTTTATGATGATTAAATTGAAAAAAAAACAACATGTAAACCATTCTGCATTGTGCAATCTCAACTTCTCTCCCTGATACTTCACTTTCTTTTTCAGATTTATGCCTTCATATTCAATGATATTTGGATTTACTAATTCTCCTCTCAAAACCTCACCATTCTGTTTCCCACAATTGGCCCAATCAGTGGAAATCCTCTGACCAAATCCCAGGTCTGATCTCTGGTGATAAAACAAACTTTGTCCATGTTAAACGATCCTACTATTGCATTTCTCTTTTTACTTGTTTAGGCTGCTCATTCAATGTCCTTATTTTACCCTGGAAATATAACTATAAAAACGTATATAAAAAGCAAAGTACTGAAATTGTTACATTCATTTGATATGCTATATATTTCATTGGAAGTGTTTAGAAAGTGTATAAAGATTAAGAGATAGACTTCAGTATTGTCAAACTCTCTTGTAGAGTCAAACCAGGCTTTCGGTACACTGCATGTTGTCTCTCCATTTGAGTTATTGGCTAGGTTGGTCACTGACTTCTAAAACAATAAAAGTATCTACTACATCTCTGAACATGCCCCTGAAGTGGATGCAGAGTACGTTGCAGTTTCAGACTCCTGCAGCAGCCTGCAATGGCTCATTATGGCCAGATGTACAATGGACATTGCCGCCAGACTGGCTCTGTTTCATAGTGCCAAAGGGCTCTATGCACCAGGCCAGTGAAACACTGGAGCCTTACGTTCCTAGTCTCTCTCTAGGGTCAATGGTGTTGCAGCATGCTGGCTGTGTGAAGGGCATACCAAGTGCAGCAACAATTACCAGAGTACTGTGAGTAGAACTTAAACAAACACAATTGGCATTATGGTCTGCTCCCATGGAGAAATAACATGTTTTGTATTGCAAACCTGGAGATTACATCTATTAATTGCAGCTCAAAGAGGGACTTTTGCATTGATTGTTATTAAGTACTGTACCTATGTGCCTGATGAATATGATGATATCTATTCTAGATTATATGCAGAGGAATACTTAACATGTTAAAAGTCCTGGCAAACTTAATTCATTTTCTAAGCAATTAATGAACATGCCTATAAAATAAAAGAATGCCTTTCTTAAGTTCTGTCTTTGATTGCCATATGCTTGTCTTATTGTTGCCTATAATGTCTTTGTGAGTTTACATCTAGGTCAGGGCCTCACCATACCTCTTCTAGCTGTCCTTAGCATAGCCACTGCTGTGGGAACTGAGACTGGCAATTTATCTGCAGGATAACCACAATCTCTCCCTAGAGTTAACCAAAAGCATAAAAAAAACTGAAGGAAAAATGCTATTTCCCATCAACTTTGGGAGGATGCAGCCTCTGAAAGCACCTGGCCTTTCTCACTCTTGTGGTCTAGTATGTCATGGCTGGCCCCCTTTTGGAGCCCATCTACCACCATCTTATTTATCCTTTCAGAGGGGCCATGTATCTTCAAAATTCTAACTAAATTTATTTCTTACAGAATCAACACCTTACTAGTTATGCCAGGATTTCATCCAGTCCCAGCCAGGGTGCTGGACCTGTCTTCCCTCAACTAAAATAGAATAGCCAGAGAGGTTTACACGCTGTTAGGCAGGGACCACTCCCCTAACTAGCAGGAAGTAACTACAGAAGAATGACCATCGTCCCTCAGCACCCTTTTAAAAATAAGGGTGTGAACTCTCTGAGGGGGTTGTTGAGGCAGATTAGTCTAGTGAAAGGGGGAAGATGGCTGGCCCAGCAGACAACATGGCTGACAGACAACATGGCTGACAGACAACATGGCTG